>OU896722.1:9987575-10587575 GCA_918026855.4 Phaedon cochleariae | reverse complement strand
GAGGAATGTATACTTGTTTATGGTTTGTGAATAGTCAATCGAAAGACGGTTTTTTCAGCTTTTCTTTACCACCAGCACTTAAACTCTCCAAGGTGAAGTGCTGGGTTCAATAACTCCTTCTGACAACAGCTGCACCACCTCCGTCTCAATGAATTTCAATTCAGCTTCACAGTATAAACGAAACTTGGTAGCGATTGGACGGCAGTCTGGAGCCAGATGGCTGAAGAGCCGTGGGGGCTCAACATCAGTTACTGACGAGCAAATAGTAAGGAAATCCCTGTAACCTCCAGAAGTCAGTTGAATATTGGAATGATCATTCAGGATATCGTGACCTATCAGTACATCTGAACAGAGATCCTTCAAGACTGCAAGTTTGCAGTTGTTGTATATATGTTAATCAGCTCCCATCTTGACAAGAATGATAAGTTTGAATAATTTTTTGATTTGAATTTCTCAAAATTCTCAAACAATCAGAACCAACTATGGAGGCATCATCCCCAGACTGAAATGAAATGAGTATATCCTGATGCATCAGTTCGAGTTTCATGTACGGTCGATCATCTGATAGTTTCCGTACAAAAACTGACGAAACATTCGAATTTGAATCTGAGGAGACCTAACTAGAATCACTAATATTGTGGTCAGTTCTGGTACTACTTGGTTCATCAACACTCGTTGGAGTAGAATTGAAAAAATTCAGTTCAATTTCTTGAGCTCTTGCTCTATTTGCACTATCATCACTATTATGATTATCATTGACAATATGTCTTCACTGGACACTTCGCTGTTCATGGAACGAATCTCTCATCAATCGTTCTTCGACTTCAAACAATTTGAAAATGTTGCAGATTTGACATATGGTTTTCTACATTTGAAACAAAACACTTTTTGTTCTGCTTCAAAATCATGGAAGAGATAGTAAGCACAATTGAAATTTCGATATACAACATTATTTGAAGATTGATGCTTCCATTCAGGCGCATTGCAATGGATGCAACTGTTAGCACTAGAGGCTTCGAACTATTTTTCAAACCCTGTGTTTCATCCTCAATATTATAATGCAGATCTGCCTACAATTTCGATAAAGTAGGTGGAGATTCTTGTCTGGAAGTTTCAAAATCAGCCACTTGACTTTGGGATACTGTGCCCTCAATGAGTAGAAACTGTGACAAAATAACCATTCAGTATCATATATTGGCTTTAATATTCATGCGGTATAGTAAAAGTTTGTCAGCAAGACAAGTTGAACTGGAAGCCATATGGGTTTTCAACTGTGAGATTGAATTATAATCGGTACCAACAGTCGCCTGGTTTCAGGTATGTACTGTTATTGTATAAAATCATGAATTTTTAGTTGATCTGAATATGCGAATATTTTTATGATAGGTACCGGGTGACCAGTTATATTCTGACCCATTTCAAATGCTTATATCTCTGGAACCATTCAAGTTATCGTTGTGCTGTTTGGACTAGTCTATTTTGATATTTTTCAAGTTTTTTTTTGACAAGTTCACCTTTTCTCTTGAACATACGGTTCTACCGGAAACAAACTAGCCATTATTCAGGTATGAGGCAACTTTTTTATTTCATTGAATCACCCTGTATATTTTTGCACATTCAGAAAGACTGGTCTTTTCTCTTTCTAACAATGTATAACAAGTTATGTTTTCTCAGAAAACTATCAGAGTTATAACTGTTTGAAACAACTCCCAATATTTCCACCGAAATATTGACACACTAGGTGGGTTTTCTGATGAAACCAGAAAATTGCATATAGAACGTGCCGAGTCGAAAAGATATCCAGAAAAAGTTAACAAGGTGACTGTAATTGAGATTGATAATCAGTAACTATCCGATTGCAATTTGAATACGGGAAAGGAGTCGGTACCTCATCTGAATTAGGTCCGTCAGTGAGGTCGACAATCAAAAGGATCGATGTATGTAATAATCCGCGTGAAGATTCATTGTTAGATAACGACTATGAAGGCGATAGTATAACTACACGTACGCCAACCATTGAGATCGATTCGTACAATTTAAAATTTCCAGCAATAATTGATACAGGGAGTGACATTTGTTGTTTGAGTGATGAAGTACGGCAAAAAATTGAAATATTCCACACGGATATTCCTACATTCTCTTAACCTGGCGTTACTGTCATGGGTGCTTTTGGTTCCAAACAAAATAGAGTCAGATAGCAATCACTAATAACACTCTCAATTTCTCAAAACGAGTTTTGTTTCGAATTCTTTGTTATTTCAGATTTAATTTATCCTATTATAATTGACATTGACTGTTCACGTTCGGTCAAATCCAAATTTGATTTGGATAATGAAAAATTATTGATCAAGATTTCGAATTATTGGATAGTGGTTCCAGAACCGAGAGTGAACGACGATTGTCGATATGATGAGAATACCATAACTCAGGAAATTCCTTATAAAAACAAATAATATAATATTGTCAGATATTGATTATTCAATTTCTACGGATGAATTAAGGGTAGTAGTTACTGGTTCTCCTTTGAGCGAACACCAAAAGTGTGCGGTAAGCGATTTATCAATGAAATTCAAAGGAATTTTCTCTGATGAAGCCGTTAGAACACATGAATATCAATATGACCTTCAAATGCGGAATTCATCAGAATTTTGTCAGAGACAGTACCCAATCCCATTTGCCTAAAGGATGACGGTAAGGAAACAATTGGATACCATGATTGAATGGGGAGTATTGACTAAAACACCCACACGTACATTTCTCCAATAATGGCCACGGTAAAGAAAGATAATTCCGTCCGAATATGCTTAGATGCAAGATTTTTGAATCAAAGTATTGAAAAAGAACACAATACTTCGAAATCGGTAGATGAAATTTTGAGGTCTGCTGGAACATTCGAATACATGTCATCACTTGATTTGAGCTGCGGTTACTGGCAAAGACCTTTTACTACGAATTGCCAAAAATATAACAGATTCAAGTTTGAGGGTAAAACATATTGTTGCTGTACTTTGCCATTTGGCCTGTCTACTAGTGTAAGTACGTTCGTCAGGTATTTGAATACAACTTTCGGTAACGAGCTCAGTAGTTTTCTGGAAGTGTACGTGGACGATATCTCAATTTCATCAAAATCATTCGAAGAACACTTAATTCATATCGAAAAAGTTTTTCATCGTATACAAAAAGCTGGCTTCACCGTGAAATTCAGGAAATGTAATTTCTTTCGTGAAGAAATGGTGTTTCTTGGCCACATACTCGAATCTCAAGGGATTCGCCCGAATCCAGATCGGATCCAAGTCATAAAAGATTACAAAGTTCCTAGGAATATCAAAGAACTGCAAAGCTTTTTTAGGACCTGCTTATTTTGATAGGTCTTTCTGTGAAGACATTTTAGCTTCGACTGTTCCTTTGTCTAGTCTTCTGAAGGGAAAAACACCGTGGAGATGAACCGACGTGAAAGAAAATGCTTTTGATTCCATAGAGAGAGAAATTGTAAAAAGTACGCTTCTCTATCATTCAGTTGATAATGTACCTCATTCTTCAGAGACATATTCCAGTGATTGAGCTCTTGGATGTCATCTTTTTCAAGTGATAGATGGTGAGCGTAAATCGATTGCTTGGGCATCGAGCGATCTTCTTGATCGTGAGAAGGAAGCTTTAGGTGTTGTTTGGGCATTGTCCAAGTTCAGAATTTATTTATTGGGTTTAGATTTCACCATATTCACGGATGATAATCTACTTGAAAACAAACGGATAACTTTCGGCCCGAATATCAAGATTGATATCAAGTATATTCTTGGATCAAAAAATATCATAGCAGATGCTCTTTATCGATTCTTCCAAAGTCCTTCTCATTGGAAACTCTTCAAAATAGATTTTATCATCAAAAATATTGACGTAGACCCAAAACTGCCAGATAGATTTTCAATCCATGATAGAAAATTGTATATCAGACATTCTTGTGAAGGGTATTACTTACTATGTATACCTACATCATTCGCGTCTATATTTGTAGATCAATATTATAATTTATATGGACATTTTGGAGTCAATAAAACTTGGCATGTTATTAGATCAGAATTGTGGTGGAACAATTTTATCAAAGATGCAACAAAAACTGTTGGCTCTTGTGAAATATGTCAAAAAGCGAAATGTAGTATTCCACCTGAAGCGGATTTGATTTCAATAATTTCTTCGTCAAAAAATGAATAAGTAGAACTGGGTCTGTATGGTCCGCATCCTATCGGCAGAGGAGGAGTTTCATATGTGTTGGTTTTGTTAGACGTATTCTTCAATTTTGTCACATTATATGCCCGGAAAAAAGGTACCACGCGTTCAATTTTGAATCGTTTGATAAAAGATTATTTCCCGATGGTAGGCAAAGTTGTAACGTAGTGGAATAGGTTGAATAGAAATGGATCTCAGGGGCGTCAATAATGAGTCTATTCCAACTAGTTTTTTTCCTCTTATATTTATTACGAGAACATTCACAATTCTGAAACATTATTTTGTTGAATAATATAATATAAATTCGAAGACTCACATCACTCACCTGAAAGCAGGTAGAGAGTTTATCTCAGTGGACAAACCCTGCTTCACCAGAAAGCCTTCAGCAAAGGAAATTCAAGTATAAAATATTGTGAATAAGAATATTTTGATCTAACAACAAATTAATTGTTTTCCCAACACCCAGGACACGGTCCACACGGCCTTAAGCTCATAGTGTATATAATACATAATAAGCATTCTGCTACAAAGTAGTAACTATTTTGAGTGATCATAGCACACAATTCACCTCGACGAAATGGAAAGAAACTCTCGAGGCATTGGAGATCAAAGTTATACATTCATCGGTACGTAGGCCACAAGCTAATCCGTCGGAACGAGTGATGCGTGAGATAGGAAGACTATTCAGGATGTATTGTCATGATCATAAAAAACGGTGGGCTAATGAATTGCAAAACTAAGCGGATTTCATGAATTCAGTATGTCATGAATCGACAGGCTATAGTCCGCGTAAATTACTGTGAGGCATCGAGAAAAGAAGACTTCTACCTGCTGACATATGTGGTCCATTGGTTGAAGAAAATGAGTTAAATGTTGAAACTAAAATGATTCCAGCAAAAGAAACATTGATAAGTGGAGCAGCACGAAGAAAGGCAACTTTCGGTAGTGAAAAATATAAAGACTTTGAATCAGTGTGAAACCAGCCACGAGTTTGCCTAATATTCAAGGCGCGCGCCATACCACCAATGGTCGTTCATTATCAATTCATATTCATGGCTGGCCATGAAATTACTTGAACCTCAAAAATATGTCCATGGATAAAACTATTTCACATCAATGATTTTCTCTGAGGGTCTATGATAATCTGTATATCTCACAATATTTTGTCGGGCAAGAATTAACCCCACAGGCCCCCATTTTCGGAATTTCTAAAAAAAATCATAACTTTTTCAAAATACACGTGGATGGAAGTTTTTTTCTATGAATGTGTTTCTCTGATGGTACTCAATAATATGTATATCTCATAATATTTTGTCGGGCAAGAATTAACCCCATAGGTCCCCTTTTTCGGAAATTCGAAAAACATTCATAACTTTTTCAAAATACACGTGGATGGGAGTTTTTTTCTATGAATGTGTTCTCCTAATGGTACTCAATAATATGTATATCTCACAATATCTTGTCGGGCAAGAATTAACCCCATAGGCCCCCTTTTTCGGAAATTCGAAAAAAATTCATAACTTTTTCAAAATACACGTGGATGGGAGTTTTCTTCTATGAATGTGATCCTCTGATGGTACTCAATGATATGTATATCTCACAATATTTTGTCGGGCAAGAATTAACCCCACAGGCCCCCTTTTTCGGAATTCCGAAAAAAATCATAACTTTTTCAAAATACACGTGGATGGGAGTTTCCTTCAATGAATGTGTTCCTCTGATGGTACTTAATAATATGTTCATCTCACAATATTTTGTCGGGCAAGAATTAACCCCATAGGCCCCCTTTTTCGGAAATTCGAAAAAAATCCATAACTTTTTCAAAATACACGTGAATGGGAGTTTTCACCTATGAATGTGTTCCTTTGATGGTACTCAATAATATGTATATGTCACAATATTTTGTCGGGCATCAATTAACCCCATAGGCCTCCTTTTTCGGAAATTCGGAAAAAATTCATAACTTTCTCAAAATACACGTGGATGGGAGTATTATTTTATGAATGTGTTCCTCTGATGGTACTCAATGATATGTATATCTCACATCTCTAACCTCGGGCCCTTACTATTCATAATGTTCATCAATGACATTGTAGATACTCTCACCATCAATCACCTATTGTATGCTGATGATCTTAAGATATATCATGAAATTGTCACCGAAGAGGATTGTACTGTTCTACAAGACAATCTTAACAGACTCAATGCCTGGTGCATCGAGAATAACTTATTCCTTAATGTCTCCAAATGTCATGTTATGTCCTTTACCGCCAAGGTGAATCCAATTATTTTCAATTATAAACTAGACAATGTCGCATTGAACCGACCTGAAACTTTCCGAGATCTAGGAGTAATATTTGACAAAAAACTATCGTTTGGAAATCATATCGAGCAAGTCATCAAAAAAACGTATAGATCTTTGGGATTCATTATTAGAGTATCAAAACATTTTGGAAGAAATGAGAAAATGCTTCTGCAATTATACTTCACATTTGTTAGATCGAATTCAGAGTATGCATCAATAGTTTGGGCACCTCATTATCAGGTACATATATCTAATTTGGAAAATATCCAACGGAAATTTTTGAAGTACTTATGTTTTAAACTTGATGGCAACTACCCAGATGTAGGTCATCCACATGATCAACTTCTTTCAAGATTTTCAGTTGCTTCACTTCAAGATCGTCGAAATAGGTCGCATGTTATATTCCTTTTCAATGTCATCCGGAACAATTTGGACTGCAGCTGCATTTCGGAGATGATACACTTTCATGTTCCCAGACTCACAACCCGGAGAAATAATAGTTTCTACCTTCCACTTTGTCGCACTAATGTTAAATTCCATGCACCTGTTTACAAGATGTGTTCGATATATAATACGATGAATGAAACCATTGACATCTTTTGCTGCAGTTTGGCATCCTTAAAAAAACTGGACTGTTCTGTTTTTTCCAATGTGTAATTTTATGTATTAAGAAAATAATTTTAGTAATACACTTAGTATATTCCTATTCTGTAATTGGATCTTGTATCTGTTGAATAGTGTAATAAAAAAAAAAAAAAAAAAAAAAAAAAAAAAAAAAAAAAAAAAAAAAAAAAAAAAAAAAAAAAAAATATTTTGTCGGGCAAGAATTAACCCCATAGGCCCCTTTTTCGGAAATTCGAAAAAAATTCATAACTTTTTCAAAATACAGGTGGATGGGATTTTTTTCGTATGAATGTGTTTCTCTGATGATACTCAATAATATGTATATCTCACAATATTTTGTCGGGCAAGAATCAACCCCATAGGCCCTCTTTTTCGGAAATTCGAAAAAAATTCATAACTTTTTCCGAATACACGTGGATGAGAGTTTTTTTCTATAAATGTGTTTCTCTGATGGTACTCAATGATATGTATATCTCACAATATTTTGTCGGGCAAGAATTAACCTCATAGACCCCCTTTTTCGGGAATTCGAAAAAAATTTATAACTTTTCCAAAATACACGTGGATGGGAGTTTTTTTCTATGGATGTGTTTCTCTGATGGTACTCAATGATATGTATATCTCACAATATTTTGTCAGAGGAACACATTCATAGAAAAAAACTCCCATCCACGTGTATTTTGAAAAAGTTATGATTTTTTTTCGAATTTCCGAAAAAGGGGGCCTATGGGGTAATTCTGGCCCGACAAAATATTGTGAGATATACATATTATTGAGTACCATTAGATGAACACATTCATAGAAAAAAACTCTCATCCACATGTATTTTGAAAAAGTTATGAATTTTTTTAGAAATTCCGAAAAAAAGGGCCTATGGGGTTAATTCTTGTCCGACAAAATATTGTGATATATACATATTATTGAGTACCATCAGAGGAACACATTCATTGAAGAAAACTCCCATCCACGTGTATTTTGAGAAAGTTATGATTTTTTTCGAAATTCCGAAAAAGGGGGCCTGTGAGGTTAATTCTTGCCCGACAAAATATTGTGAGATATACATATCATTGAGTACCATCAGAGGAACACATTTGTAGAAAAAAACTCCCATCCACGTGTATTTTGAAAAAGTTATGAATTTTTTTCGAATTTCCGAAAAAGAGGGCCTATGGGGTTAATTCTTGCCCGACAAAATATTGTGAGATATACATATTATTGAGTACCATCAGAGGAACTTATTCATAGAAAAAAACTCCCAAACACGTGTATTTTGAAAAAGTTATGAATTTTTTTCGAATTTCCGAGAAAGGGGGCCTATGGGGTTAATTCTTGCCCGACAAAATATTGTGAGATATACATATCATTGAGTACCATCAGAGGAACACATTCATAGAAAAAAAAAATCTCATCCACGTGTATTTTGAAAAAGGTATGAATTTTTTTCGAATTTCCGAAAAAGGGGGCCTATGGGGTTAATTCTTGCCCGACAAAATATTGTGAGATATACATATTATTGAGTACCATCAGAGGAACACATTCATTGCAGAAAACTCCTATCCACGTGTATTTTGAAAAAGTTAGGAATTTTTTTCGAATTTCCGAAAAAGGGGGACTATGGGGTTAATTTTTGCCCGACAAAATATTATGAGATGAACATATTATTGAGTACCATCAGAGGAACACATTCATAAAGAAAAACTCCCATCCACGTGTATTTTGAAAAAGTTATGATTTTTTTCGAAATTCCGAAAAAGGGGGCCTGTGGGGTTAATTCTTGCCAGACAAAATATTGTGAGATATACATATTATTGAGTACCATCAGAAAAACACATTCATGGAAAAAAACTCCCATCCACGTGTATTTTGAAATAGTTATGAATTTTTTTCGAATTTCCGAAAAAGGGGGCCTATGGGGTTAATTCTTGCCCGACAAAATATTGTGAGATATACATGTTATTTAATACCATCAGAGGAACAAATTCATCGAAGGAAACTCCCATCCACGTGTATTTTGAAAAAGTTATGATTTTTTTCGCAATTCCGAAAAAGGGGACCTGTGAGGTTAATTCTTGCCCGACAAAATATTGTGAGATATACATATTATTGAGTACCATCAGAGGAACACATTCATAGGAAAAAACTTTCATCCACGTGTATTTTGAAAAAGTTATGAATTTTTTTCGAATTTCCGAAAAAGAGGGCCTATGGGCGAGGGGTAAATCTCCAGGAAAAATGTGTACACCAGACTTCCAATCAACATAGACTTCCAAAGACTCCAAAAGACTTCCAAATACTTCCAAAGACTCCCAAAGACTTCCGAAGACTTCCAGAGACATCCAAAGACTACCAAAGACTTCCAAAGACATCCAAAGACTCCCAAAGACTTCCAAAGACATCCAAAGACTCCCAAAGACATCCAAAGAATTCCAAAGACTTCCAACGGAGTGTACACCAGACTTCCAAGGAGATTTACCCCTCGCCTATGGGGTTAATTCTTGCCCGACAAAATATTGTGAGATATACATATTATTGAGTACCATCAGAGAAACACATTCATAGAAAAAAACTCCCATCCACGTGTATTTTGAAAAAGTTATGAATTTTGTTAGAATTTCCGAAAAAGAGGGCCTATGGGGTTAATTCTTGCCCGACAAAATATTGTGAGATATACATATTATTGAGTACCATCAGAGAAACACATTCATAGAAAAAAACTCCCATCCACGTGTATTTTGAAAAAGTTATGAATATTTTTCGAATTTCCGAAAAAGGGGGCCTATGGGGTCATTTCTTGCCCGACAAAATATTGTGAGATATACATATCATTGAGTACCATCAGAGGAACACATTCATAGAAAAATACTCCCATCCACGTGTATTTTGAAAAAGTTATGAATTTTTCTCGAATTTCCGAAAAAGGAGGCCTATGGGGTTATTTCTTGCCCGACAAAATATTGTGACATATACATATTATTGGGTACCATCAGAGGAACACATTCATAGGAAAAAACTCTCATTCACGTGTATTTTGAAAAAGTTATGAATTTTTTTCGAATTTCCGAAAAAGGGGGCCTATGGGGTTAATTCTTGCCCGACAAAATATTGTGAGATATACATATTATTGAGTACCATCAGAGGAACACATTCATTGAAGAAAAGTCTCATCCACGTGTATTTTGAAAAAGTTATGATTTTTTTCGAATTTCCGAAAAAGGGGGCCTATGGGGTTAATTCTTGCCCGACAAAATATTGTGAGATATACATGTTATTGAGTACCATTAGAGGAACACATTCATAGAAAAAAACTCCCATCCACGTGTATTTTGAAAAAGTTATGAATTTTTTTCGAATTTCCGAAAAATGGGGCCTATGGGGTTAATTCTTGCCCGACAAAATATTGTGAGATATACATATTATTGAGTACCATCAGAGAAACACATTCATAGAAAAAAACTCCCATCCACGTGTATTTTGAAAAAGTTATGAATTTTTTTAGAAATTCCGAAAATGGGGGCCTGTGGGGTTAATTCTTGCCCGACAAAATATTGTGAGATATACAGATTATCATAGACCCTCAGAGAAAATCATTGCTGTGAAATAGTTTCATCCATGGACATATTTTTGAGGTTTGAGTAATTTCATGGCCAGCCATGAATATAAATTGATAATGAACGACCATTGGTGGTATGGCGCGCGCCTTGAATATTAGGCGAAGTCGTGGCTGGAACTCGTGGCTGGTTTCACACTGATAGAGTTTGAAGCAGGTGACATGGTATCACTTCGTGCTAACCCAATTTCGTCTGCATTGAAAAAAGGAACCAAAAAAATCTCTCCTTTTATATGAAGGTGATTACTCCGGTAATGTTCATACTAGAGCATGTGAATGAAAACGAAGAAAGAGGTTTGTTCCATGCATGTCATGTCGAACATTTCAATTCAATAGAACAAATTCGGAATACTTGAGGGCAAGAGGAGTCACATCCGTCATGTAAAAAAATCATTTCACTTTATTCGCATATAGTGAACTCCGCATACATAGCCTGGGTATACGAAGTTCAAAGGGAGGCAAGATTTGACAAAATAAGCATTCAGTATCATATATCGGGATTGATATTCTTGTGGTATGGTTTCTCTTCATGTTGCTAGAAAAGTGAAAGTTTGTTAGCAAGACAAGTTGAACTGAATGCCATTTGGGTTTTCAACTGTGAGATTGAATTATATTTGGTTCCAACAGTCGCCTGGTGTTAGCTATGTACTATTATTGTATAAAATCATAAATATCAAGTGGATCTCAATATGAGAATATGTTTATGATATAAGCACTTCATTTACTTTCAGTTCTGTTGCTTGTCAAACTTGTCAGACTGTTGTGATAAAATCCATATCTGAGTTTGCTGAGAACCTATTCTTCTTCAAAACTTGTCGAATCTATCAATTCTCTTCGTGACATGTATGAACCTTCAACCTCTCTATAGAGAAATTTATCGAAAATATATTCAATGACAGTGCCGGCCGGCGTACCTCAGTGCTTCGATGCTTCAATATCGATTCACGTCGAGGTATCGATAGCGGGTTCGAGACCCACGAACGCAGACTTTTTCTGATGGCATAAGAAAGTGTTTGGGATCACACGTTCAAAGGTAAGGCCCCCGTCATTCCTTGCTCGCACAAGTCTTTCGAAGACTTCTGAGGGTTGCTCGTAAGGGGGAAACCGAATGACGGATAGAACAATTTTAGAACAATTTAGTATAATCGATTTCTTTCTCCATGTTATCCAACTGAATCGGGAGCCTAATTATCCAAATCACCTGTATAATCAGAAGTCACTCGCTCCCTCTACAAGAGTCATTTCAGCATCTCACGGTTTTTGCCCACGATACGTGATGTGATAACTTTACTAATCGCGCGTTCATGATGCAGCTCATACTCAACAAGATGGTTGAATCAAAATCTTTTTGAATCTATTCCACCAAGAGTTGTGTATCATGATATAGAAATTGAGAACATACCGCCAATTCCTAAAGCTTCAAACTATTCCTCTATGTGCGTTCACCAGGTATTCAGTCCATTGGACAAAGTTTCCACAGAAAAATATTGATGGACAAAATCTAGCAGGCACTGAAGCTTCTCAGCACACGTGCTCTATCCAGAAGCGAAAGATCAGAAAAGCGAATGAAGTTTGTCAACAACAGGAATCTTATCTTTATCACAGATTCAGAATGGATTTTGTATTTGACGATCACCTGTTGATTCTGAGTAGCTCCTCAGTTGAACGAAAATTCATAGAATGATGTTTCCATCGTAATACATTATAAGACATACAATGGGTTATTTCGATAAGAACTTGACACCTATAGAACTTGATTTCTTGATCAATATCACAGAGAACCGTCGACATTTCGACAGTCGAACAATATATTTTTTCTTATATCACTCACCCGAAATAACTTCTAGTGAAAGAATCTAAATGAAACTATCCTACTTCCATCACATCATCGAAGATTTTTTTTTATGCAAATACACTGGTACCGAAGTCTTGGACATAACGGATTGAACTTGACAGTTGATGGAATCGGAATATTGTTCTGAGACTACCAAGGTCACCTGATTTAAATACTTTCGATCATTCCGAGCAATACATTGAGAACAAATTGTTATTCTCTTTTCCATGAATATTTTCTATCTGAGAATGAGTAAACTGATCGATATAACGAAACAAAAATCAATATTGTTTCGCTGTTAAAGAAAATATCATTGAAAATGAGCATTCAAGTGAGAAATCATTGAGCAAATGCGATTTCTGATTTGTTTATACCACACATATTATATTGGAGTTATACTTCTTCTCATAGAATTTCGTTCTACAATTCTCGAGTCTGGTTGAGTTTTTGTTGAGAGAACCTAAATATTGCATGGAAAGAATCAATTATTCATTTTCTGCTCACCGGTACATCGGGATTGCTTGACGTGCTGACATCCGTCATAGCAACAATTGCTACTGATAAATTCACACGCATGCCATAGGCAATCGCAAGAAGTGAGAACAGCAGACCAACTTGAATATGTCTCACACCTAGTCCAGGAACTGAAAATAATGGAGAGTAAAATAATAATGTTGATTATAATCACTATATACGTCATTTTTGTTCATTAAATTTCATGTGGTCCTTCGATATTCATTCCAGGCGTATCCGCGGATAACAATTTGCACTAGCCTATTGCGCCAGCCTAAGTTCGGTATAAATGTTCGAATGAAACGAGTTTGCTTTTTCTGTCCTGCACACGCTCCACACAGCGATCTCATTGATTGTGTACGCTTAAGCAAAATTGTGTCAAGATAATGAAGTAGTATAATTGGAAAATACTGGCAAATTATTTCATTTCAAGAAGGAATGTTAAAACAAAGGGGTGATGCATGAAAAATCATCAGATTCTTGGAGGAGAAGTGAGTCCGACGCAGGTGCGCATTCGTTTCGAATATAAAAACATCGAAATGTGAGATGAAGGTTCCTTCATAGCACTAGGGTATCATATGAGCCTTATTCAGATTGATAAAGGTAAATACCTATGCTGCCGTGGTAATAGAGAGAACCGTATCTGCAAAAACACTGTCTGGAGTAAACTGCCCATAACTTTGAAACTCTATTTTTCTCAAAAATGCACAGCACATTCTGTGATTTTGGTATGTATCAAGTTTTTTGATGATGATGAATGAATCGAGATCGGATAAATGCAAAAAATATAGTTTAAAAGCATCCAAAATGCACTTACGCTTATATAAGCTAAATTAAGAGAAAAAATAAAGAGACATATTTTAATCATGAACAAGGTATCTAACATTATACAGAACATCTAGAATAATTATGGAAGAAAGATACTATAAACCTCGCTATAAACAAAGTATTTTTTCTCACTGGAAAATTGTAGTAAGGTCTGTTGCTGACTCGGACACCGGTAAATTTATAATATCGATATGTCGAACTAGTAGATACGGTGTTATAAGTAAGGAATTTGTGATACGATTCTTTAAGCTAAAAAGGGATCTGATTATCAATTCGTATGATTAGCTTATAACGGGGTAAATAACCATATACTGTTTTTTCACCTACAAAATGTCTGTTACGGTAATCTAATATACAACTACCTCCTCATGACGTAATTTTAGTAAAAACGTAAGTGTATTTTCAGGCATTTCTGATACAGACACGGCATTTTAAGCTACATAAATAGATTTCTTGTCCTCGATTCTATTGGGCTGACATCTAACCCCAAAATCATGAAATATGCAGATACGGCCCTCTTCGTTACGACGGCAGTATGGATATCTATATGAGGGATCTTTGTCTCAATGTCCCATGATGCGAGACGGAATATAGTAGGGGCAGTACCCTTATAAATTCCAATAAAGTATCAGGGAGATTCGTAAAAATACAGTATTCAAACTCAGAGATTGCAACATACTTGGCGAGAATTGAGGTGAAAATTCAGTATAGGAAATCGTCATTCTCAAGGTTGAAAACCCCTTCTTATAGCCTTCTGTCTCAGATGAGCTCGGTCGAAAAATGCCCTGGCTGCTGAATATGAAGTCATGCCAAAGAAACATTGTCTGATCCATTTGTCTGAATCCTTTTCTGTTTTCCAATGCAGGTGTGGAAAGCGGTCGATCCGATTCTTTGGAGCCGGAACATTTTCCTGATGAGATACCTAATCGGGTGATAACAGTGGCGGATGTGCAAAGACTGGCAGATCATTTGGGATTTAGACTCAGATGTTCTTCAAATATTGAGTAGCAGAAAACAATTACTAATGTCCAACCGATTCATGAAAAACTTCGTCCACTATGGCAGAGTAATATAGGCAAGGAGAACCAAATTCAGCTGGTTAAGAAATACCTTGCGTATAAACAAATGTTTTCTTCAAGGCGATCGAATTTGCTATTTTTTCTCAGTGTTTTCGAAATATCGATTGAAAAATTCCATTTATGAAGGATTTGATGAGCTATAGACAACGTTTCAGGATTGAAGTTCCAAGGACTTATACCTCAACTCATTCGACGAGAATAATTATCAGTATTTGTAATTTTTTAAACGGTACATTCACGGAAATATGCGGAGTCGGACAGAATGGTGGAGCACTATGAAAAATAAAATCAGCATCGGATTCAGTCAACCAGCTGAACATCACAATATTCCGATATCTGAATTGCACGAAAAAATTGAAAACGCAATCAACAAATTCTCATATCTGAAATTGATTCTTTCCAGAACTCGAAGATTTCCCTCAGACCAATTATATGGAATGAGCAGATTATTGATATTAGGCAACTATATTTATCACTCATCAGCTCGCTTATCAGGTACCAACCACGGCAGATACATCATCAGTTTTGATTCCACATATTATAACCAGATCAATTTGTCAGCGATGATCTTCCAACATCGCACCAAGAGCCCATAATCCAATTCCTGCAGAAGTCAAATCTAAATATGGTTCCAAGTTTTGATATCTGCTGAAGGAATTCATCCAGAGTAATTCGACATTATGGTGCAGTGAAATTGACGTGATGAGAACTTAAACAATCCCCGAAATTCTAGTGAAAAATAGTCAGATTCATGTAATATGTTACTGATTCTATATAGTTCATATTTGTATTCCTTTCATCAGTTATTTATGCGTCTCACCTTGAATGTATTTTTCAAATATTCAATGTGATCATCTTATTGCTTCGCGCGCACGAAAAGATATCCTTATGATATTCGAATAACATCGTGCGTACCTAGGGAGGTTATGGAGAGGATAAGTGCATGATAATATTCTTCATTAGGTGCATATTGATACTCTGCATTATATCACATCATTTGCATCATAATCATATAATATATTTTTTGAAAACGGGGTGTTTTCGAAATGAGTACCTTATACATTCAGCACATCAATGTGATGCATACTCAAGAACATTCACATAAAATCAGTTTCTTCTGATCATCCTGATCAACGAAAAATTTCATCTCAAAAATTTAACCAAAAACGAGAGAAAAATCAATTACGTAACTTCAGAAATATCCTAATGATTGTATCTTCCTCACGAAAATTCGGATAGGGGTGATGTCAAGATTGCTGAAATGTAGAACATTGGGTCTGACTCCAAATTAAATTTTCGTCCATATATTGTTTTATTGGCGTCATTTGATATTATTCCTTGAGCTTCCATAGGGGTTTGGATTGTTTGCAATTATTTCAATGACCTCAAATATACACCATTCAAAATAATTACCATTTGAAAGCGAACCACCCTTCGAATTTTATTATTCAAAGAGTGATTCGCATATTGCAATTTCAATTTTTTATTTCTTTTATCGCTTGGAGCGCACGAAAGGGAATTCCTATAATGTTCAGAGAACATCGTGCGTTCCTGGTCGATATTTATAAAAACATATCGGGATTTGTTTTGCAAGTGAACAAACTACATATTGTTACGTCATTCGGGTGCAAGAGCGAACACATCACTATTTATTATCAAACTGATTCATTTTATCACAACGAACAGAGATTTAAATCGAACTCATGACCACTATTCATCCAACACGATACATATCACGCGGTTCATGACTGTCTCTGTTACACTCGCTGCTTGTCTGACTGACGGCAGCTGTCCAGCCGTCCTTATATATCAAATCCCTTGGCAGGCTTTGATTCTTGAACGTTCTCGATTGATCTTCCGTACCCCTCTGTTGTTTCACAAGTTTCAAGAAAAATATATTCCTCTCTTTTTCTGAGTGTTCCATCGATTGTTTCGAGATGATTCTAGATTCTTCTATCAGGTTTTGTGTCTCCGTGACACATATTGGGTGTTCGGAAATACGCTGGTACATGTTAGAATCATTGGGATGTTCGAGAGTGATCCAAGTAACTGGGTGATCGTTGTACTCCTGCTCTCTTGATGATGTTCTGTAGCTCCTTCGAAATGGATATCATTACATAACCTCCCCTCCTTCTTCGATTACATTCTTCCTGGAATGCACTTTGTTCGTTATGAAGATAAGGACAACTGCTTCGATTTCTACAACGTGCAGTACGGTAGAAGTAGCATGGCACTGTCTTACCTCTCGAAGTTCCTCTGAAATTCTAGCAGCATATCAGAATTTCAACTTCGGTAAATCGAAAAACAACCTCCAGCATGTTTCTTACAATTCTTCAATTCAATACAGACCACATGTCAGCTCCGAGAAAGCTATGCTATCTTCTGTTTGTCCTTGTCGAGTATGGCCCTGCGTAAATTGACTTGCGTATTCCATAGGTCCTCGTGAGTGGGTTCTCCAGTAGATATTGCTTTCGTTATCCGATGGTACAGAAATCGTTCTCCTTCATCAGCAGTGATATCTTATATTTCTAGTGCTCGACCGACGGAGAGACCCAGTTGATGAAGCTAGTCTAACATTACGAATTTCCTCATGAAATTGTTGGCTATTCCTTGAGACATCTAATCATCCTCGGCGATGCAGTGAGCTAGTGCGTAGTCTATGTGGTGATTCAGAGTTGAATAATAAGCTTTCAGTAGGAATAGTTTTACTTTCAATCAGAGAAATACAACATGAATTAATATTCAGTATATAGAAACAATTACCATACGATAAGTCTCAATTTTTCTAAACAACACTATAGCAATTACAATATGTCTTATGAGTCATATGTCATTGATTATGTTCTATTTTATACAGAGCGTATATAACATATTTAACATACAGAGTGTATGATCAGAATTGCTTTATATCAACACTTCCCTTCAATTCTATAATATTTGAATACAAAAATTACTAACATTCAACTACATTCAATTTGTCTCTGAAATATTTAAATTCAACATGAGGTGAACCCTTAGTAAATATATCGGCTACTTGTTCTGATGTTGGTATATAAACTAATTCAATTTCACCTCTACATACACAATCCTTAATAAAATGATGCCTTACATCTATATGTTTGGTACGTTTGGTTTCTAGTGTACTAGCCATTTTCATGCAAGATTGATTATCTTCGAATATAACAATAGGATGAATGTCAGTTTTCAAAATCTCGTCAAGTAATTGAGCTACAAATATACATTCAGTTACACAAGCAGACAGAGCTACATATTCAGCTTCTGCACTTGATAGTGAAACAGTTATTTGTTTCTCAGTTTTCCAAAATATTACATGGTCAAATATCTTCAAGTTGAATCCAGTTATACTTCAACGATCATTTTTGTTATTTGCAAAATCTGCATCAACAAAAGCAGAAAGTATATTACTATTAATATGGTTATTATGTTTAACAAATTTCAATCCATAATTCTCAGTGCATTTTAAATATCTCAACATAGTTTTCAAATACATCCAGTGTTCTGTACTGTTACAATCCTGAAATTGACTGAAATATGAAATTGCAAAGCTCAAATCTGGCCTTGTACCAAGCATCAAATACATTAGATATCCTATGAGCTCTCTATATGGCAAATTTACATTATTTTCACTCTTATTTTCTATCAAATTCAATTTTGGTTGAATGGGAATATTGATAGGTTTACATTCAATCATATTAAAAATATTTAGAATTTTACATATCAAATCCTTCTGATTTATCACTAGACCCTCATTCGTTCTCATAATAATCAATCCCAAAAATATCATTTTAGAATCACTTGTCAAATCAGTCATTTCAAAATGTTTCATAAGTCCTTCCTTTACATGATTTATATTGAGAAAACATTTGGAGACGATCATTAAATCATCAACATGAATGATTAGATAAGTGCTTCCATTTAGGTACAAACAAGGATCTGCTTGTGACCTGACAAAATCTAACTTCAACAAATGTTCATGTAATTTATCATTCCAACATTTAGGCGACTGTCTTAGACCATACAGTGCCTTTTTCAGATTACAAACCTCTCCAGAAATATTTACATCAAGTTGATGTATGTGCATATCCCCCTCAACTGCTAAAGACAGCATGATCCTAATGGTTATCATTCTGGCTACTGGTGCATAAACCTCTTCATACAGTTCGGATTGCAAAAAACCTCTGGCTACTAGACGAGCTTTCTTCAAAGTTCTTCCATCTTTTTCTTTCAGACGAAAAATCCATCTGGAATCAGTTATTTCTTCTCGTTCAGGTACAGGTACTAGATCCCAAGTTTCGTTTCTTTCATGTGACATCAGTTCATCTTCAATAGCCTTTTTCCATCCATTATCAATTATAGCATCCTTGTTACTTTTAGGAATTTCAGGTGATATATTTTCAATGGACAAGGCAGCCATCAATTTATAATCATCGTAATGTCTGGGCATTTGTCTTCTTCTTGTGCTCCTCCTCATCTGATTCTCGTCATTTTCCTCTGGATTTTGAGTTTCTTCTTCTATCTTCTGATTTTCAGCATTCTTATCAAAATTTCTACTTACATTTTTATTATTTCCTTCAACTTCTTCTGTTATTTGTAGTCGTATTTCATTTTCCTCAGTAGTTCCTTGGTTTCTACCTTCATTGAAGATGACACTACGTGCAATTACTATTTCATGTTTGTTCGGGTCCCAAAGACGATATCCATTATCAGCATACCCCATCAGGTACATTTTCTGGCTCCGACAGTCTAGTTTGCTGGTTCTGTCTTCTTGAGGTATATGTGCATAGGCTTCACATCCAAAAATCTTCAACTTGCCAAGATTAGGTTTTACCTTATGCCACATTTCAGCAGAGTTGAATAATGAGCTTCCAGTAGGGATAGTTTCACTTTCAATCAGAGAAATACAACATGAATTAATATTCAGTATATAGGAACAATTACCATACGATAAGTCTCAATTTTTCTAAACAACACTATAGCAACTACAATATGTCTAATGAGTCATATGTCATTGATTACCTATGTTCTATTTTATACAGAGCGTATATAACATATTTAACATACAGAGTATATGATCAGAATTGCTTTATATCAACAGTCTACAGTAGTGGAAGAAAGGTCGCAGTGCTCTTTCTTCGTGACGCCAAACCTCGATCCTGATGAACCATTGTATATCCCAATGAATTCGTAGAATGTGAGCTCCTCTTCTTCCGGAATGTCAATTGTTGATTCTTGACTTTTTACTGGGTTCTTCACTGATGCGGTAGATGACATAATTGATTTTGTTCGTGGCGGTATGAGGCCCTCTTCAAGATCTCTGTAGTTTCAACAGATACCTCGTTTCCCTTGTAGATTGTACATCCACACCAGGTCTTCTTGTGCACCTTCAGCTCTCATGACGTATTGGTCTCTCAGGCGATCGCTGGAGATTTTCAGATCGAAGGTCTACATCCGAAGACCAAGTCGAATGAAACCACTGCCAGAATCTGTCCCGTAGATTCCTGTACTACGAATCTGGAGGCAACATTCAAGAAGAAGAGAAAATATCAGTCCCAGTCTTGTTGGTGTTTTGATCTTTTATCCGCTCCACCATGTCATTCGACTGTGAATGCTATAAAATTGTCTTTGTCTTGTAGATTCCTAACTTCTCGCTCATCTTCTTGAGAACTCTACTCTCGAGTTCCGGCCCTGATCAGAGGAAAGTTCCAATAGCACCCCAAAATGACTGATCAGCTGATGCATTGAGATATTTCCATCATCAGTCTCTGGAAATGACTTAGCAATGTCCATGGCAATCCTCTCGAAAGGGCTTCCAACATTGTTCAGTCTCATAGGTCCTCTTGTTTTGAGATGAGGTCCATTGCTGAAAAAGCACACAGTGCATTCACGGCACCACTTCCTAACGTCGTCACTGCAGTTCACATGAAAAAAACGCTCTCTTATTTGCTACAGTGTCTCTCTCCCTCCTATATATCCTTCTGAAGTTTCGTCATAAATATCCGGGTACTCATGACACTCGACTCCTGGAAATGACCAACTGTCATTTTCTTGCTGATTGCACGTCACTATGCCAATAATCATTCTTGAACTATAATTCCAAAATTCATATCGCTATTCTCACTCGCTGTTTGTTTCTGTTCGGTGAAATGATGAATGCACGCAAATTCGGAACTATACTGGGAGAAATGTCTCTTGAGAAAAGTACCTAATGGATGTTCAAAAATATTATCGAGAAAACTGATCTTAATCCTCACAATATCATCATCGATATGAACGTATATACAGGGTGTTTTGAAAAAACTCGACCCCCTTGCTGGGGTAGGTAGAACACTGCAAATTGAGTTGAGTTTGGTTAGTGAACAAATTTCGTAACGGCATCCGTTTTCATGATATAAGGTGTTGAAAAAATATTTTTTTTACACATTTTTCACGATCTTGTTGAAACTACTGCTTTTTTTTATGCTTTTAATTGTATACTTCTGAATGTTTTTGTTTCTGTTTTTGACTAGTCCAATAAGTTTTACATTTATATACTATTCTGTAGGTGTATGTAAAATTTCAGTGATGAATAAATTCTATTCTATTCTATTCTGTTCTATTCTATTCTATAATTGTTTCTTGAAATCTGACACATCGCCTGAATCTGTTTTAATATCTGACCCTCATAGAGGGCGCTAGTTACACGGTTCGTACCGGGTTGTTTGGAACATAATTTTTGTTTAGGTCAGATTCTGCAATCCTGATAGTATGATATGAGCCTGAACATTATTCAATTCTACACCAAAAAGGTACAATTGGTGAAACCCGATACTATGTTCTGTTTTCGGAATATTTCGATTTGAAAATAATGGAGTAGTAATGATGCTGGTATAGAATGAATTTTATTGAGTTCAATAACCTCAAGGCCAACTATAATGTGAAAAAATATTTTGATAAAATCAATTCGTTTTTGTTTTATACGCAAAAAACAGATTTTGATCATTTTCATGTCTCCTCCGTAACTTCTTTATTTATGAAAATATTCAAATAGGAATTCCACATTCTCATGGCAGTTGGTATATAATGAATTTTATTGAGTTCAATAACCTATTTATTCAGATCCATAAACAATGAAATCATTCTTGTCTTGAAGTTAGTGATGGAACAAAGAATCATAAGTAGATAATCAAAATATATTTGACTAGAAACATAAAATATTGAATCAGTTATAGTAAGTGTTCAAAATGTCCTACGTTTCAACGAATTCACTATTCTATATTCCATTTTTAGAAATGTATTTCTCTTCTAAACAGTTGAGGATCAGCTGTAAGGTCATTCAAGTGATGTTCAATTATGGCTTACTACTCTTGACGTGAATCAACCTATACAGTGTGTCCCACTTACCATGCTCACCATGGGTATCTTTTTAACGGTGAGAGATACGAGGTCGGTTGAATGACACCAAATGTGGAGTTTGTCAAGGCCAACTATAATGTGAAAAAATATTTTGATAAAATCTATTCGTTTTTGTTTTATACGCAAAAAACAGATTTTGATAATTTTCATGTCTCCTCCGTAACTTCTTTATTTATGAAAATATTTAGATAGGAATTTCACATTCTCATGGCAGTTTTTCAACGTGATTTCGAAAAGAATATGTCATTCATACCAACTCTTCTAGAATTTGAGATATCAGCACCAACTTTAGTTTTTCAAATGTAGGTCATAGCTCACTATGACTTAGTTACAAATAACTTTTTCTTCTCTTTCAGATGATATGTCGCAGTAATAGTTTTTTGTTGATAACAACAGAGTTATCGTCATTTATGCAAAAACAAAAAATTATTTGGGAGCCGTCATCTTGAATTTATGAATTTTTTTAACAAGAAAATCATGATCTCCGACCTCAGAACCCCCTACTCACCAATTTCGAATGGAATCGAACCAAATCTTGTCCGCCATCTTGGAGCAGCCATTTTTTTCATTTCAACAAAAATTCCATAACTCCGATAAACTTTAAATTGTTTATAATTTCGGTGACAATACATCATGAAATTTTTGTTTAAATTAAGAAAAATGGCTCTTCCAAGATAGCGGACAACAATTGGTCCGATTCCATTCAAAATTGGTGAGTGGGGGTTTTTGAGGACGAAGATCAAGATTTTCTTGCTAGAATTTATAAATTCAAGATGGCGGCTTCCAAATGATTTTTTGTTTTTGAATAAATGGCGATAACTCCGTTGTTATCAACACAAAACTATTACTGCGACATATCATCTGGAAGAGAAAAAAAAGTTATTCGTAACTTAGTCATAGTGCGCTATGACCTACATTTGAAAAACTAAAGTTGGTGCTGATATCTCAAATTCTAGAAGAGTTGGTATAAATTTCATATTTTTTTCGAAATCACTTTTTAAAACTGCCATGAGAATGTGAAATTCCTATTTGAATATTTTCGTAAATGAAGAAGTTACAGAGGAAACATGAAAATGATCAAAATCTGTTTTTTGCGTATAAATCAAAAACGAATAGATTTTTTCAAAATATTTCTTCACATTATAGTTGGCCTTGACAAATTCCACATTTGGTTTCATCTAACCGACCTCGTATCTCTCACCGTTAAAAAGATACTCATGGTGAGCATGGTAAGTGGGACACACTGTATAGCATAGACTTTCTGCTCAAGATACAACAAAAACTGTGTGATCCATGTTTTTAGTCAAATCTGTTTTGATGTTATTCTTGTGATTCATTGTTGAATCATTGAGTTCAGCATCAGGAGAGTATTGTTGTTTTCGATTTTCAATGAATAGGTGATAATTTTTTATAATACTCACTCTAATACATAGCTTTATATCAGCAACAGTTCACTTCATCATTTTCAAATCGAAATATTCCGAAAACGGAACACAGTATCGAATTCCACCAAGAGTTACTTTTTGGTGTGGAATTAAATGACGTTCAAGTTCACATCAAATTTGGATTGAAGAAACTCACCTCAAAAAAGATATGTTAAGAAATACTCTATACGAACCGTGTAAGTAGCGCCCCATATGAGAGTCAGATATCAAAACGAATGCATGCGATGTGTCAGATACCAAGAAACATCCATAAAAAATTCCACCACAATGTTGCCAGTAGTTTCGAGATGAAAATTGTGTGAAGAATCAGTTTTAAACACCTTGTATCTTGATAACGGATGCTGTTACGGATTGTTTTTACTGAGTAAACCCAACTCATCCTGCAGTGTTTTACCTACCCTAGTAGGAGAGTCAGGTTTTTTTGGAACATTCTGTATGTCTTCAGTTGAACTCTTGATTGCCATATTTCCATTTCAATCTATCTTATTTGTCTTTGGATAGGAATGACTGATTCCCGCCTTCACATTTTGTCTCATAGTTTCTGTGTACCATTGATGTTCTGTAATTTTTTAATCTAGGAAATAATAATAATGACATAATATTACTATTATTCTTATGTATGCACATATTCATCATTGGATGAACTTCTTATGATGGACATGATTTTATGATGATATCGATCATCCTGGTGAAGATGTATTGAGGAGGTAAACATAAGGGAGAAAGCATCTTCGAATATTGCCTGATGTCATTATTACATTGGAGGAAAAGTGGTTGTGAACAAATACGGAGTGAATGCAGATATCACTTGGTAAATTCTATCTCGAAAAATATTATCGTTCTGAACGTATATCCATTTTTTGAATAATTTGATCCATCCTCTCGATCTGGAATCCAACATTCGTGAAATATTATGAGATGAACGTCGTGATGCTCAGGATAGTTACAAATCGATCATGGGATCGATTATCATCATGAAGATTTATTGAACATCTCAACCTGAGATATATGTATTTCTGGTGATGCCCACAACATTTCGAAGATAAAAAACCAGTTTATATATTTCAAATCTCAGGGTTTATTGTTGTTCTGAAGCTATTTCCATGATAATAACATTTTTATCTATCACTTCAATGAAAAAACCTACATGATAATTGTCCTACTTGAGATAGTCTCAATTCACTCATAAAGTCGATCATCTTAAGGATGTACGGGAGATCATATCACTATTCGTAGTTGATTTCTGATGATGTCAAATAAAAAACGTTGGTGAGGGAGGAAAATAGACATAATCAATCGTATTCATAATATATATGTAAATATTTCATCTAGCGGACTATCTACGTCCTGAAGCTACCAATATTTCATATGATAAAAAATTTTCATATCATTCCAATCAAGAATCCAACTAATACGAAATGTCATGAGATGAATGTCTTGCTTAAGATGGTCACAATTTCAATAATCTTCATAGATATAGATGTCTTGCTTAACATGGTTACAATTTCGATAATCTTTATGAAGATGAATTGAACACGCAAATATGAATTTCAAGGAACAAAACAAGTGAATATATCTGAAACGAGAATTATTGACATGCATGATATAGTCATAATTCGACTATAAAGTCGCAATTATCTTTTTAACTTTGTATGTACTAGGAATTTCATCATGGGGAGATTAATACTTTGATATTCCTGATGACGTCAAAAAATTGTTGGGTAGCAACATTTGTGAATGTATATAAAATACATGCAGATATCGCATCTTGTGGATTATTATTGTTCTGAAGCTATTTTTATAATGAAAACATTCACATTCATTCTTCGAATCGAGAATTTAACATTATTTGTTCGTTGTCATGAGATGTCTTGCTCGTGATATTCAAAATTTGATCATGGCGTCGAACATCTTCATGAAGAAATCTTGGAGGTTTTCTCGTATTCCTGAAGATGTTGAGGAATATCGAAGGGACAAAATGAGTGACAACATTCATAATGAATGCATTTATTTTCAATCTCTGAAATCATCATCATTCTTGAGCTATATTTATAACGGAAACTCAAGTGAGATATTATGAAATGGATGTTTTGCTTAGGATGGCCGCTTTTCGATCATGACATCGATCATCTTCATAAAGATATATTGAAAATTATAATTTGAGAAATATTATATTCTATTAATCCTGATAATGTCGGAGAAACTTGAAAAGAGCAACACCATCGAATGTACATGAAATATATGCGAATATTTTATCTCGAGGATTATCGTTCAAAAGCTATATTCATGATGAAACCCTTTTCAAATATCATTCCAATCAGGCATGCAACATCACTGAACTGTTGATATTATTCATCAATGAAACTACCCATTTTGGAATGTTTCCAACCCTGTAAGGGCTCGAAATATTCGACGCCTAAGATGTTTTTTTAACAACTTTTTTTTTAAACACATGGCGATTGCTTTCACAGTGATCAACAATGAGTTAGTAAATGAATTGGTCTTTTCAGCTGTTTTTTTTTTGAGTTGTAAAATAAATATATTCCAACCCCTTTTAAGCATACTTCAGGGTGTAAAACATTTCGAAATGTGTAGTTTATTGACACATGATATTCACCAACTTTCGTGTCTTTACCCAAATATACAGGGGGATTGAAAAATCTAAACCATGTTTTTTTTTTATCTTTGGATGTGTGTAAATTATCCGGCGTTGAGAGGGTTATCAAAAACTCTAAACCATATACCTTCATTCTCATCACAGAATCATCCCTATAATTTTCTCGATTTTACATACACTCTGTATATGAATTAATTAATGTAACATCTTAGGTATACCTCATACTGGTATTGAGGTGCCATCGAGTCTCCTTTGTGACCCTCTTCAGTTTGATGGCGGCCAAAAGAGAAGTGCATCCTAAGTTAATGTTCCATATTTGAATTGTAACTAACTTCAAACGTCTGAAACTTTATATCGATGTGATTATTAATCACAGTAATCGATACATATTCTAGCACTTCTGCTTGAACTAATAATCCCGTGCTATCCTCGTCTGTTTATGATAAGAACAATCGCGGCATATTCGCGTCCATATTGATATCACGTCATTCACTTGGTGTGGAATGTGGAACAAAAAGCGATGACCGACAGCCTCGTGTCGTGTCCATTCGGCATAGGTCGACATTCCGACAATCTGCTTCTGAAATATTCCTGGAATTTTCGAAAAGCATATTCAATGGATATTCGATAATAAACATATTCAGGGAATATTCTTTGGAAATAAAATATCTGATGAATATACGAAAAATTCATTCCAGGAATATTCTTCGAGGATTTCAGATCAAGCACATATTCATGTACTATTCCAGGGATAATGCAATATCCATTGGAAAATTGGATGTAGTAGGCATAATCCAGGAATATGAGATGCCGTCTGGGTGTTCGAGGAGAATCTGCAAAATGTCGACATTTCCTGGTATACCACTCACATAATGTCTTGCGCCTCTCGTCATCGTCTGGTTTTAGCGCTTGACACATTCTGAATTTGTGAGGATGGAATTTTTGTTCGCGCTAATTGCAATGGGTTGTTGATTGAAACCATTCGATGGGATATAAGTGTGTCGACTTATTTTCCTCCAAAATAAGTGGAACTGATGGCATTTTTCCTTTGGAATTTCGAATAAACATCGATAATAGCTGAAAATAGGTCGAAAAACACATAAACCACCTTGTATAATACATGGACGAATTCAGAATAGAAAAACCTTACAATCTGTGGACAATTCATCTAGACCATGTTTAAAAAACAAAAGTTGATGTTGGTTCTACGAATACGAAACGTCGCTCAAAAAAATCGGTATCAGCACGTGAAACGTTATCAAAAGTTGCTATGAAAGAGTATTTTCAGTTTTTCTTCATCTCTGATAATGACGGAGAAAAAAAGGGAAATAGTTATTCCAAGAATTAACTATTTTCGATATAATTCAAAAACTAAAAATAATTTTGAAAAATTTCGAAGGCTCTTGATATGAGCCTGCGAATGCGCAACATCTTCCTCATGCAACCGACTTCGTTTCTCCTACCGTTTTCGAGATGATAATAATAATAATGATAATGAATTGACCTTATTTGACAAATTGCCCTGAAAAGGCGAAGATTAGCTAAATAGCTACTCTTGAGCTCTTAACCTTTTCAGTTCACAGAATAAACAAAAAACTGAAATAGAATATTATACGATGTTATTAATATGGTATATGTCTAGATGAGAGGGAATAGATAGAATGCATCGATCTAAAAAATTTATGTTATATATGTGTTCGAACAATCAGTTTCAACTTCACTTCATTGGCATATTAATCTCACCATATGGTATATACAGTCCACGGTTCCTAGAAAGGTGCCATTGGGTATAGTAACATATACCTCTTGTTTTAGAATTTTGTTTAATAAATAGATAGAACTGACATATATGTGACAGGTTCTCAAACAAAATTGTATTCCTTGAATATAAATACAAAAACATGGGAAATGTATATAGTTTTATTGAAAAACCATAAAGGAAATAGAAATTCAGTTGGGTCATCCAACATATTTTCTATTCGAGCGGATGTAAGAACTAGTAGCGGTTAGAGCAGTCAAGAAGGGGAAGAAAGGCGGTACATTTCAAGAACATTAAGCGGTATTTTGATCTGGAGAAGTCAAAGGGCAGCTTCGAAGTGGTACAGGATCGAAGTAGCAGGTCAATAACATTCACGGTTGGGCACACTGGGCGCAGAAATCAGCATCAAGGAGAGCGACGGGCGCAGTACACAGATATACTTCAAGGGGCACATTGGGTGCATACACATAATATTCAGGTCAGAAAGTTGCATATTGGAACAGAGTGAGTACAATCTTCTGTGACGACGATATTTACGAGGCATATATCTGAGTTTTGCAGTGGTGAGGGTCATCATTTGGTTTATTTTTCTTTCAAATGAATATCAGCTATAAATGAACTAATTCGGAAAAGAGGGGTCGTCAAGGGGCAATTAACAAGGTTTAAAACTTTCATCAAAACATTTACAAACGATAAAATATCTCAAATATCAGGAAGAATTGAAAAATGTAAGGAATGTTAGAACGAATTTGACATTTTACAATCACAAATAGAGGAATTAGATCTTGAAAATGCCATAGATCAGGAACAAGAGAGAATTTCATTTCAGGAATCATATTTTGAGGTAATCGCAAAGGCAACAGAAATTTTATCAGATAACGGGTCAGTTACACAAATAAATAGTTCTGTAGGTGCTACACCTAGTGGTACTGCTTTGGTAGAGAAAAATGTGAGATTGCCCATTATGGAGATTCCCACATTTCATGGTTCTTATGAGGAATGGTTGGAATTTCATGATACTTTTTATGCATTGATACATTCTGATAACAATCTCACAGATATTCAGAGGTTTTACTATCTGAAGAATGCATTGAAGGGGGATGCAGCTGAGGTCATTGGAGCTCTGGAGGTGTCGGCGCAAAATTATGCTGAAGCTTGGAAATTGTTATCGGCCAGGTATGAAAATAAAAAGATTATAACTATGAATCATATAGAATCGTTGTACAATTTTCAACAAATGTCGAGGGAATCATATTCTCATCTGAGAACATTTGTTGATACAATCAGAAAAGATATTCGTGCATTGAAAACATTGGGTCAGCCAGTTGACACTTGGGATACACTTCTCATTTTTATTTTGGAAACAAAATTAGATTCGGTTACCAGAAGGGAATGGAAAAAACAGGGACAATTGAATATATTCCCATCAATGTCAGAATTTATAAAATTTTCAGATGAAAGATGTCAACTGCTTGAATCAATAGATCCTAATAGATCTTTTCAGAAATATGTACAATCTAATGAGTATAAACAAAAGTCAGATAGATTTACCAAGGCATTCACTTCGTCAAACAAACCCTGTACTGTATGTCGGGAACTTCATCCATTGTATGCATGTAAAAAAATTCTGGGATTGTCAACATTTGGAAGGCGGGATGAGGTAAAACGGGCAAATGTTTGTTGGAATTTTCTAGGTCATGGACATAAGGTACAGGATTGTCCGATGAGGGGCTGCAAATATTGTGGAAAGAAGCATAATAGTCTTCTGCACCACAGTAATCAAAATACTAAGGTTGAATCACGGAAAAGTCAGGTCAAGAATAAAAGGGACCAGAATCGGGATTCAACAGAAACACAGTTGAATACTGAGCCACCAGGAGCATCACAAACATTTCAATGTGCTGCAGTATCTCAGGAAATTGTTTAGGAAGGTAATTATTCAATAAATCAAAACTTTTCTTCAATGCAGAATATAGATGTTTTGTTATCAACAGCTTTGGTATATTTTACAGACCTATCAGGATAATTACACGAGGCAAGGGTATTATTAGATTCAGGCAGTCAATCGAATTTTATGACAAGAAAGTTAAGAAGGGAATTAGGTATTCCTCTAAATAATACGAATATACCAGTGGTACGAAGTGGGCAGTCAATTTCGAATATTAATCATTTTGTAAAGGCAACACTGCATTCAAAATTCAAACATTTTTCAGTCACTTCAACTTTCTTGATTATTGACACAATTTCAGATACCACTCCTGTAACAAAAGTAAAAGCGGACGGATTTGTTATTCCACCAAATATAAATCTAGCTGATTCAAATTTTGCGGAACCGAGTGAAATAGATGTATTGCTAGGGGCATCTATATTTTGGCAATTGATATGTGCAGGACAGATTAAATTAGGTAAGGGTCAGCCAATTCTACAAAAAACAAAACTTGGATGGATTGTAGCAGGTAATACGAGTAATGTCAGTGGCAAACAATTAGAACAAGTTCGACTTTGCAATTTTGCAATCAATGACAGACTCGAAAAACAAATTCAAAAGTTTTGGGAGTTAGAGGAGAATAATCAAGAGAATAAATTGTCTAGGAAAAGAATTCTTTGTGAAAAAATATTTCAGGAAACTACCTTCAGAAATAGGGAGGGGCGATTTGTAGTTACATTACCAATTTCTGAAAATATTAGTGAATTAGGTAATTCATATGAGATTGCTTTCAAGAGATTGATACAAATCGAAAACAAATTGGGAAATAACAAAGATATGAAGGATCAATGTCATGAATTTATGAAAGAGTATATTGATATAGGACATATGACAAGGGTACAAAAGACTTCTAAAGAAGGAATTGCGTACTAATTGCCACATCATTGAGTTTGCGTCTGCGTCTGCAAAAACTGATAATGGAATTTCTTTGAATGATATATTATTAGTGGGTCCTCAATTACAGGATAGTCTTTTTCCAATTTCGGTTAGATTTCGTGAACACAATGTGGTATTTGCAGCAGATGTGGCAAAAATGTATCGTCAAATTCTTATTGAAAATGAACAAAGGGATTTACAACGGATATTGTGGCGTTTTTCTCATTAATGGAGCAGTAGTGGTATATAGGTTGAATACTGTGACGTATATGGGACTGCATCAGCAAGTTTCCTTGCAGTGAGATGTTTGCACCAGTTAGGGTATGATTTCAAGGATAAGTTATCGGATGCTAGTGACTGCATATTGAGCGACTTCTACATGGATGACTTATTGACAGGTGCAGAATCTGTAGAGGAAGCAAGGGTATTGAAGAGGGATATAAGTCATATTTAAGAAACTGCTGGTTTCATTCTTAGGAAGTGGATATTCAATAAAAAGGAGGTTTTCGCAGATGATAGTGAAAGGAATAATGACATTGCTCACTATCTAGCAGATGATAGCACTTCGAAGGCTCTAGGTTTGTTATGGAAGGCAGATATAGATATATTGGGGTACAAAATTAATATCTTTTTTTTTTTGGGGTTTCTTGGGTTTTGGATTCGTTTGTGAAGTTAAGAAGTGGTGGAATTTATAAAAACGTTTCGCCCATGGCCATGGGCTTTGTCAATTTATTATTATTATATAATATTATTAATAACTAATATTATTAACTTCCGTTGCAGATAGGGTAGCTGAGATACAAGAATTAACAGGGAATGAGGAATGGTCACATGTGAAATCGCACGAAAATCCAGCTGATGTTTTATCTAGGGGAACAGCGCCTGACAAGTTAGGTTCAATGGAATTATGGTAGCATGGGCCACTATGGTTGAGGAAAGATGAGGAGTATTGGCCGAAAAGGAAAGAATCTCCAGGAAGCGAGATACCAGAACGAAGATCAGTACGGCAAACATTTTTTAGTTCTTCGTTTTCTATGGATATAATCGAAAGATTTTTGTTTTTATGGAAATTACAAAGGGTTTGGGCTTATTGCTTGCGTTTCATTAGACAATGTAAAGGTAAACAAAGAACGGAAATATTGACCATCAATCTTACGGTGAAGGAGTTAGAAGATGCTTTACATAGTTTAATAAAATTCGCTCGAAGGAAATGTTTCAATTCGGACATTGATAATTTGCAATCAACAGGATTCTTATCAAAATCAAGTGAACTCATATCTTTAAATCCATTTTTGGATTCACAGGGAGTTTTGAGAGTAGGAGGAAGGTTGAACAAAGCAATTATAGGTTATAATCAAAAACATCCAATGATACTGCCGAAAAATCATAAACTCACGAATTTAATAATCCCATTTGAACACAGAAAAAATTTTCATGCGGGACCACAAGCATTATTATATACATTGAGATTACATTTTTGGATCTTAGGTGGTCGTAGTACAGTCAGACGGGTATTGCATAAATGCATTGTTTGTTTTCGGGTAAAACCAATCAAGTTTCAGCATTTAATGGGTCAATTACCAGAGTCTCGAGTGGCTCCAAGCCGCCCGTTCACGAATTGTGGGGTTGATTATGGGGAACCTTTTCATATTAGGGTGCATAGACTCAGAGGTCAAAGAAATGTCAAGGGATTTATTTGTTTATTCATTTGTTTCGTCACCAAAGCAGTCCATTTAGAGTTGGCCGTTGATTTGACTACAGAATCTTTTTTGAATTGCTTCAAAAGATTTATTGCCAGGAGAGGATTGGTACAGAATATGTATTCCGATAATGGAACTGTTTTTGTAGGAGCAAACAATCAATTACAGGACTTGTATACATTTTTTATAAACAAAGAAACCCAAGTTGCATTTTCAGATTATTTCCTGAAGAATAAAATTAGTTGGCATCTCATTCCAGCACGGGCATCACATTTTGGTGAGTTATGGGGGGCGGGAATCATAAATAGACAGAAGAAGGGAGTCAATCTAAGAAAGTAACAATGTGATTAGTCTTGTTAATTCAGCAGTTCATTTTTCACGAATTTTCTGGATTAATTCCATGGTGTTGTTGATTCTGGTTTGAAAGAATTAAGAAGTTTTACAGCATTATATGTGAAACTGCGTTCAAACAGATCAGTCGAATGGTTTGGAATGTTAAGTACCTGTGAATGTCTGGTGTTAAGATTATGTAAATTATTTCTTGAGACTAGTTTATGAGGAAGGTATGGCGGACTTTGGATATTCAATAGTTTGTGCAGAGAAATAAGGAAATGGTATTCAAATACATTAGAAACTCTAAGCCTAGTAGACAATGTTACAATGATTCAAAAGAGATAATACTAAAGATTTCCATGCTGTTCAACCTTATCTTGGACACACTGTATATATAAATAAAGCAATACATTGAGAATTCGCATTCTCTATGTGATGGGAACATCAACCCTTCTTCAGTTAAAAAAAAACTACTTCCCTGGCTATATGCCACGACAAACATTAAATTATATCTATCGAACACACACGATAAGAGTTTGAGAATATGATATAAAATCTTCAGAAATTGCAAATTTGCATTCTCCTTCAAACGAAAATATGTATATGCAGACATCATTCTGAATATTCAACAGAAAACAACTACTTTCCTGGCTATTTGCTACGTCGAACATTGAATTATATCTGAAAATTCTCAATGTATCGCTTTATATATATATATATCTTCCTATTCTTTTGTTCCTAATTCATCTGAGAATATTTCTAACCAACACTTTCATACCCAATAAAGGGGTTTGAACTTGAACGATGGAAACATGTCATTTTTATAGACCTCTAATAACAGATTCGTGATCGAGTCTCAATTCAGAATTTTCTTCCACGCCCTGTATGATGAATATCAACTCATTATGCACCCAAAAACATCTTGTTGATTGTTCGAATGACAACAATTAGCTGATTCTAATCAGGGAAAGTATAATTCCAGCTCTTGTTCTTCGTTAACCCATAGCAAAAAGTTTGTGAGATATCAACTCCATTCGGTACCTTTCGATTGGTAGGTTCACTCAGGTATATCATGAATTTGAATTGAATCTTTAAAAATCTCAGCTCAATATCTGTCGAAGACGTAGCTACTGTGGATTGCATGATAATGCATTATTTCAAGATATAATCTGGTATCATAATTGAAAATAGGTACTTGTTCATTGATACGTGATAACAACCGTGTGAACCACAGCAAACTCATTAAAGCAAGTTTCTTCAAATGAGCAGTGTTTGAGGATATATTATTGTTGAATGTTTGTTTAGTTCGGAAGAATGACAAATAATATAATTGAAACGGAGTTATCAAATCGACCAACTAGATGTCTAGTCTGTCTATGAGCTAGTACTTTTCAATGGTTTGATTGCGTTATGAACTTTGACGAGGGTTATTTCATCAATGTTTATGTTGTACACTGTAATTCTTATGATTTTCAAATCGAATTCGCTATTCCTCGTGAACTTTCATCATTTAACTTGAATCTCCAGGAAACAGCCCAAATTTGCACAATTCTCCTCTAATGGGGTGGCCAGGTAGCCGTGCGGACAGAGTGTCTATATTCTGATTCGCATTCGCTTGCCGGTCGTGGGTTCGATCCCCGTCGACTGCAGAAATTTTTCTGATGGCCCAAGAAAGTGTTTGGGATCACACGTTAAAAGGTAAGACCCCCGTCATTCCTTGCTCGCACAAGACTTTCGAAGACTTTTGAGGGTTGCTCGTAAGGGGGCAACCGAATGACGGATAGAACAAATTTAAGAACAAACAAATTCAAGAACAAAATTTAAAATCACGAGTGGAAACTGAATATTGAATTCTTGCAATTCCAATATTATTCTCAGAAATTGTCCTCGTTTGATGTCATGAGACACCAACATTTTTCAAATTGATTGATTGTTAATTCAGGTCTCCTTTGAGCAGTGGATACAGATTATAGGCTCTGTCAGGTTTTTTATTTCCATATTGTGAGTTTGAGATCTTAGATAGTTTCGATATGGAAAAATTGTGATCTGTGCATTCTGAAATACCCGAAAATATATTGCGATCTAATTTGAAGTACAAGTCTGCCATCAATTCGAAGAATTCTGATGAGAATATCATGTAACATGCATCATAAGTGATTCAACACAAAATGATGGCAAATTCGATGAACAAAACCCTGAATGTTCCCATTCAATTTCATTCCATAGAAATTCTGGTATCATGTGTATACCATTTGAGTGATTACTTATATCCGCACCACGAAATATGACTCATGGGATATTCAGTTTTCCATTCTCACTAGTACTTCGCCAATGCCAATGCCAAGTGATATATGCATTAGGTTCAGATATCTTCTCCAAACCGCATTGTACACTGACTCTCCTATTATATTCCATTTTTATTGAATCCTTGTCTCACGACTATTCTTTATATTTCATGGATGTGGAGTAGAGATGGGTGGATCCTACTCCTGATGTTAGATTCTGAATCAAGGAATCGTAGATTATTTGCAACATTCAAACACATTTATTCACTCTCGATAGTTTGAACAGTGATAAACGAATTACAACGAAGCTTGTCTCTTTCTGGGGCTAACCAATAAGTGCCAGCTTCTAAAGCATGGCAATATAATAACCAAATCTGATGAATCGCTTTCTTGTGACGAGGCATCTCTATGCATTTCTTCCTCATTTACTTCGTCGCTAACTGTAGATATCAATGAACTGGTGAACCTTGATCTCGACTCTCATCGGGGTGAAGGCAAGTTAGATAACTTACATTCCATTCGCTTGAAGTACGAACATGAGATTTGGAGTTGAATACATTAGATATTTGTCTATATCATTCGATTCTCATGCTCATCTCCACTTCATGATATATCCCTCATCAATAAAAATTTATGATTCTTCGAATAGTTAAGACATTTCTTGAAAGCTTATGAAGGTTAAATGTAGGTTTACTTTTCTGAGAATCAGTTCATGGTTGAATTGAGTTGTCAATGGAGTATGATGGAGTTTAGTATTCCGTCATACTCACTACTACACTCTCATAGTGTATGAGTGTTCATGGTGTTCACAGAAGTAGATATTGAATGTCATTCCTAGATGCAGAGAGAAAAGACAACAGGAGACTAACAAGCAGGAAAATTATACAAATCATAGTGGAACTGGAAGAATCACGCGCAGAGTGCTGATACAATTGGAGAGGTGTGTCAGGAAAATTGAAACAACAAATTCTCTAAATACTGTCTGTAGGTTAATCGAGGAGGTGATACATTCATTATTCCAAATTTTTTGGGATTTTCTCTCCTCGTTTCTATGAAATGAAAATATGAATATTATTTCAATATACGTGTAGTAAGGACAAATCAGATGATTTGCCCCAAAATGTCACTGCGTTTAAAGGATTTTCCTATCAGAGAGCCTGAAAGAAAAATTCACTAGCTTGTCTGTGACAATTTGTATTATTATTTCAATAGCGGAGTCGTACAATGTCTTGAAAACTGAAGAGCTTTTTCAATATACAATAGTTGTCGAACTGACCCATATACAAATATATTTCAGACGTTGATGGAGTATCTGCGGGCCGCGGGGGTACTAGGTCCACTTGAATTTAGATCAACTGGCATCAAGTTCTAATCGGGTACATCATTACCATCAGCACCCTGAAATTTGAAAATTCCTCTATATTATATATGTTGAATTTCTCCTATTATTTTCTAAACAATGCAAACAAATAATCCTATTTCAAGAGATTCATTTTAAGAATAAACTGTTAACATGTAGCGAACGTCCCGTGAACCCATCCAAGTAAGGCCATTCTTCATAAAACTTCACTTTGACTCAAATCCAAGGACACCGAATAAGAAAAATCAAGAACCGTTACCTGAAATTTTTTCCCGTGTACCTTCTATGAGAAATAAGATTTTTTGCAAACATTCACAGTAGAGAGTCTTTTCATTTTGATATTTCCCAATTTATTTCTTGATTTTTGTGAAAAATAGCCATAAAAACTCCCCTGTTTCATAACTTGAGGTCAATTCATTTATTTTTCTGAGATTATATATTTTTTGAATCTTCAACAAAATGTAAACTACTGAAATTTTGACACCATAGAGCACACTCGTGAAAAATATTGAAAAGCCACAACCAGAATAGGAGTAATTTTCAATATACAGGGTGTTTCATAATTGAATGTCAATATTTGGGGAGGCGATTCTTGGGCCCATTCAAAGAAGAAAGTTTCATATGAACGTAAGACCTAAAAATCCTAACTTTTGAGATACAGGGTGGTAAAGTTCTCAAAAATGAATAGGTTTTTATTAATATCTGTAATACCACTTCAGATATTCTGATGAAATTTGGCATACATGTACTATGTATCAAGAGGCATCAGTTAGCGTACCACATTTTTTGTTGTTGCCACCAGTGGCGTTCGTATGAAATTTCACATACCTATTTTGGCAGACATTGATGGCACGTCACTGATTAATCTCGAAATTGAAATCATTATTGAAATTTCCAATCATTTCTAAGCAAATTTGATCACTACAATTTTTTCAATCTGATGCACGGTTTTCGCTTAAAAAAATAACAAGCTTCTTACTACATGATTATAGCAATATCGTTAATATGACAATATCACAATGCAGAGAACTAGATTTTATTTCTTAGGTCGAATTTCAGAAATACAATTCATAGTTTATGAACTTCGTATTCATATTTGGTATTTTGGAATTATCACTTCTCATTGTAGTAGGCTATATTAATTTTAGAGAACATTACCACCCTGTATCTCAAAAGTTAGGACGTTTAGGTCATACGTTCATATTAAACTTTCTTCTTAGAATGGGCCCAAGAATCGCCTCCTCGAATATTGACATTCAATTATGAAACACCCTGTATAACCTCTTCAAATGAAAAATAAATGGCACGAACCACGAATAAAACGGGCATATGATATCAGATGTACCAATTAATTGCAAATGATCAACCAACATAAGGAACTAGAGGGCTTAGAATCATTTATGGAAGGAGAAAAACATATCACTAAAAAACGTGTGTGCCCAAAAAGATTTCTTCATGCACGGAGAAAAAGGAATTGTTTATTACTCACCAAGAAAGAAAGAAGAGTTTTGCGTAAACTTCGCCAAATCCTGCTGTTTCAAAGTGTCGTCGATGAACTGCTTATGCTGCTTCTATTTTTCAACTCTCGACCTGGGGCTAGTCGCTCCATAGTGATAATTTCACTGGGAGAAATGTTTTTGGAATAGTCACAATCACTTAACTTACATGCACAGAAAAAATGTTCCAGAATAGAAAAAGGCACGCATAAGTGTTCGCAAACACCACAGGTACATATTCTTAGTACAGATACAGACTGAGTTCATTAATGGAATGAAGTGCAGAAGAGTTGCGCAGTCAGCTCGTGGCGTAATCGTGGGTATTCGAAACTAGCCGAATGATGACGAAACAGAAAAATCAAGTGAACTGTTACCTGTTGTTATTAAACTGGTAATAATGACAGAATTATCTCTTTCACTCATAGAAAACAAGGATTGAGGGACAATTATATTGATGTTAGGTGGATTGTTGTATACTGAGTATTAAACACATCGATAAAAATCAATCAAGCACAAGAAAGATGGCCTGTTCCAGGAGCATAGTTAACCTGCCACTGGAAGTCGATATCAGGAAAAAAATTTCACCTATTGTAATGGTACAAAAGTTCATTAATATATTTGTGGGTATTAAATTTTACTCAAGTGTACTTGTGTACCTGGACCGTTTTTCTCTGTGCAATCGAAAATAAATTGATATCGCTAGATTCGTCAAAATATCCTTTTCTCGAAAAGTGCTTGTCGAAAAGTGGTCGCCTTTTGAAGAATATTAGTTAGACACGAAAATGTAATTTCGCCAACTTGTCTCATTCAAATCTATCATACTTGTCAAAAAAGCTTTGCGATTGTAATTTTCTGATATCACCTGAGGTCCTTAGATTAGTTAACTTCAAATCATGATATGACCACCTAGATGCAATTTCAAAAGTGACTCTGAAAAAATTGAGTAGGCATGAAAACTTTCGGAAATGTCACATTCTGATCTAGAATTGTCTCAGGGATCCAAAAATGTTACAATATACAGAGTGTTCCGTTTGAAAATTTAGAACCGGAGCCATTTTCGGTGAAATCGAAAGTGACCGGAGAGTGAAAAATATATGAAAACTCTCCTATTCACATACCATTCACCTATATCAAATCTCATTTTGATACACCTAATGGTATAGAAGTTGTGACTTGTCTAATAGATTCGTTGACACCCGGTATTTTCATTGATATGGCTCAGGAGATAAACAATGAATATATTCTGATTGTTCCCAAAAAGGCCTGATCAGATACCTTATGAGTGCAATCGACAATTTTGGCAGATAATGAGGAAAACCGAAAGATCAAGCTAAGACCCTGGAAGCTCACATGACTTCATCAGAATGTTCAGATTATAATCTGAGCACCAATCCATCAGATGTCTCCTTCAAAGACTCCGTGTTTTAGTCAAGTTTCGCACATACGCTTATCTCCGTAATGCGTTATCTACGTCAATGATTTATTCCTCATCCTACTAGTTTTCGAAAAATTGATGAATAACAAGTGCATTGTTTTCGATATATCATCTGATTGTGAGATATTCTGCGAATAAATCACAATCACTCGTATTGGATCGTATCTGTTTCCCATCGTCCATGATCTGAAGAAATGATAATCAATAGCAGAGTATCCCGCAATCAGATAATATTATAATGGATATTATTTTCTTCGTAAGATTTTGAATCGATCAAAATGTTCGATCTAGCTGAGTTCCGAATTAACGTGGATATATATTATGGAAAAAATCCACCAATCAGCAACAATATATCATTCTCATTCTCATAGTAACCAATCTATTTTGTCACATACAAACGAAAAGCATCATCAGAATTCAACTGTCTTTCAGAAGTACCAAGAAAATAATCGCATCGAATATAATAATTCGAACTTTGGAATCACCGAGGTAATACATTTCAAACTTCTTGCACCATCACGAATTGTGTCAGTTTTACAGACGTTGTTGAACTGTCACTCGTTTCAACTATGCAACGAGTCATCGATGTATGATCGATGTATGATCGGATTAATTGTTCTCGAATACTAACCCATTAACGCCGAGAATGGAAAAAGTCATCCAATTCAAAAAAAATTATTACAGATTTGATAGTAAGCATTGATTCCACAACAATTCGACAAAATAATATGAATTGATAAGTTTTTTATGAAAAAAATTATGTACCCATATGGGACCACTAGGCGTATCCCAAGAATAGAATTGGAAATAACTAATTATCTCCCTTTGTGTGAAACGACTTGAAACATGCCACGCAAAGCCCCAAATTGCATTTATCACCCATTGTACGACCTTTTGTATCACATGTTGTCAAAGCACATCTTCTTTTCTTTCCTTCTGGGACGACTGGAACGATCCAGTGATTAGAACAGTCATATCTTATTGTATCAGAAATGCGAAAATCACTTCCAGCTGCTTTTGGCGTTTTTCCGCTCCTTTTGGCAGGTGTTTTATAGATCGTCAAATAACTCTGAAGAATGTTCTCCCAATAGCTTCTCTTCGACGGCAATTGGTTATATCTACTCAGGAGAAGAATTGAAATAAAAATTTCCAGTTCAGGAATTGACAAATCAGGGTCTGCTTCATTTTTGAACAAAGCATAGCTTCGAGTTCCAGAAATCAACTTGTTCAAAAATTCAGGTGTCAGGAATAATTCAAACAGTTCAACACAAGACAAACAGGAGTACTTTGTATAGTCACTTGCTGAAAAATCTTGTGTGAGACACTCTCAATCTCCCTCAATGAAGCTAACATTGTTCGGTAACGAAATAATCAACGGATTTTCTGTCACAGGTGAACTTTCAGTTCCAATTCTTGTTCCAGAACATTATCTGTAACATCGAAAGATTGCATGAGATCAGGCTGTAAGTCACCCAATCTTTCGGAATTCGCAAAAACAATCTCAGCACCAGCGCATAGTTGTCTTGGGTTCAAATTATCTGCTAACCCATCATCGTCCTCGTCTCCTGAGTCTTCATCCTTCATAATTGATGAGACTCTGATGGCTCAATGTAGATTTCCGCAACTTCAGTTTCATCATAAGCTATATCTGAAGCTTCTTTCAAAGTGATTCCTCTGAAATGAGAAAAACTGACCATTTTGACAACACAAACGCCTAGTGGGCCCATACGGGTACAGTGAAATTCAGGAGACTGTACAAGTCTTATAATTTCAAATATTCACATAATCTTGATGCCACGTCATTCTTTTGTATATATTGTATTCCACAATTGACATTTAGTTCCATTTATTCAAGAAAAAAGATACAGAAATACTCACTCTAACGTGAAATCCATGATATTTTCCAATTCACAGGGAAAAACAATTATGAATATTAGTTATATTCGTCGATGACCTCAAACACACTGTACGTGTTGATGAAATGGTATGACTACCGATAGGCAACAAGCGTAAACCTTAAAAGCGAAGCACTTGCGTAGCTGCAGCTCTTGAATGAATCCCTGCAGGTGAACCCATTTGTTTCCTATAGGCGTTAATGGGCTAATCAGAATCAACCATACACGTCACCAACCAACCTTCGATTATCATTTCTTCAAGTATAGGCCGTAGCGTAGTGATATTTTCAAGAGGTTCAAGAATTGGGAAACCGCATTGTACACTGACTATTTTCATGTTGAATTCAACCTTCTTCGAATCCTTGGTTAACGTCTATCCTCTGATGTTGGATTTAGAATCATCAAATTGTACATTGACAAATTTTCATCACCTAAACACATTCATTTGCCAAGCACAGCTTGAAAAATAATGGAAGTTGATGAAATACAACAAATATATTTCTGTTTTGGAGCTGATGAATGAGTGCTATCTCCTAACTTGAGAATATTTGGAGTGATTCATCTGAAACTTCTTGCGAAATCATTAATTGTGTCAGTCTAACAGACACCACTGTTGAACTGTTGAACTGTTCTTGCACTAATTCAACAAGCTATCAATCTATAATCTGATCATTTTGATGAACTTATAGTTTCACTATTGACTAGCCTAGATAGCACAGGACGTCCCCGGGACGTCCCAAAACGTACATTTCAGGTCTGAACAAAACATTCATAATCATTTGGATAAATCCGATTTCATAAATAGATACAAGAAATATGATCTTTGTGTGGGATGGAGAATGAAAAATCGCATGAAAAAAGATCATTTGATTTTGCTCTAATAATTTTTTGTTTAACGCACTGACCTCATTTCTACGGACACTTTGTATTAGTAACTGTTGCGTCAGAGCATAAGAGATAACGCAGGTGAAATCCGGTCACCAACTCCTATTTTATTCTTTCAGAAGATTTGAATTCAATTCGAATCAACCGCCATTGCTAGAATCGTTCTGATTGGCATAAAAATGCATCCGTACCGGAAGTCAGATTCCATACGATCTCATGGCCACCACTCTTGTAGCAGGTGTACTAGTGTACAGCGTTGCCAGACCTACTGTTTTATCAGTAGATCTACTGTTCTTGTCTGTTCTCCTATTATTTTGTTTTAGGCATGAAACCTACTGTTTTGTTCCTTGATCCGGAAGCAGAATTGAAAAATGACAGAATTTCACACAAACGGTTGTAGAAATAGACAATCCACCAATTGTACTCAACTTGACAAATTTAGTTCTTCATTTTTTATTATTATATGTTGCCTCATTCTTCAGCAAAAGTAAAGAGGATATTTTCTCAAGTGAGTTTGCTGAAGTCAATGCAGCGTGTAATAGGTTAATTCATCCAGCAGTTGGTTTTCTCCATACAAAGAAATATGCATCACAAGGCAGAATCATCATGTTTTGATATCACATGTAACAAAGGATTATTGATATACTGAAGTTATCAGATTCAGATTGATTAGAGGAAAATTTTTATTTCTAATTCGATTTCTGTCAAACATTTCTTTTTCGTTTTTTATATGGGTGTTCATGTTTTTAATTTTTCATCCATAATAGTAAATTGTGATGATGATCAAAATCTACCGTTCAGTTTCGATGATCTACTGTTTTTTCCCCATCCATCTACTTCTCTGGCAAATTTTCATCTGGCAACAGTGGTTGTGTAGCACCACCCATTTCGTTTCTGTGGATGCTTATTTTTGTAATCATGGTGTCATTGAGTGCATAATATGAAATTCGAAGAATAAAACGCTGTGGAATATTAGCAGTCTCTTATTTTTCAACATAGGTATCAAAAATTTTAATATAGGTAGGTTCATTATCGAGTACAATATTGATATCACCCATAGTGGAAAGACCTATATTTCATTGGATTTATATAAAACACATGAATAGTTTTCAGGGATAGTTGTCAGTGTCTCGTGAGAAAATCTGTCTATAATATTGATGAATAACTCAAAATTTGATCACAACTTCCTCAAGCTCAATGTTACCTACTTACCAAAAAACGTGCTTTCAAAAATTGTGGTGGAATCATTTTCCTAGTTATTCATGCTCTTTGAGCATTATATAGCATTTCTCCATGTTTTTTTTTTCAAGGAGCTGCGCAAAAACCTAGCATATCAAAGGCTCATAAATCCACCGAAGCCTCCACATAGAGCTGACTGAAGTGATCTGCTGAGAGGATGAGTGCCACATCGAATAAGAATTGGAATCGATAGGTGCAAGTCTGAGAAAACCAAAAAAGGAAGTCCTTCAATTAATATTCATTGCCAACTTCTATCAATATATCATATAATGTATTATCTGAATCAGTAAAATTTATTTTTGACCAATAATGGTTCCAGACCTGAAACCGACCTGAATCGTACGTCCTTCAGACGTCCTTGATTTGTCCTCAAATGGTCCAGATTAGACCCGAAACAGACTTAATTCGTATGTCCTAGGGACTTCCGATTTTGTAGAATCATACGTCTCCAAAACGTCCTGAAGACGTCTGCCGTACTTGAAATGGACGTCCCCGGGACGTCTGAAATGTCCGAAGCGAACGGCTTCAGTACGTTCTTGGGACTCTCTTGTGCTATCAGGGAGTCTACTCCTGATAACCAATAAGAATCCACCATCTCCACGATTTTATTTGTGTAACAGCAAAACTATTTTGTTCTCTGATCTTGATCATCATTCATCCAAACAAGATGTTCCGATGACAGGAATTGGATGTCAACAAATAATTTCCAGGTGTCAGTTCGTTGTAGTTTGAGTCATATTGTAGAGATATGAAAATTGTTTATCACATGAAGAATGACTGAACTTCAGGATACCGAGAAGGGTTGGATACCCAAGATAAGTTCATTCGAATGAAGTCATATAACATGTTTGTGAAAGATAATATCACCATATCACAGCAACGAATGATCTCCGGGTATTTCAAGATCATAATGATCAGAGTTCATACAAGGATAAAAACCCTCCTCTGGATACTCAGAATGATATTATGTGTATGTATATCATTGTCTGAAGGAGAATGCGAATTCTCAACTCCAGAAGATTCCATCTTCAGATTCGAAAAGTTTATTCTGAAACGATGAAAACTTATAGTTCGACATGAGGAATACATCCATGAATTGATGAGAACACAATAGCACGATAGATATGTATGCGGGTGGTATTTCCATGTTGGTCATGAAGAAGTGTATTGAGTTTTGAACAGCAATTTCACGAAGAATAATGTTCGAGGGGTTCTGAGAGCCATATAGCGGAGATTTTCTCTACTGATATTTGATACATATCGAATGGAAGGTTCAAACACGAATTTTATTATTTCAACTATGGGTTTTTACATATCAAATGAAAAGTTAATACGCTAATTTCATTACAATTGATGTTTGAAAGGTTTCAATGGCCACGAAGCAAATATTATCTGAACTATGGATTCTTACATTACAGATGAAAGGTTTGAACACCAATTCGATGAAAATTGATCAATGATTGATCCTTCTCCCATCTATATGAATGCTTTTTTTATTTTTGCAGAGTTCCATGGCTCATATAGTGAAGACTATATGACAACATATCGAATATCGAATGATAGGTTTGCACACAAATTTCACCGAAATTATTTCTTGGAGGGTCCCAAGGTCACGAACGTATCATAAGATTGAATGTCCCTTCATGTTATGAAGAGTATCGGGCGCTCTGGAGGCGGTATAACCAAATGCTAGTTCATATGGAGTGAAACCGTGTGTTTTAATGTTCATGATATTATAGCACATGACTTCATATGGAAGCTTGTTGAAAGACTGTTCATCAAAATTCAGGGCTGAGTTTACTCTAATCATTTCAAGTGAACTGTCTGAATGTGGATAGTTTACACAAGAGGATATTAGAATTCCTATAAGATTGATCCTCCATGTTATAAAGAGTATCGGGCGCTCTGGAGGCGGTATGACCAAATGCTAGTTCATATGGAGTGAAACCGTGTGTTTCATTGTTCATGATATCATGGCACATGACTGCAGATGGGAGCATGTTGAATGACTGTTCATCAAAATTTGAGACTGAGTTGACTCTAATCATCTCAAGTGAACCGTTTGAATGTGGATGGTTAACACAAGAAAATGTTAGTTCTATGTCGTACAATGTTGTGAATATACCAAAAGGTTATTCACTACTGATTTTGCGGATTTGTCTCCTATTGCATAGGCTCGCGTGAATTTTGCAAGTTCGTCTCTGATTGTCAGTGCGTAATTACCTGTCGTTACTTCAAAAAGGTCAATATTGAATTTTTCTCAGGGTGATTTCAAGGTTTTGATGATGAATAATGGCGTACTTGAGTTTCTTTTACGAACTCCAGTCTTCTGATGCAATTCACAGTTCTTGACAACATTTTCAACGGCTTTGCTTAGTCCGTGTTGATTATATTTTTCTCTGATTTTTTCCACAGGTCCATTCAGTCCACGATGAAAATCAACTCTGATTAAAAAGAATTGTTTCAATATGATCGTTATTTGATCAGGAACGGGTATTCTGGTGATATTCTGGCAAATTTCAATCTCGATATCTTTGTCTTTGAATGGAAAGCAAAATATTCTCAGAATTAGTTCAATATGATCGTTATTTGATCAGGAACGGGTATTCTGGTGATATTCTGGCAAATTTCAATCTCGATATCTTTGTCTTTGAATGGAAAGCAACATATTCTCAGAATTGGTAGATTCCAATTGTTTTCAACGACGTATGTTTCAAAGAGGTCTAATTGATTTTTATCCTTGTTCAATTCATAGAATAATCGTTTTATGACTGTTTTGGGATCGAAGGGAAAAACGATTTCAAAATATTTGAATCTTCGGCTGATTTGCTGTTGAAATTGTTGATAACATCAGGGTGAAAATCGGTATCCTATTCAAGAATATCTCCATTGATAGTATGATGGAAAACTTGCAGTTTATTTTGGCAGAGATAGATAATCACGTCTGTATCAGATTCATCAAGTCATTGAGAATTGACAAATTTTATCTTTGAATAGTCTATAAGTGATTTTGTTCTGTATAGGTCGACAAAGGTATGGAATTCGTCTTGAATTTTTTCAGGTGTTGCTTCGTCGGTTTGTTCGTCTGGTACGGAATTTTCTGATGTATCGGGGATGTCGAATTTTGCACATTGATCAAAATGATTGATTCCAATACATGAGAGTGCGTCTACATTTGAATCAGTTCTGCCTGATTTGAGAACCATCTCATAATCGCATTCTCCTAGTTTTTATCGTAATCAAATTACTTCACTACAAGGGTCCTCAATTGACAAGAGCCAGGTCAGAGGACGATGATCTGTCACCAATTTGAATTTGTGTCCAGAAAAGATATGGGCGAATGTGCTCCACTGACCATACTTTTGCCAACAGTTCTTTCTTTATCGTTGAGTACTTTGTTTCGGCTGCACACAAGGTTCTTGATGCATGAGCTATCGAAAGATCCTTACCCATTGGTTCTCGAGATAACACTGCGTCTCTCACGAATGCACTGGCGTCGGTTAATAGAAGGCAAGGTTCGTCCAAATTTGTGTAGATTAGTTTTGAAGATGTAGTGAGTGCTTCATTGAGTGTTTCGAAAGAGTTTATACAGTCTGCGTATAAATCAAGAGGGATGTCTTGTCAGGAATCCTGGAGTCTTCGCAGAATTTGAGACGAATCGCTCATAGTGGTCGAAAAGGCCAAGGAGAGATTTCATGTCTCTCGGATTTTTGAATCGACTAAAATCTCTTATACACTCGACTTCAGAGGGATTTGGTTCCACGCTACGTTTGAGAACTTCTGAATTACGAGTGATATGTTTTGAATAGTAGAAAAATAGACGATGATATGGTTCAATCAAACAATGCAACAGTCATTTCGAATTATTATTGAGATGTTGTCCAGTAGGCGTTGAAAGATGGAAGTGGCCTTCTCCAATCCGAATGGCCTAATGCGTTCTCCTGGATATTTTTTTGATCAATATCAATGTGATGAAATTCAAAAGCCAAATCGAGGGTGGTGAGATATTGGCACTTGCCTAATTTGTCGAGGAGATCGGAGATGTTCGGAAGTAGATACTTGAAGTCGATAGTAACTTCTATTCAGTTTTCAAAAGTCGATGACTTTTTGCCATTTCTGTCTACCGAAAGCATCAAACTTCTTTGGTACAACCCGAACGGGGGATGACCATGATGAAACTGAAGGCTGAATGATACCTTGATTAAGCATTTTTATTATTTGCGTCTTCACCAATTCCTGAGTACTCGAGGGTACTGATAATATTTGGTTAATGTAGGTCTACTGTCTCCAGTGTGAACGTCGAGTCGTCACCATCAAAATAAAAAATATCTGAAGAATCTCAACAGAGTTCTGTTATGTGGTTCAATTTTCCTTCGTTGAAATAATCGAGACGTAGTTGGTTTCGAATTAGACTTGATAAACCTGATCAACGTTGGGTTCCTCTCAGTCAGAAGGTTATAGCCAAAGCTGGGAAAGAATGCCAAGTCGCCCTATCAGTGGAATCGGCAACCAACGCAAATATCAACCTGGCACGTTTACTCTCAACCAACAAAGCTGCTTCCTTTATTCGTATCATGAAGACCACCAAGTGCAAGAATAGTTGAATGTGGAGAAGAATGTCACAGAATTGGGTCAATCAGAGATTTTCAAAAAATTCATTCTATAACAGCATTATGCGTACCATTTGAGTGGAGGTGTTCAGCTTTGTCCACTATATGCAGTCGCGAGACTTGTCATAATGTCTCTATATTTCTAATCAACGGAGTTGAGGACGACACAAGAAATTCTTCACCTTGAGAAGAGCAAGTAGATGGAGAAAATATACCAGCAACTTTCTTTATGCTTGGAATAGGACCGTGATTAACCAAGACTCTTGAAAAAATCTTAACAGTGAACGTCCCAATTTTTTTGATTCCTTTTCCACTTCCAACTCTACTTCTCCAGCAAGCATTCCTCATCATACAGATTTCTGACGATGATCAAATGAAAAATATACACATATACTACAAGTCTATTTCTCGAGCTCGTTCTGTAGGTTGATTGGCTATTTCGATATTCAGTTCAAAACGAGACTTGAATCATTCATTCTCCAGGAAAATTCGCGAATATTCGAAGATCTATATCTTGAAGAGAATTGAAGGTACAGACTTGCAAATTATCTGGAATCTTTGCGAATCGATTCCACCCCAGAAACTGCAATCAGATCTTATATTAGGTAACTCATAGGTTAATAACGCAACATCTGAAACATATCTGCATATTTTGCCAATTGCGACGTATTTTGAATGAGATCACAGGTTTTCTTGTGCTGCAAATTCCTATTCATACAACATCAACTGGTCCTAGCAATATATCCAGACATCAAAACGCCATCACACTCTGCGATTTAGCCATTTTTCATGTACGATTTGACTGGCGTACTAAAGGAGCATGGCACTCGTAGAACGCGTCGACAGAATAAGAGATGGAACGCAGACAGGAGAAGGGTACTAACAGAAAACAGGAGAGGACGAGAGAACTCCAATCGATTCAGTCTCAAGAAGGCGAAGAGGTTCAGTATTGAATCAGATTTTGTACTGAAGAACTGACATGATTTATGAGATGCTGTTTGCACCCAATGTAATTCTAGTCGAATATAGTTTTCAGGTTGAAATTCCGAGAGAATTGTGAAACAAGTTCACACTAGGTAAACAATCATTAAGTTGACACAATTGATGAATCTCTTATATTATATCATTTTCAATTTTATTGGGAGATTCTGCAGAAGCAATTTATGCGTATGAAAAATCACCAGAATGGTTTCTTTCAGCTTCTTGATGGAATTTTCAATTCGCGCCATACGTTCCGCGCAATTGAATAGGAATTGAAGACATTGGTGCAAGAACCAGGCGAGTCCAATTTTTTCACGAAATGAGTTGAACATGTCAAACGATACAAATCGGGATTGCGCTCAAGAAACAGGCAAGTCTAGGACTCGCCTAACTATTGCTACAAACTGCGAATGGTGTTGGAGAGTTTTCCGAGTGGAAATTTTCATAACAGCCACCGTAACTGGTTCCCGGCTGTCATTTGTTAGTTGATTCTAGGTCAGTTTATTGTTTATCTCAGACAGTACGTGTCATAGAGGCAAACGTTAAACTGAATAACCAACCCGCAAACAAACACGAGAAGTGCAGATCGGGAAAATGGAGCGAAAACGTTCAACATGCATTGGCCCAGAATGTTTGCAAAGTTACAAGACCTAGTGGAGAGGAGTATATAAATACTGTTGAGAAAAATGTTTCTTGAATATCACCCAACGAATAACGCAATCGGTCTTGAAACCTTTCGATTAACTAGCAGATAAGGAGAAACAAGACCTTTATTTAGCTGGTCAACGTTCGTCAAGGTTACTTCATTGTTCATCTCAGGCAGTACGTGTCATAGAGGCAAACGTGAAACTGAATAACGTACCCGCAAAAAAACACGAGAAGTAAAGATCGTTTAAAAAGAGCGAAAACGTTCAACATGCATGGGCCCGAAATGTCCGCAAAGTTTCAAAACTTAGTGAAGGGGATTATATAAATACTGTTGAGAACAATGTTTCTTGAATAAAACTCAACAAATCAGGCAATCGGTCTTGATACCTTTCGATAAACTAGCAAATAAGGAGAAACAAGACCTATATTTACCTGGGCTACTTCCGTCAAAACCAATAGCTCGTAAACGTCAAACGATCGGTGGAGGAATACAAAAATCTGTTCCACATATTCATATTGTAGGTTGAACTGCGAATCGAGAAGTTTGTAATATCAAGTTAGAGAGTCTTCAAATATACGAAAAATAAAAGCTTCATTCAACGCTCGGCCTCTGCCGGGCACACTATTTATTCGACTTCTCCTCAGATCAAAACCGGTACACGAAGTCAGTGGTATCGGCCAACAGAAAGTTTTAACAACAATAATCCAGCATCAAAGGATACAAACAGTGAGGGATTACGAGAGTGTGGTCTGAAAATATGTCCTAGCTGCTCATCAACATTTTTATAACACTATCTTCGGAGATTTGTCGACAGACCAACCTGATGACGATCTACCCGAAATGACTGAGGAGAATGAGCGCTATGAAACTGATCCTTTATTTATTTGAGAATCACAAACTGTTGTTCATTACAAATAATGAATAATACCGTCGAATGATATAATTTTTATGAATATTATGATTTCCGTTCGAAAAACAGGCAAGTCTGAATTTTCAATTATCTCAGTTTTCTCCATTTTCTCCACATTCAGGAAATATTGACTTGCCCTATTCTTGCACCAAGGTCTGATTATTAGAACAAGAAGGGAAAAAGGGGAGTTTCGGACACTGAAATGGGTTCATACTTGCTATGACATGAACATGAACGCCAGTGATATTCGCAGCAGATGGATGGTGGCATATGGTTGGTTGTGGGGTGCGTTCAAGGATGGAAAGCGAAGAAAAGAGCAGAAGTAGACGGAAAAGAAGAAAAAGGAGAAGAAGGAGGAGGAAAAAGAATGTCAGAGTGCGCTCAGCTGACTAAGTGACTATGGTTAATGTTGGGTTGATGTTATACAGAACGATAACGACGCATTCATTTCATGATCTGGAGACAAATGAACAACTTTGGGAAGAAATATTCCCAATATTCCCATTGGTTGACTACTCTCAGGTTATAACTGTTATAAGGAGGCAAAGCCCCAAATTGCATTTATCACCCATTGTACGACCTTTTGTATCACATGTTGTCAAAGCACATCTTCTTTTCTTTCCTTCTGGGACGACTGGAACGATCCAGTGATTAGAACAGTCATATCTTATTGTATCAGAAATGCGAAAATCACTTCCAGCTGCTTTTGGCGTTTTTCCGCTCCTTTTGGCAGGTGTTTTATACATCGTCAAATAACTCTGAAGAATGTTCTCCCAATAGCTTCTCTTCGACGGCAATTGGTTATATCTACTCAGGAGAAGAATTGAAATAAAAATTTCCAGTTCAGGAATTGACAAATCAGGGTCTGCTTCATTTTTGAACAAAGCATAGCTTCGAGTTCCAGAAATCAACTTGTTCAAAAATTCAGGTGTCAGGAATAATTCAAACAGTTCAACACAAGACAAACAGGAGTACTTTGTATAGTCACTTGCTGGAAAATCTTGTGTGAGACACTCTCAATCTCCCTCAATGAAGCTAACATTGTTCGGTAAGGAAATAATCAACGGATTTTCTGTCACAGGTGAACTTTCAGTTCCAATTCTTGTTCCAGAACATTATCTGTAACATCGAAAGATTGCATGAGATCAGGCTGTAAGTCACCCAATCTTTCGGAATTCGCAAAAACAATCTCAGCACCAGCGCATAGTTGTCTTGGGTTCAAATTATCTGCTAACCCATCATCGTCCTCGTCTCCTGAGTCTTCATCCTTCATAATTGATGAGACTCTGATGGCTCAATGTAGATTTCCGCAACATCAGTTTCATCATAAGCTATATCTGAAGCTTCTTTCAAAGTGATTCCTCTGAAATGAGAAAAACTGACCATTTTGACAACACAAACGCCTAGTGGGCCCATACGGGTACAGTGAAATTCAGGAGACTGTACAAGTCTTATAATTTCAAATATTCACATAATCTTGATGCCACGTCATTCTTTTGTATATATTGTATTCCACAATTGACATTTAGTTCCATTTATTCAAGAAAAAAGATACAGAAATACTCACTCTAACGTGAAATCCATGATATTTTCCAATTCACAGGGAAAAACAATTATGAATATTAGTTATATTCGTCGATGACCTCAAACACACTGTACGTGTTGATGAAATGGTATGACTACCGATAGGCAACAAGCGTAAACCTTAAAAGCGAAGCACTTGCGTAGCTGCAGCTCTTGAATGAATCCCTGCAGGTGAACCCATTTGTTTCCTATAGGCGTTAATGGGCTAATCAGAATCAACCATACACGTCACCAACCAACCTTCGATTATCATTTCTTCAAGTATAGGCCGTAGCGTAGTGATATTTTCAAGAGGTTCAAGAATTGGGAAACCGCATTGTACACTGACTATTTTCATGTTGAATTCAACCTTCTTCGAATCCTTGGTTAACGTCTATCCTCTGATGTTGGATTTAGAATCATCAAATTGTACATTGACAAATTTTCATCACCTAAACATATTCATTTGCCAAGCACAGCTTGAAAAACAATGAAAGTTGATGAAATACAACAAATACATTTCTGTTTTGGAGCTGATGAATGAGTGCTAGCTCCTAACTTGAGAATATTTGGAGTGATTCATCTGAAACTTCTTGCGAAATCATTAATTGTGTCAGTCTAACAGACACCACTGTTGAACTGTTGAACTGTTCTTGCACTAATTCAACAAGCTATCAATCTATAATCTGATCATTTTGATGAACTTATAGTTTCACTATTGACTAGCCTAGATAGCACAGGACGTCCCCGGGACGTCCCAAAACGTACATTTCAGGTCTGAACAAAACATTCATAATCATTTGGATAAATCCGATTTCATAAATAGATACAAGAAATATGATCTTTGTGTGGGATGGAGAATGAAAAATCGCATGAAAAAAGATCATTTGATTTTGCTCTAATAATTTTTTGTTTAACGCACTGACCTCATTTCTACGGACACTTTGTATTAGTAACTGTTGCGTCAGAGCATAAGAGATAACGCAGGTGAAATCCGGTCACCAACTCCTATTTTATTCTTTCAGAAGATTTGAATTCAATTCGAATCAACCGCCATTGCTAGAATCGTTCTGATTGGCATAAAAATGCATCCGTACCGGAAGTCAGATTCCATACGATCTCATGGCCACCACTCTTGTAGCAGGTGTACTAGTGTACAGCGTTGCCAGACCTACTGTTTTATCAGTAGATCTACTGTTCTTGTCTGTTCTCCTATTATTTTGTTTTAGGCATGAAACCTACTGTTTTGTTCCTTGATCCGGAAGCAGAATTGAAAAATGACAGAATTTCACACAAGCGGTTGTAGAAATAGACAATCCACCAATTGTACCCAACTTGACAAATTTAGTTCTTCATTTTTTATTATTATATGTTGCCTCATTCTTCAGCAAAAGTAAAGAGGATATTTTCTCAAGTGAGTTTGCTGAAGTCAATGCAGCGTGTAATAGGTTAATTCATCCAGCAGTTGGTTTTCTCCATACAAAGAAATATGCATCACAAGGCAGAATCATCATGTTTTGATATCACATGTAACAAAGGATTATTGATATACTGAAGTTATCAGATTCAGATTGATTAGAGGAAAATTTTTATTTCTAATTCGATTTCTGTCAAACATTTCTTTTTCGTTTTTTATATGGGTGTTCATGTTTTTCATTTTTCATCCATAATAGTAAATTGTGATGATGATCAAAATCTACCGTTCAGTTTCGATGATCTACTGTTTTTTCCCCATCCATCTACTTCTCTGGCAAATTTTCATCTGGCAACAGTGGTTGTGTAGCACCACCCATTTCGTTTCTGTGGATGCTTATTTGTGTAATCATGGTGTCATTGAGTGCATAATATAAAATTCGAAGAATAAAACGCTGTGGAATATTAGCAGTCTCTTTTTTTTCAACATAGGTATCAAAAATTTTAATATAGGTAGGTTCATTATCGAGTACAATATTGATATCACCCATAGTGGAAAGACCTATATTTCATTGGATTTATATAAAACACATGAATAGTTTTCAGGGATAGTTGTCAGTGTCTCGTGAGAAAATCTGTCTATAATATTGATGAATAACTCAAAATTTGATCACAACTTCCTCAAGCTCAATGTTACCTACTTACCAAAAAACGTGCTTTCAAAAATTGTGGTGGAATCATTTTCCTAGTTATTCATGCTCTTTGAGCATTATATAGCATTTCTCCATGTTTTTTTTTTCAAGGAGCTGCGCAAAAACCTAGCATATCAAAGGCTCATAAATCCACCGAAGCCTCCACATAGAGCTGACTGAAGTGATCTGCTGAGAGGATGAGTGCCACATCGAATAAGAATTGGAATCGATAGGTGCAAGTCTGAGAAAACCAAAAAAGGAAGTCCTTCAATTAATATTCATTGCCAACTTCTATCAATATATCATATAATGTATTATCTGAATCAGTAAAATTTATTTTTGACCAATAATGGTTCCAGACCTGAAACCGACCTGAATCGTACGTCCTTCAGACGTCCTTGATTTGTCCTCAAATGGTCCAGATTAGACCCGAAACAGACTTAATCCTTATGTCCTAGGGACTTCCGATTTTGTAGAATCATACGTCTCCAAAACGTCCTGAAGACGTCTGCCGTACTTGAAATGGACGTCCCCGGGACGTCTGAAATGTCCGAAGCGAACGGCTTCAGTACGTTCTTGGGACTCTCTTGTGCTATCAGGGAGTCTACTCCTGATAACCAATAAGAATCCACCATCTCCACGATTTTATTTGTGTAACAGCAAAACTATTTTGTTCTCTGATCTTGATCATCATTCATCCAAACAAGATGTTCCGATGACAGGAATTGGATGTCAACAAATAATTTCCAGGTGTCAGTTCGTTGTAGTTTGAGTCATATTGTAGAGATATGAAAATTGTTTATCACATGAAGAATGACTGAACTTCAGGATACCGAGAAGGGTTGGATACCCAAGATAAGTTCATTCGAATGAAGTCATATAACATGTTTGTGAAAGATAATATCACCATATCACAGCAACGAATGATCTCCGGGTATTTCAAGATCATAATGATCAGAGTTCATACAAGGATAAAAACCCTCCTCTGGATACTCAGAATGATATCATGTGTATGTATATCATTGTCTGAAGGAGAATGCGAATTCTCAACTCCAGAAGATTCCATCTTCAGATTCGAAAAGTTTATTCTGAAACGATGAAAACTTGTTATTTTCATAAACCTGAAATCGCAGTTCGCGATTCCGTTTTCTCAATTCGAAATTGTTTGTCTACACCTTGCATGATGAATATCAATTTGTTATACATCCTAACAATATTCAAATAAGTTCGACATGAGGAATACATCCATGAATTGATGAGAACACAATAGCACGATAGATATGTATGCGGGTGGTATTTCCATGTTGGTCATGAAGAAGTGTATTGAGTTTTGAACAGCAATTTCACGAAGAATAATGTTCGAGGGGTTCTGAGAGCCATATAGCGGAGATTTTCTCTACTGATATTTGATACATATCGAATGGAAGGTTCAAACACGAATTTTATTATTTCAACTATGGGTTTTTACATATCAAATGAAAAGTTAATACGCTAATTTCATTACAATTGATGTTTGAAAGGTTTCAATGGCCACGAAGCAAATATTATCTGAACTATGGATTCTTACATTACAGATGAAAGGTTTGAACACCAATTCGATGAAAATTGATCAATGATTGATCCTTCTCCCATCTATATGAATGCTTTTTTTATTTTTGCAGAGTTCCATGGCTCATATAGTGAAGACTATATGACAACATATCGAATATCGAATGATAGGTTTGCACACAAATTTCACCGAAATTATTTCTTGGAGGGTCCCAAGGTCACGAACGTATCATAAGATTGAATGTCCCTTCATGTTATGAAGAGTATCGGGCGCTCTGGAGGCGGTATAACCAAATGCTAGTTCATATGGAGTGAAACCGTGTGTTTTAATGTTCATGATATTATAGCACATGACTTCATATGGAAGCTTGTTGAAAGACTGTTCATCAAAATTCAGGGCTGAGTTTACTCTAATCATTTCAAGTGAACTGTCTGAATGTGGATAGTTTACACAAGAGGATATTAGAATTCCTATAAGATTGATCCTCCATGTTATAAAGAGTATCGGGCGCTCTGGAGGCGGTATGACCAAATGCTAGTTCATATGGAGTGAAACCGTGTGTTTCATTGTTCATGATATCATGGCACATGACTGCAGATGGGAGCATGTTGAATGACTGTTCATCAAAATTTGAGACTGAGTTGACTCTAATCATCTCAAGTGAACCGTTTGAATGTGGATGGTTAACACAAGAAAATGTTAGTTCTATGTCGTACAATGTTGTGAATATACCAAAAGGTTATTCACTACTGATTTTGCGGATTTGTCTCCTATTGCATAGGCTCGCGTGAATTTTGCAAGTTCGTCTCTGATTGTCAGTGCGTAATTACCTGTCGTTACTTCAAAAAGGTCAATATTGAATTTTTCTCAGGGTGATTTCAAGGTTTTGATGATGAATAATGGCGTACTTGAGTTTCTTTTACGAACTCCAGTCTTCTGATGCAATTCACAGTTCTTGACAACATTTTCAACGGCTTTGCTTAGTCCGTGTTGATTATATTTTTCTCTGATTTTTTCCACAGGTCCATTCAGTCCACGATGAAAATCAACTCTGATTAAAAAGAATTGTTTCAATATGATCGTTATTTGATCAGGAACGGGTATTCTGGTGATATTCTGGCAAATTTCAATCTCGATATCTTTGTCTTTGAATGGAAAGCAAAATATTCTCAGAATTAGTTCAATATGATCGTTATTTGATCAGGAACGGGTATTCTGGTGATATTCTGGCAAATTTCAATCTCGATATCTTTGTCTTTGAATGGAAAGCAACATATTCTCAGAATTGGTAGATTCCAATTGTTTTCAACGACGTATGTTTCAAAGAGGTCTAATTGATTTTTATCCTTGTTCAATTCATAGAATAATCGTTTTATGACTGTTTTGGGATCGAAGGGAAAAACGATTTCAAAATATTTGAATCTTCGGCTGATTTGCTGTTGAAATTGTTGATAACATCAGGGTGAAAATCGGTATCCTATTCAAGAATATCTCCATTGATAGTATGATGGAAAACTTGCAGTTTATTTTGGCAGAGATAGATAATCACGTCTGTATCAGATTCATCAAGTCATTGAGAATTGACAAATTTTATCTTTGAATAGTCTATAAGTGATTTTGTTCTGTATAGGTCGACAAAGGTATGGAATTCGTCTTGAATTTTTTCAGGTGTTGCTTCGTCGGTTTGTTCGTCTGGTACGGAATTTTCTGATGTATCGGGGATGTCGAATTTTGCACATTGATCAAAATGATTGATTCCAATACATGAGAGTGCGTCTACATTTGAATCAGTTCTGCCTGATTTGAGAACCATCTCATAATCGCATTCTCCTAGTTTTTATCGTAATCAAATTACTTCACTACAAGGGTCCTCAATTGACAAGAGCCAGGTCAGAGGACGATGATCTGTCACCAATTTGAATTTGTGTCCAGAAAAGACATGGGCGAATGTGCTCCACTGACCATACTTTTGCCAACAGTTCTTTCTTTATCGTTGAGTACTTTGTTTCGGCTGCACACAAGGTTCTTGATGCATGAGCTATCGAAAGATCCTTACCCATTGGTTCTCGAGATAAGACTGCGTCTCTCACGAATGCACTGGCGTCGGTTAATAGAAGGCAAGGTTCGTCCAAATTTGTGTAGATTAGTTTTGAAGATGTAGTGAGTGCTTCATTGAGTGTTTCGAAAGAGTTTATACAGTCTGCGTATAAATCAAGAGGGATGTCTTGTCAGGAATCCTGGAGTCTTCGCAGAATTTGAGACGAATCGCTCATAGTGGTCGAAAAGGCCAAGGAGAGATTTCATGTCTCTCGGATTTTTGAATCGACTAAAATCTCTTATACACTCGACTTCAGAGGGATTTGGTTCCACGCTACGTTTGAGAACTTCTGAATTACGAGTGATATGTTTTGAATAGTAGAAAAATAGACGATGATATGGTTCAATTAAACAATGCAACAGTCATTTCGAATTATTATTGAGATGTTGTCCAGTAGGCGTTGAAAGATGGAAGTGGCCTTCTCCAATCCGAATGGCCTAATGCGTTCTCCTGGATATTTTTTTGATCAATATCAATGTGATGAAATTCAAAAGCCAAATCGAGGGTGGTGAGATATTGGCACTTGCCTAATTTGTCGAGGAGATCGGAGATGTTCGGAAGTAGATACTTGAAGTCGATAGTAACTTCTATTCAGTTTTCAAAAGTCGATGACTTTTTGCCATTTCTGTCTACCGAAAGCATCAAACTTCTTTGGTACAACCCGAACGGGGGATGACCATGATGAAACTGAAGGCTGAATGATACCTTGATTAAGCATTTTTATTATTTGCGTCTTCACCAATTCCTGAGTACTCGAGGGTACTGATAATATTTGGTTAATGTAGGTCTACTGTCTCCAGTGTGAACGTCGAGTCGTCACCATCAAAATAAAAAATATCTGAAGAATCTCAACAGAGTTCTGTTATGAGGTTCAATTTTCCTTCGTTGAAATAATCGAGACGTAGTTGGTTTCGAATTAGACTTGATAAACCTGATCAACGTTGGGTTCCTCTCAGTCAGAAGGTTATAGCCAAAGCTGGGAAAGAATGCCAAGTCGCCCTATCAGTGGAATCGGCAACCAACGCAAATATCAACCTGGCACGTTTACTCTCAACCAACAAAGCTGCTTCCTTTATTCGTATCATGAAGACCACCAAGTGCAAGAATAGTTGAATGTGGAGAAGAATGTCACAGAATTGGGTCAATCAGAGATTTTCAAAAAATCCATTCTATAACAGCATTATGCGTACCATTTGAGTGGAGGTGTTCAGCTTTGTCCACTATATGCAGTCGCGAGACTTGTCATAATGTCTCTATATTTCTAATCAACGGAGTTGAGGACGACACAAGAAATTCTTCACCTTGAGAAGAGCAAGTAGATGGAGAAAATATACCAGCAACTTTCTTTATGCTTGGAATAGGACCGTGATTAACCAAGACTCTTGAAAAAATCTTAACAGTGAACGTCCCAATTTTTTTGATTCCTTTTCCACTTCCAACTCTACTTCTCCAGCAAGCATTCCTCATCATACAGATTTCTGACGATGATCAAATGAAAAATATACACATATACTACAAGTCTATTTCTCGAGCTCGTTCTGTAGGTTGATTGGCTATTTCGATATTCAGTTCAAAACGAGACTTGAATCATTCATTCTCCAGGAAAATTCGCGAATATTCGAAGATCTATATCTTGAAGAGAATTGAAGGTACAGACTTGCAAATTATCTGGAATCTTTGCGAATCGATTCCACCCCAGAAACTGCAATCAGATCTTATATTAGGTAACTCATAGGTTAATAACGCAACATCTGAAACATATCTGCATATTTTGCCAATTGCGACGTATTTTGAATGAGATCACAGGTTTTCTTGTGCTGCAAATTCCTATTCATACAACATCAACTGGTCCTAGCAATATATCCAGACATCAAAACGCCATCACACTCTGCGATTTAGCCATTTTTCATGTACGATTTGACTGGCGTACTAAAGGAGCATGGCACTCGTAGAACGCGTCGACAGAATAAGAGATGGAACGCAGACAGGAGAAGGGTACTAACAGAAAACAGGAGAGGACGAGAGAACTTCAATCGATTCAGTCTCAAGAAGGCGAAGAGGTTCAGTATTGAATCAGATTTTGTACTGAAGAACTGACATGATTTATGAGATGCTGTTTGCACCCAATGTAATTCTAGTCGAATATAGTTTTCAGGTTGAAATTCCGAGAGAATTGTGAAACAAGTTCACACTAGGTAAACAATCATTAAGTTGACACAATTGATGAATCTCTTATATTATATCATTTTCAATTTTATTGGGAGATTCTGCAAAAGCAATTCATGCGCATGAAAAATCACCAGAATGGTTTCTTCCAGCTTCTTGATGGAATTTTCAATTCGCGCCATACGTTCCGCGCAATTGAATAGGAATTGAAGACATTGGTGCAAGAACCAGGCGAGTCCAATTTTTTCACGAAATGAGTTGAACATGTCAAACGATACAAATCGGGATTGCGCTCAAGAAACAGGCAAGTCTAGGACTCGCCTGACTATTGCTTCAAACTGCAAATGGTGTTGAAGAGTTTTTCGAGTGGAAATGTTCATAGCAGCCACCGTGATTGGTTCCTGGCTGTCATTTGTTAGTTGGTTCTAGGTCAGTTTATTGTTCATCTCAGACAGTACGTGTCATAGAGGCAAACGTTAAACTGAATAACCAACCCGCAAACAAACACGAGAAGTGCAGATCGGGAAAATGGAGCGAAAACGTTCAACATGCTATGGTCCAGAATGTTTGCAAAGTTTCAAGACCTAGTGGAGAGGAGTATATGAATACTGTTGAGAAAGATTTGTTTCTGAATATTACCCAACAAATTACGCAATCGGTCTTGGAACCTTTCGATAAACTAGCAGATAAGGAGAAACAAGACCTTTATTTAGCTGGTCAACTTTCATCAAGGTTACTTCATTGTTTATCTTAGGCAGTACGTGTCATAGAGGCAAACGTGAAACTGAATAACGTACCCGCAAACAAACACGAGAAGTAAAGATCGTTTAAAAAGAGCGAAAACGTTCAACATGCATGGGCCCGAAATGTCCGCAAAGTTTCAAAACTTAGTGAAGGGGATTATATAAATACTGTTGAGAACAATGTTTCTTGAATAAAACTCAACAAATCAGGCAATCGGTCTTGATACCTTTCGATAAACTAGCAAATAAGGAGAAACAAGACCTATATTTACCTGGGCTACTTCCGTCAAAACCAATAGCTCGTAAACGTCAAACGATCGGTGGAGGAATACAAAAATCTGTTCCACATATTCATATTGTAGGTTGAACTGCGAATCGAGAAGTTTGTAATATCAAGTTAGAGAGTCTTCAAATATACGAAAAATAAAAGCTTCATTCAACGCTCGGCCTCTGCCGGGCACACTATTTATTCGACTTCTCCTCAGATCAAAACCGGTACACGAAGTCAGTGGTATCGGCCAACAGAAAGTTTTAACAACAATAATCCAGCATCAAAGGATACAAACAGTGAGGGATTACGAGAGTGTGGTCTGAAAATATGTCCTAGCTGCTCATCAACATTTTTATAACACTATCTTCGGAGATTTGTCGACAGACCAACCTGATGACGATCTACCCGAAATGACTGAGGAGAATGAGCGCTATGAAACTGATCCTTTATTTATTTGAGAATCACAAACTGTTGTTCATTACAAATAATGAATAATACCGTCGAATGATATAATTTTTATGAATATTATGATTTCCGTTCGAAAAACAGGCAAGTCTGAATTTTCAATTATCTCAGTTTTCTCCATTTTCTCCACATTCAGGAAATATTGACTTGCCCTATTCTTGCACCAAGGTCTGATTATTAGAACAATAAGGGAAAAAGGGGAGTTTCGGACACTGAAATGGGTTCATACTTGCTATGACATGAACATGAACGCCAGTGATATTCGCAGCAGATGGATGGTGGCATATGGTTGGTTGTGGGGTGCGTTCAAGGATGGAAAGCGAAGAAAAGAGCAGAAGTAGACGGAAAAGAAGAAAAAGGAGAAGAAGGAGGAGGAAAAAGAATGTCAGAGTGCGCTCAGCTGACTAAGTGACTATGGTTAATGTTGGGTTGATGTTATACAGAACGATAACGACGCATTCATTTCATGATCTGGAGACAAATGAACAACTTTGGGAAGAAATATTCCCAATATTCCCATTGGTTGACTACTCTCAGGTTATAACTGTTATAAGGAGTGAGTGATATGTGAAGACTTGGAGACTGAAGGCATGTTTCTGCTGTGTTTGATGAACTCTAAAGTGTCGATAAGAATAAGTGGAGGTGAGTGAAAATGAAAAATGCTCCGAGATTTCCATAACTTCTGTGAAAAAAACAAGAAATAAATAGTGAGTAATCTATCCTCGACCTGTTAAATATCAAGAAGTGATCACGGTCATACATTGTTAGGTAGGTATTGATAGAATCCAAGGTAAAATCTGGTCAATCTCCAATTATTCTCATTTGAACAACAGCCACTAATGAATGATTATGATGGCTGATGAATACCCCACTGGAAACCAAAGGGGTTCACATTCTGGATTGAAGATATATTATTGGTTATGGAAATTTGAACATTTCGTCAGTGATTATAATTTTTTGTTCAATGAATAAGTTCACGGAGAACCCCAATGAGATGAATTCTGGATTGATTACTTCACGAGGTGGGTATGTTTTCTCAAAACTCAAGGTGGTAGAGATGGGAGAAACTATCTATATAGTGGCCTCGTACTATTAGTTGTTTAGCAATAAAATGACCAAACGATATGTTCCTGGTATGGGCACACGATACGTCCCTTGAAGCCTATTTTATACCCCCAATACATTAGTGATTATTATATGTTCAGCAAATATCTCTTTTAAATTTGATCTTGGAGAGTTTCGTTATAAAATCTGTTTCTTGTTTGCTACTAATGATAGATTATTTCAAATTCAACGTTCATGTGAAATATTGTTCCCTTTATGTTTTCTCGAAATGATTCCTAAGTGAGCACTCAATATATTCTGGCAAATAATCAGCTATTAACTCACCTGGTAACTCTTCCTTCTCAGTTGCATTTTCAACTCTGATTTCCGTCTTCATATTGTAGTCAAAACTTAACCTTCTGATTCTGATTTTCAAACAGTAGAAAAAAATATTAGACTATTCCCAACGGATCGAAAGGTTCGAAGATATCATTCGAGCCGATTAAATCATCTTATTATTGTTTCACTGTCTTATCTCCTTGAATGGGTGAATCTCAGATGATTAGAGATATAATCTGATTGCATTGAGAATATTCATACTGATTGTTCGAGATGATGAATTATACCTATGAATTTTGAAGTTTTGATTGATTATTCAATTCACGATGAAAAATTGGAAAACGTTCAGTTTTTATTTATTTATCATATTATTGGGTGCGCCAAAGATTGACTATCCTTTATGTTTGAAGAACATCGCGCGAGGAAAGTCGAAATCGAATGAGACTTTGGTAGTGATCAGAGTTCTTGGGAATATTTTTGTCGATAGAGAATTCAAATGCACTTCTTTCAAGCGGTATAAAGGAAGGCTTTTCTCTGACTTTCAAAGAATTGTAATAATTGTGAATTTTCGTTCTTCGATACCAAATTTTGAAGAAAATTACTACACTTTTAGGTGAATATATTCATCATATGATCCTGGAATACAGAGACAAAAATGTCTGGAATCAGAAAGAGTCAGCGTCTTGCGAAAAAAGATCAAGAACTGCCGACGACAACCAAGCAATACAAGTTATAGCAGCAATTGAGGATGATGCAGATGGTCCCAGCTGTTCACTTCAACAAACAGACAATTCTTCTAGGAGATCTAGAGTAGCAAATGCAACAAATGATGACTCATCTACTACGGAATCTTCGAAAGCAGACAGCAAAAAGAATGGTTCTCAAGGAGGTAGGACTACATGTTTGAGGACAAGACGGAGCGAAGCTCCATACAGAAGATGTGTAGAAATTGAAGCAGATATCGAGAAAGAAGAAATTGAGCAAGAAGTGCTGAGAGAGCAACAAGAGATTTCAGATATATAACTTGCGAAAAAACTGACGCAAATGGAGATGTGGTGAGTCGAGATTCAGATGTACAAGAATGGGTACAAGGTGGACATCCTTGAAATGATCATGTATATGAAGGAAATGAGCATTCGGTATGTGGCTATAATATAATATGCTCTGAAAAGAGTGGAATTTGTGAACTGCACGGTGAAATTAGAAGAATGATGACTAGACAAAATATTCCGCAGGATTGGCAAATTTTCAAAGAAGATCCTGATTTGATTCAGCAATATAGGACATCAACGAATATTTGTGGTTTCTCAAATGAGAAGAACCAATGTCAACTTCAAAAATGTCTCGAAGGTAATGCAAGATAAATCTTTCAGTCTCTCCTGATTTCACCACAAGATGTCGATAAACTAATCGATCTTCTTAAAAAACGGTTTGGTCTCCCTGAAATTATTATTCTACTTCTATTAGACCGGATGAAGACAGATTCCATCATCAGAGATAATCGATTAGATACGTTGATACAATTTTCTGATGGGGTAGAAAACCCTGTTGCAACCATTGAGATATCAGGTGAGGAAGATCACTGACGAAATCCATTTTTACTACAAGAATTACTCAACAAGTTACCGACTTCACAAAAATTAGTGAGTTGAATTCGATACATTCCTGATAGACAAGTCAGTCATGAGTTAGTTGAATTCAGTTTATGGTGAGACACTGAAGTCGATGCAGCATGTCAACTACAGATGTCTTATATTCCAGATGAGGAATATTTCAACCATAGAATGCCAAAATTTAGGAATTGGGGAGTAACACTCGCGACTGAAAATTTTATAAAAAATTTATGTGCTGTGAAAACGAAATGCATCATTTGAGTATTTGTCCAAAATTTGCGGCTCTCTCAACTTACGAATGATGTTCTTTTGTGACATCTTTCTTTCTGTCTTTCGCCTTATCACTCCATAAGAGGATGTAGGAAGAGGAAAACTTGCGAAGAACGAGGCTGTGAAAAGCCTTATAATGAACTTTCACATACTCCTGTGCTTCCAACTAATGAAGTGTCAAACCATTCGGAAGGAAATGTATTGTCATATTTCTACAGATAGAGAAGTATTGCTCAGAATGTTACCAGTGGTTATAAAATAGAATAGAATAGATTTATTCACTTATGAAAATTTACTTATGAAAAATGAGATACAATAATAATAATAATGAGGTAGGTACAATAATATGAACTTATATGACTAAATTTACTAAATTACTTAATATTATGAAGAAACATGAGTGAATATGAGCGAATATGAACAAGTATGAGTTGAAACATCATTTTCTTGATACAATTACAATTACAAATTTACATTTCAACTGTTTCGTGAATAAATGCACAGAGCCCACTTAAGGCAGAGCCTTGTCTGTGGGTAGTACAAATATTGTACTGCATTTGTTTAAATAAAAAATATATAAATAAATATAGTATGCGAAACACAAATTACAAATTATAAATTATGGCGTGTGTATTGACTACATGTTTAGACTAGAGGCACATAATTATATCTACTACAATAAATGAATAATATATTATAAAACAATTAGAAGAATCAACAAAGCTACATGAGACTACAAATGAGCATAATTTAAAAATTATACTTTATAATCGAAGGTTGCAGTGGTTTCAGAGTACATGAGGTTTTTATTATTTTCGTTGAGGTTGAAATGGTATGGTTATGAGGGGGAATTACAATCAATACTGGTAAGTATTTTTGACGTCTATCAACTGATGTACTGATAGCCTAGGGATTTGGAATATCCATTTTCTTGCATTTTTTCTAAAATTTCCGATCATCCTGAATTTTTTCAGTTCTGGCGGAACGCTGTTATAAAGTTTTGGTCCGAGATAAGAAAAACTTCTTTGGAGCACATTTTTTGTTGGTTTAGGAACCTTTATCGAATGTGATTTATATCTTGTTGGGTACATGTGATCAATATTCCCCAGGTAAGACTTATATTTATGCTGTCTACAAATAGCTGCTAAGAAGTATATTTGCCTTATGTCAAGCAATCTGGATTCCTCACAGAGTTGATTTGATGGATAAGTACGTGGTTTGTGCTCAATGGTTTTTATAATAAGTTTCTGGATTTTCTCAAGATTTTTCAAATAGAATTTATTTGCTGCGCCCCAGGCAATTATCCCATAGCTCAAATGGCTTTCCACAAGAGCATAGTACAGGGTTTTCATCTGATGGGTAGTAAGTAATTCAGAAATATATTTGAGTCTGTATAGGATACTTCTAAGTTTTTTCGTTACATACATAATATGCTCATTCCATTTTAGGTTACAGTCTATCATTATACCCAAGTATTTTATATGCTTAGTTGCCGATATATGTAGGACCTCATCTACTCGCACTGACAGCTTCTGGAATGCAGGTAAAAACTTCGAATAAGAGGTGAGAGGAACATAGTGGGTTTTTTCGATGTTTAATGTCAGGAGTTTATAATCGAACCATTGTTTGATCTTTATGAAATCGCGTTCCGCTTTGTTTTTCAGAATCTCCCAGTTTGGCGCTTTGAAAAGTATTGCTGTATCATCGGCAAATCTCAAGATGTCACCTTCCAGTGGTAAATTTAAAAGATCGTTTAGATAAATATTGAATAGCGTCGGTCCCAGAACTGTTCCTTGCGGTACCCCATATTCTATTGTTTTTACCGAACTAGCATGTTCTCCAATCTTAACAAATTGTGTACGACCAGAAAGATAGCTTTTCAATAATTTATATGATGTGCCCCTGAACCCTATACTCTCCAGCGTCTCCAACAATAATCCATGACTGACAGTATCAAATGCTTTCTTAAGGTCTATGAAAATGCAGAGCGCTGGCTTTTTCTCATCAATTGCTTTGCTTATTTCTATAGTCAAGTAAGCAATGGCATCTTGTGTTGATACATTCTCTCTGAATCCGAACTGTTTGTTGGAAATTATTTAATATTTATCAGTATATCTGACAATTCTTTGTTTCAGTAGTCTTTCAAATACTTTCGATAGATTCGAGATCAAGGAAATTGGTCTATAGTTTGTTTATTTTTATTCATATTTTTTTCTATAGTTTTTGTGGCTGAATCTTTTCCAATTCTAACAAAAAAGTCATTGAACATATTAGCAATTTCCAATCTGTTCTTTGTTAATGTCCCGGTTTTGTTTTGTATCTCGGTTACCTCAACGTGTTTATTTTTATTCTTGTTTGCTAGTTCATTTATACATTTCCATAGGCCAGCGGAAATCTGTCCATTTTCGGATATTCTATTTTGATAAAAGTTTCTTTTTGATTTCTCTATAAGTTCATTCAGTTCATTCCCATACTTTTTGTAGCATTCGATATTTTCTGGAGTAGGTTGATGTTTAATGGCTCGGAACATTTCATATTTTCTATTTATTGATTTGATTAGTCCATCAGTTATCCATTTATTACGTTTTATGTCGGATCGTTTCACCTTAACATTCGTTGTACAGGAATAGATACTTTGATTTATAATCTTCATGAACTTTTCCGCTGCAGAGTTTGGATTTTGACAAGCGAAAACATTTTCCCATCTTTGCTGTTTCAGTGTATCGAGAAGTTTAGCTTTATTTAGATATTGTTTGAAGTGCCTTGGGTTGTCATTTTGTTTTATTTCAGGTGAACTTATTTGAATTATTGTGGTGAAATGGTCTGTGATGCAAGTTTCAAATACTATTGGGGTGTATATGTGTTCATATTGTGAAATCTTGTTTGACGAATATATGATCAATGCATGTTTTTGAGTTATTATTTACCCTAGTGGCAGTGTTGATTGCTGATGATAAGCCATACCCTTCCATTATATTCAAGTAATCTTGCACAAGTTCATCGGAACTTAAGATATCTATATTCATATCGCCGATGCAGATTTGGATATCTGTTTTTGGACAGGTTTGCAAATATTCATTCAAGTTTTCATTGAATGTTCTAATGCAAGTTGAAGGTGACCGATAAATTCCTATTAATAAAATGGTTTTGTTGTTAAACTCCGATTGGAATTCCAAAATCATTATATCTTCCAGTGATACGATTTTATATTTATAATTGATTGTATCTTTGATGTGAATTACTAGTCCATCATTTTGGTTTAGTTCCTCCTCATTATATACCAAGGTTAAATGTATATGAAGCAGAAAGCGTTGATGATATGTATAGTAGATTCATTTCTCAACTCACGAGTTTTTTAAATGAAGCTTTTCCTCTGAGCAAAGTTCCTATTCAATCAATGAAAAAACCAAAGTGGATATCAGAAAACGTTATAAATGCAAAAAATACACTCAATTTACTATCAGAAATGTACTTTCTCAAACAAATAACAAACCATCAGATGAATGAATACGAAAAATATTACCGCAACTTGCTGTTGTCAGAAAAGAAAAAACACTATGGTGAAAAAATTAGGCAATCCGATAACAAATCTAAAACAGTCTGGTCAATCGTGAACACTGAACTAGGAAAATCCAAAAACAGGAATAACTCGTTCAATGGAATAAAAACTGACAATGAGTTGGTAACAGAACCAGATGTCGCTAGTAATATATTCAATGATTATTTTCTAACTGCTGCCTCTCGTCTCATTAGTGATAACACTGCAAATAATTTTGACATTAACCTTGTACAAGAATGTCTCGACACGATCTGTCTATCAGAAATAACCCAAAATGAAGTTTTAGAAGTGATAAATAGTATGAAGAACAAGTATCCATCAGGGGATGATGAAATAAGTAATGTTTTACTGAAGAATGTGAGTCAATATATATTAGAACCTATAACATATATTCTGAATGAATCATTCAGACAAGGCATATTTCCCACAAAGCTGAAGGTTGCAATTGTTAGACCATTGTTTAAAAATGAAGGTGAACCACTTTTAGTCGAAAATCATCGACCTATCAGTTTACTTTCATCTTTTTCTAAATTATTCGAAATTATCATGTGCAGAAGATTTGTCCCATTTTTAAGTGAAAATAGAGTGATTAGAAATAATCAGCATGGATTCCAGAAGGGAAAATCTACCACAACTGCGATTTTTACTTTTATTGAGAGGATCCTCCATTATTTGGACAATGGCTATATTGCTCATGGAGTATTTCTAGATCTGTCGAAAGCTTTTGACTGTGTGAACCATCAAATTCTTCTGAGCAAGCTATATAAAATGGGTATTCGGGGAGTAGCACATGACTGGTTTACATCCTATCTTTCAAACAGAGTACAAACAGTTTGTGTGAGGCATAATACACAGTCATACCGCTCAGATGCGAAAACAATTTCTATGGGTGTACCACAGGGGAGCGTACTTGGTCCGATCTTGTTTATTCTATATGTGAATGATATGTCAAACATTATGGTAGATCCAACTATTACTTCAACTTCATATGCCGATGACACTAACTTGCTTATAGTAGAAAAAGATTATAACCTATTGTGTCACAAAACTAATAATGCCACAGAAATTATTGCAAATTGGTTTCACAACAATGCTCTTGTTCTGAATACATCCAAAACGAACTGTATTCTTTTCCGACATGGCAGAAATACTTCAGTGTTTCCACACTCTATTAATCTTTATGAGACACAAATATCATATGTTAGGAAAACAAACTTTCTTGGTATTACCATTGATGAAAACATGGGTTGGTCGGAACATGTGAAACAACTGTGTGGTAGACTTAGTAGAATTTGTTATGCACTCAAAGAACTGAAGAAGGTTGTTGATCCTGAAACTCTCAGAACAGTCTACTTTGGTCAATTTTACTCGGTTATGTCATACGGAATCCTTTTTTGGGGTGGTTCACACGGTCAAGAAGTCTTCACAATTCAGAAAAGAATTATTAGAATTCTGGGAAATTTCAAAGTAGGTGAATCTTGTAGAGGAAAATTCAAATCTTTAAACTTGTTAACTTTACCCGGTATATTTTTTTCAGAATGTGTAAACTTTGTTTTCAAAAATAAGCAGTTTTTCGATGGTGCATTGTCTAGCCATTTATATGATACAAGGCATAAAGATAATCTCACTTTCCCTCTACACAAGACCACTCTTCTTGAAAAAGGCAGTTTTTATAAATGTGTAGAATTTTATAATATGCTTCCTAGCAAAGTCAAGGAGATCAAAAACCTCTCCAATTTCAGACGAACAGTTATTAGACACTTGATCTGCTCTGAACCATATAAAATAGAGGACTTGAATCAAAGAATCTTTGCCCAGACTTAGTTCTAGGTTCAGATATAACGGTAGCTCGACCAAAGGTATATATATTTATATAAGTAACAATGGAATCTGCAATTCATTTCATGATGGTGCTGTAGGTTTTGCCGGGTTTTCCTACAGTTTTGAAAAGCAAATGCGCCACCCCGTTCAATGTAAGTTGCCCCGGCGCACAATCGGATAGACAATCAAATAATTGCAAATTCCATTTTTGCTTTGTAATATTGTTATAGTTGTAAGCACATATTATTCTCACATATTAGATAAGTAGTTAGGACTTGTACTACACAAATTGTAAATTTGTCTCTGGTATAAATAAAATTCTATTCTATTCTATTCTATAATTTTTTAGTTGATGAACATTTATATCTAATATTCTCCAGGTTTCTGAAAGGACGATCATATCGAATTCACATTCAATTTCTCGTAGAGTGACCGCAAGTTCGTCTAGGTTTTTACAAATGCTTCTAATATTTGTTTGCATTACTCTGAAACCATTCTTCCCATTTTGTGTTAGTAGACTTCTTAATTCTAAATGACTTCTCACAATTTTACTTTCAATCTCTTGTATTTCGAAATTTCTAATATACTCATCCATACTGAAATGATTTATTCTTTTTTTTTCCAGAGTTCTTATGCCTAATATGATTTTGATTCAATGTACGACAAAGTTTCACAACGACTTTAGATTGTTCATTTTTTCTTATAGATGTTCTTGGAGTTTGCTGTAGTTTGCTGAGCCGGCGGTGTACTTACAAATTTTTTATTTCCAGTTGATTTCTCAGAAAAATGTCTTGTAATAGGTCTAAATACCTGTAGTTGCTCTTCTTCTTGTTTCTTATCTTTCAGGGATTTGTGAAACTCGGGAATCTGTGGGTTTTCTGTTTCGTTTTGGTTTCTTTCCAATGACTTTGCAGCTATTGGTGTTGGTGGGGCACTACTTGCTCTCTCAGCTTCTACGATGTTATGGTGATCTTCAGTATCGAGTTCTTCCAAGGAGTATATGTCTTTGTTTATAACAAGTTTGTTTCCTCTTATATATGCATTCATTCCTTTGTGTCTGGCGATTGCCTGATGTTTCAGGAGCGATTTTCGTGTTAATTGGTCTTCCTTAGATAGATCCTCTGTAATTGATATCTTAGAGCCTTTTAGGTTTTTGCAATTCTTCAAAACTTCTTGTTTCGTTAGGTATGAAACAAATTCGACTAGTATTGGACGGTTTGTTTCACGTTTCCCAATTAGCTGAATGTTATTTATATTGGTCTTCTGCAAATCAAGATTTAGCAATTGATTCAGACCAGCAATTGTGCATTCAATCAGATCTTCTTTGGGGACATTGAAGCCAAAAATTACTATATTATTTTTCCTTAATCTTCGATCTATGTTTTTGAATTTTTGCTCTAGTATTTCTGTCGAATTTTCTAGAGTTCGTACTTTATCTGCCTGGTCTTCAATATTTTTCCTGAGCTCATAGATCTCCGACTTTATTCCATCAATTTCTTCCTTGAAGTTCTTCTTCAATGCTTCTGTTTGTTTATTGTTTTCCTCTCGGATGAATTGCTTTAGTTGGGCGAGAATATCACTTTCAATGGGCATAATTTTAACTACTGTTTCCCGTATATGGTTCGCTTTAGTTGTTATCTTTTTCAGGCGCAAAAAAGATTCGTCTTTGTTGATGATTTTCAAGAAATCCGATTCATCAGGGTCCTGTTTTGTATAGGTTATTTGAGCTTTATAGTGTTTGTTTCTCTGAACTGAATTTATTCATTTATAATTTTCACTCACTCGTATCCTTTCAGTCCATGTATGCTAAGTATATGTGTTGATTTTGAATTTATGGATCACATTCATAAGTATTTCATCACTTTCGCAGGACACCTTTCAAATTTCGACCAATACATAAAGACAATCAAGTATTCAAAACATTCGCACTTCTGGACGATGCATCCACTGTAGTTCCAATAGTTGAAGATTCAGCCAATAAATTGGAACTGAATGGACCCAATCAATCTTCATGTTCGCAGTGGACAAATAATCAAGTGAAAATGCAAAATGATCTTACAATATATTCACTCTCAACAAACTTTGGTTGATACTATGCACAAGATTAGGGACAGGTTTGGAACCAGGCTATTATGGAAGACCAACAACACCATTCTACTCGAAAGCAAGAAAACTGCAATGAGACTTCACTGTACTGAGAGACGGGTGGACAAAGACAAAAACTTTGCCAAAAATAACATGATCATGATTGACGACATGGAAAAGGAATACTATATTCCAAGACTGTCGGGAGAAGAAGCTGAGAAATATGGTGCAAAAATATATAATTTACCACATTTTGGAATTACTAATCCAAATAAACCAAATCAATTATGAATTGTATTCGATGCATCATCTGAATCAAATGGGGTTGGTCAAAAACCAATCTTCAGACTCAGCTTTGAATGTGCTAGTTGAATGTATCAATAAATCTTTTTGATTTGGAAAATTCTCACCATGCCTAAGAACTAATTATCCCAATATATAAAGGTGGCGATTCTAAAGATCCTAGTAATTTCATACCAATTTCTCTGCTTTCAACACTATATGAAATTATGGAAAAACTTGTGAAAAAACGGATGTTGTTTTTTTTTATACTCCAATAATATATTAACTGATTCCCAATTCGGATTTCAGAGCAAAAAAGCACGAATGACGCAATTTTCTCTTTCCTAGAACATGTATACACCAACCTGAACAATGGTGAAGCAGTGACTGCAGTATTCTGCGACTTTTTTAAAGCCTTCTATTGTGTAAATCATAGTAAACTATTAGAAAAACTATACTGCTATGGTTTCAGAGGAGTATGTCACGAATGGTTCAAATATTCTATGAGTGATAGGAAACATATCGTGAAATCAAATGAGAGGCTGTCTGACATCAGGGATATGACATGGGGATTCTCACAGGGATCTGTCCTAGGTCCAATTCTCTTCCTCTCATATTTAAATGACCTGGCCACTGTTTCCATTCAGGTAAGATTCACCATGTTTGCTGATGATACCAACCTACTATGGCACGGAAAAAATTGTGACAACTTACAATATCGCTAGGGACTTGGGAACGGTTCAGCAATGGTGCGAAGGTAATTATCTCTCTTTTAATCACGAAAAAACAAATATAATGCGCTTTAGTTTTGACTGCAACAATTTGAGCTCGAACGGAAAAATTCTAGATGACAAAAAGTCTACAAAATTCCTAGGAATAACTTTAGACGAGAAATTGAAATTTGATCAGCATGTTGCAGCTCTAACTAAAACAATGGCATCCGGATGTTATGCTCTTAGAATTGTTACTGATGAATTGAGTTCATCTACAGTAAAGATGATCTATCACTCTCTGATCGAATCTTATATGAGATATGGAATAACTTTCTGGGGATATTGTAGCTAACAACTTTTTCAATCAGTGTTTTTAATGCAGAAACGAGCAATAAGGTACTCAGGCATGGTAGGTATTCGAGAGTCATGCAGACCGCTGTTTTCAAACTCAGGAATTTCCACTCTGACAAGTTTATTCATATCGCAAACGGTATGTCTGATTCACAAAAGGTATATGGCTCAGACTACAGTACAAACAAATCATGTGACCCGACAAATAACAGAGAGGAAAATTGCTCTACCCATTCCAAAATCCAGTTCGACAAAATTTTCTTAGTTATTTGAAAGTAAGAAGATTTATAACCACACACCAACTGAACTGAGAACTGTGAAAGATCATAGTAAATTCAGAAAACTGGTGAAAGGTGCCCTTTCGAAAAGAGCCTACTATAATATTGAGTAATTTGACAATGAAACTCTTTTATGACCTCAACGCTACTGACGCTACTTGTTTGTAATTCGTCTATTTTTCTGGAAGATTCGGAGTGTAAAGTTCTAAAAATATTTCCTACCAAAAAAAATCCCAACATTTGGCAAGCAATTCTGCAGGTTGACAAGTATGTATATGAACGGGCTATGAAGGCTGGAAATTTGTTTGTTGCGTATGACAGCTGTACAATTTATGATGCGATCGAATTACATAGATGTTTTAAGTGCAATGAATTCAACCATTCGTCACGCAGTTGCAACAAGCAGATTTCGTGTCCTTCATGTAGTGGTGATCATGAAGTTGGCAAATGTAAATCTGCTATAAGGAAATGCTCTAACTGCTGTAGCCAGAAAAATGTTAACATAGCTGTTGATCATGCCGTTTGGGAGAAGGATAAATGTACGACTTACATACAGGCTCTAGATAAATTCAAAAGTAATTTGTTCTTGAATCAATAGCAATCAGAGAGCAATCATCTATCCTCCCCCGTACATAACACAAGTTCTCCGCCGGGCCAAACAAAAAACGGGTCAACTCTATCAATTTACTATCAGAACACACGCGGACTCAAAACAAAAACTGCTGATGTATTTAATTCTTTAACACAATGTGACTTTAAAATATTTGCTTTTACCGAAACATGGCTCGACTCATCAGTTAGCAATACGGAATTATTTCCTAACTACTTCAATATATACAGGGAGGATCGCGACAGCTCATCAACAAATTTATCCACTGGTGGTGGAGTTCTTATTGGAGTGCATGAAGACATTATATCTAATTGCATTAACTTAGTTGATTATTCATTCCCGATTTTAAGGTCTATTGAAGTAATCTTAGTAAGAATAACTCTGGTATCTAATTACTTTTATATATTGAATTCGTACATACCACCTAGGACAACGTTATCAGAATTTGAACAGTTTTTGGAAGCGCTTGAGTCGTTGCAGATTTTATATGATAGCACAACTCTGATGTTGGGGGACTTCAACATAGCCGATTATGCGACCTATCTTCGAACTAATAGAACTAATACACGAATATCACTGTTGAATAACTTCTCTCAATTCTTCGACCTCTCTCAAAACAACTTCATATACAATCACCTTGATAAACTCCTTGACTTAGTATTCTGTAACCAGTTTTGCTTGGTGGAGAAATCTCTAGACCCTGTAGTAAGGGAGGACAAGCATCATCCGGCACTTGATATCTCTTGTTCGCTCAATCCCAATTCTCAGCGTGAAAAAAACCTCGATTCATTTTTCCAAAATAGTTACAACTTTCGAAAAGCAAATTTTCCTTTAATGTACGAGTTAATGTCAACTATTGACTGGACATTTTTGGAAGTATTTGTCAATGCTGAGGATGCTTGCACTTACTTCTATGGAAAACTGTATAATATCTTTGATCGTTGTGTTCCAAAGTATAACTTTCGGAATAAAAATAAATATCCGCCATGGTTTGATGCTGGTATCATAAAAGACTTACGCAGGAAATCCATTTTATGGCGCCACTTTAAAAAAGAGAATGATATTCAATCTTTTGATGAGTTTAGGCTATTGAGAGCGAAAGTTAAAATCGACATCAATGAATCGTACAAAAACTATGTGCAAAGGTCCGAAGCTGAAATATCTTCCAATCCAAACAAATTCTGGCAGTTCATCAATTCTCGTAAGTCTTCATCAAAAATTAGCAGCAGAATGGTGTATGATGACAAATTGCTGCAAGAGCCTCCAGAAATTCTAAATGGGTTTGCCGACATGTTCAGTAAATCCTACACTCTGTCAACGCAGTACGATTCCACACCCGATTATGGTAGTGAAGACGGTTTGCCCCTTATACTTATAACTGAATTCAGTGAGAAGGAAGTCTATGACGCTATCAAATTGTTGAAACCAAAATCAACAGCAGGACCAGACTGTATACCAGCATTCGTAATTAGAGACTGCGCCTCAGCACTTGCCCGACCTTTATCAATTCTGATTAATATATGTCTTAAATCTGAATACTTTCCGACAAGCTGAAAGCTATCAAAGGTATGTCCTATATATAAGAAGGGTGATAAAAATAACCTTGTGAATCATAGACCAATTTCGATAATATGCAACTTTTGCAAAGTTTTCGAAATTCTTCTGGAACGTAATCTGTCCTATAGCATCAACAAAATCATTTCTCCCCATCAACATGGTTTTATGAGAGGTCGGTCGACGGTTACAAATCTGATAACAGTTACTCAATACATTTCTGAGAATATTGACAATCGTGCGCAAACAGACGTCATCTACACCGACTTCTCCAAAGCCTTCGACAGACTTGACCACGGAATTTTGATAAACAAACTGAAAGCATTTGGCCTATCTATCTCTCTAGTAAACCTATTCAAATCATACCTCACTAATCGTAAACAATATGTCCAGTTGAACGGCTACAAGTCTATCGAATATCTTGCAACATCTGGCGTACCACAAGGCTCCAATCTGGGGCCACTTCTTTTCAACATTTTCATTAATGACATTGGTAATGTTATTGACGTGAACTTTTTGCTATATGCGGACGACCTGAAATTATATAGGTGCGTGAATCACATAGATGATTGTCAACAGCTCGCTGACAACCTGGGTCGGGTGGAAGAATGGTGTCAAAATAACAGATTAGAACTGAATCCTGTCAAATGTAATGTCATGTCCTTCACATTGAAGTCGGACCCTATCGTTTTCAATTACTCAATTGGTGACATTTCTCTTCTGAGACCTATAACATTCAAAGATCTTGGCGTTATATTTGATCAATCTATATCGTTCAATGATCATATTGACTCAATCCTGAAATCTGCATTTCGAGCATACGGGTTCATAGTACGCAACAGTCGTGATTTTAAAGAGATAGATACTCTTAAGAAATTATACTACTGTTTTATACGTTCGAAGATTGAATATGCATCGGTTGTTTGGAGCCCATACTATCGGAACAATACTGATCGTCTTGAAAGTCTGCAACGACGGTTTTTGAAACTGTTAAGTTACAGGTCATGCGGTACATACCCTCCAATTGGTACACCTCATGGAGAGCTTCTAGAAAATTTCCGATTCGTGAGCCTGCACGTAAGAAGACAATACTTCTCTATCCTGGTCCTTTATAAGGTTGTTAACAATTTAATTGACTGTGCAGATTTGTTGGAAAAATTGAACTTTATTATCCCGAGATTATCTTCCAGAAATTGTGATACGTTCTACTTAGAGTTTCCTCGAACCAATATATATAAAAATTCACCCTTGTATAAGATGTGTAGTACATATAACTTGGTAGCTAGGGATATAGATCTGTTCAGCTGTGGAATAACTCATATCAAAACTTTTTATCTTTTTTCTCCTTCATCAGTGAATAACTAGATACTTAGTCAGGATATTCTCATTTTGTCATATTGTTTCGTCTATCCATTATGCTTATGTAATATGCAATGCATGTTTTTGTTTTGTCCTTTTTTCCTGTTCTGTAAATGGGGCAACCTGTTGAACAGTGTAAGAAATAAATAAATAAATAAGAAATAAATAAACATGTACTACTCCAAATAGTATATATTTTATTGAGCTGCTTTGACAATCGTGCACCTCAATTTTTAATGTGTACTGTTAATTGCCCTTTCACAATCTCAATGAGTTTATGATTTTTTTTATATTATCAATTTAGTTGTATATGTTTATGTTATGTTATAGTTTCATCAACTTTTTTGAATGCTATGCTCTGTCAATAAGAAATACTGTTTCTTTGACAATAAAGTATATATATTGTCACGGATGGGACCACTCAGTATATCAGTCAATACACCTTCAGATCCAGGTCATTTCAAATAATCAAACAATTAAATTTCAATTTACTGCAGATGATTTGATGGCTTCGACAAAAATCGACCGGTTTGGAAAACATGAAATTGATCGTTGAACTCAGGAGTTTCACGACCTGGTACCAATTTAGGTAGTTTTGAGAAGTTTTCAGCAAACAAAGCAAACCGTTCGCACATAAATACGGACCACACTGCGTGGCCGAAGAAGCATTCCGAATTCATTCAGAATTCAGTCTAGATGTGATTCAGAAGTCAGTTGAAATTTAGCCGAGATTTTTCCAAATTCTTTCGGAATTCAGTCGAGATTCATTCCAAATCCAGTTCAAATTCTAAATCAAATGAATTGAGTGGCGTTGGTATCGAGATCAACGAGATGACCCATCCAGGACACATCATCCCCCTAGCGAGAGTATTGGCAGTACTGGTAACAATGTAAGTACCTCGATCATTTGTTTTCAATATTAATTGGCCCCATACTCAGGGGAAATAGGGATCAGTACTCACTTTGAACGCTGCTGATCTCGTGCTAGGCCCTTCCGGCAACTTCAAGTAATCCAGGGATGAAGTTAGGTAATGTACTAATGGAGGGGTGTGTCGCACGTTACCCTGGTAGGGATTAATGTTAGTAAGTAACCTTCGAAGCACTTTGTTTTGCTCATGATTGATTTTTTTGTTATAATTTTTCACACTTGGCTCACTTCACTTTAACCACATTTGTTTAATCTGCTGATTCCTTATACACGTACACTCGTTTTGATTTGATTTGTTCCACTTTGTACACATATAACTTCTTTCTTTATTTAATTAAATTGTATTTTTTCTTCATTCACACTCTCGTTATTTCGTTGCTGCGACTCCTCTTTAGTCAGATCACCTCTCGCATTGCCACTACGACCCCCAATAATCTGAACCTCACGGCTCGGCATATCCCACAAGGGAACGTAGCTGGAAGGGGTAGCCCATCACGGAGAAGTCTGCAGCCCCAGAAGGTAGGAAGCATCGTACTCACCCCCGTGGTACGAAGGTAGGAAGGACCACCCTACCGGGACGGAAGGTGGAGGCCGCAAGCTACTCCGTGACAATATATATATTTTTTTTTTTTTTCCAAAGAATTCATTTCTGATCTCAAATCAGATAACAAAGATCTGGCAACAAGGCCTGATTACGACAGAATAATAGATAACAATGTTTCTAAAACTAAAATCCTCAACACTTCAAATTCAATATGTGCCTACTCATCTACACTGTTTCTACTTCTATGATACTGTCACAACAAAAGAGTTGTGCTTTCACCATGTCACAATATAGTAGAGTGGTTAGCTCATCCATATCGATTTATAAGGGGTAATGCTTGGCTTGATATTTTGCGAGAGGTAATATTCGAATAGGCACTAATAGTTTAGGCGTAACTGAAATTACGAGACTATATTCAAACAAAACAATATTTATAATAACATGAAACATTATGGCTGAAGTGTTTATGAATATGAATAAACAACAATAAATATATAAACAACAATGAATATAAAGACCTAATAACAACTTATTATATTGACCATTACGACGAGCTCTTGTCAAGTCAAGAGTAGCCCCAGACCAGACTAACTTCGGAACCCTCACATACAATATTTATATACATCATTTTATTAGATTTGCACGTTTCCCATGAGAGTTCCTTGGTCAGTTTTTATAATTCAATGTCAACGGATGATTTGATTAACTTTATGTTTATGAAACCCTCATGGTTCGAAATTACTAATATACCGTATCTTCTACTCGTGACATGACCCCTCTCTCCGAGAAAACTGGACCCCAGTTTTGAAATTACTACCTAACTAGAAATATCGAGGAGAACATATACCTAAGATTCAAAAATGATGAAAAACAATATATCTTGAAAATTGAGGTCACACACTCAAAAGTTCAGTGTCTACAATGCACACTCACACTTTTACTCAGTCCGGCACTGGCTATTCAACTAAAGCATTCTAATCAGACTCTTCTCGGTGGGACTTCTGGCAGCTCGCGGTAGGGAATGACGATTGGGCATGGCATCCTCCAATCGTCATGGGAATTTTGGCAGGATCCTTTTGGGCTCGAAAGTATCCTTGTCCTCGGCATCGGGAAGAAATCTTTCGGACTTTAAGATTTCCTAGACTGTCATTCGAGGTAGTTGGCAGATGAACGAAGGAGACTGCTGGCTTCTTGGGGGTAGCGACTGACGACTGATGGTCAAGGCATCCTTCAGTCGTCATGGGAATTTTGGCAGGATCCTTTTTGGGCTCGAAAGGGCATAAGGGTGGAATCTTTTTGGGCTTCAAAGATTATTGGGCTCCTCTCGTTCTGGGCTGATACTCCGAAGTAGGAATCCTTTGGGCTTCAGGATATCCTGGCTCCTAATATTGGCCTGTCTCTTGAGGGTAGTTGGCAGCTGAGTGAGAAGAATTGCCAGCTATCTTGGCAATTGTTGTGATAACTGGTAGACCACTTGGTCCATGGGAGGAACGATGAATTCCCGTCATATGAGAGGCTGCTCAGGCAACTCGTAGAATGAATTTCGTGAAATTCCTACGTTTCTCCTCTCCTTTCCTGGGCTACCCAGCAGCTACCATCGAATCATGCTGTTCCTTCAAACAGTCCTTGTTTGTCCATATGGCTGCGTATGGCTGCATCCCCCTGGGTGTCTGATTCCTTGATGAGTGTTGTATGCCAGTGCTCAGTGTGCGTGCATTGTGTTGTGGTTTCGTTGAAACATGAGAAAAAGAAAATATTCCCAGTAGATAACTATTCGCATTGGGCTGAGTAGTCCTTACATAGGCCTATATATTATCGTACGAATAACTTGAGGTGTTTCGCACAGTAAGTGAAAATTGTTCTATATAACTCAATAAATGTTTAACATATGCTGGGATCCGCTGTCTACTTCTTTTAAACATCATGAATTTCCTTATTCATTCGTTTAGGTATACCATCAATTCCTGATGATTCCAAATTTACAGACTATAGTTCTAGAGTTAATTATTACTTATCAATTATGAATGTTATTGGAAAAAATCATTATACTATTAAATTTCTCAAAATTATTATTATTCCATTTTATTGTAAAAACATATCAACGTGCTTTCTCGAGTTTCTCTGGGCATGATTGAGATAAACAAAATTATACTTACTAACACAAAGTAACGTGAACGAAGTGTCAAGTTCATGATTATATCATCACCATAATAAAGAGTTTGTTTTCACTAATAAGCAATATCAAAATGAATGAGTATTGCAAAACAGTCATCATTAATTTTAGGGAAATTTCAACGTCGTCTTCCATTACGAAAAAAAATATTGCAAATAGTTTCTTAATTAAAAAAAAAGAAATAGTTGATTGAATGAATGACGACACAAGAAAAATTATGAGTTATCTACATATCTACTCAAATATTTATATATGTGTGCCAAATTATAAAAAAATTCCCGATAGGTTCCCATTCCATTCAATGAGTCAATGGATTCGAATGCATTTTCTGTAATAAGTAATATATCTCGAGATCGAGATCAAAGTGAATTGCCAATATTGCCAATTGAGAATCATTTATGTAAACAGGTGAATTGAAATTATGGTTGAAAAATAATTAGAGTCATGTGAACAAACCAACGTGCCTTTTCGTTGGAAGATTTCAATTAAACAAAAATTACCTATATGATAAATGAATAATCGAAACTGTTACCATGTTATTTCATACCTACATATTGATCATTATTGACATTCCAGGTCCAATCCGTAGAATTCAAAAGGATATTCATCTGACAACTCATTATTGGCAGCTTGAATAAACTGATGAACCGTCCGTGAATTGATACTTTCATGTACTTTGAGCCATATTTTGACACAAGGGCCCATGTGATTATTTTTTATTCAATATGAAATATTATCAGAGCTTCAATAGATTCATTTATTTATCTTTGGTGTAATCGGTTTCACAAATATATTGACTTTTATTCAATTCGATCGCCATATTCACGTTGTTTCGATAACTTCAATGTTCATGATAATACAATTCAAAACTATTTAGTGATATTTTACCATTTTATTGAACTGATTGAAAATACTCCTGTTTAATACCGCATGCTCATTCCTCCAATTTTATTGAAACTAGACATTACATTCCTTTGTCTAACAACTCGCAAATATTTTCCATTTTCGGAAAAATCATCCCCGGGGGTAAATATCATTATAATCATCTTCATAATTCATATATCATCATATATGAGCTCATTATTTCACATAAAATCATCATTTCATGTCCTATCAATTCGAGGACAAAATATCTACATTAAGGTTAATCCTTCATGCCTAGGTGTGGCACATCTTCCAGGATTCCCTCCTATTTACTGTTATAGTGCATAATTCCAACTATAAAACTTCGTACTTTTTAGAATATCAACCAAACAGCTACTTCTTTGAATGTGGTTTGGCTAGGACCACGAGATATGCTGAATAGGGTGATGATTATTCTATACGGAAACGGTTATTACTTGAAACCAAGTAACAATCTCTTCATTGAGAGTTCACATACACATCAATATTCTTGAGCTCAATTAAATCATTTCATATCATATTTCCATAACATAATAATATCATATTTGCCTATACAATTCATTTGAGGAGGAATGACAAAAAATGGTAAACGATAACGTCTAAGAGTATTTTCAATATTTGAAAGGTCATATATATACTGACTAAGATATTTTGAATCGAAACATTCTCAACTATTACTTGAATTATGAATTATTTGCTTTCGCACCAGTATCGAAATTTATTATGATTATTATCGAGCATGTCGTGAATTTGTTATTATTGTTTTCATTTCGCATTGTTATAAAATTATAGGCACGTTGTGAATAACTTATTATATTCTGAGTGTACATGGCATCGGCGTTGCACTTCTTGAATGATTTTATCAACTGAAAATGGAAATATTTGAAATTATCTTGATATGGAAAATAAAAAACTGGCAAGAATGAGATATAGGAAAAACTTGTTCCCAAATTCAAAGAGAAAATTACCTTTTCACTAGTGCCTTTGTATGAAATATAAAATTGACATAGATCGATGATTGCAAAAAAAAATTGATGAGTCCATTATGAGGAATGAGACTCGAGGAAAGAAGCTTAGGCGCCTTCACCATGTCACAACAAACGAGTTGTGCCTGTTAAAAATGAATTGATATTTTTAACTCAATTTTTGTATGGGTACAGATGGTTTTAGCATGCCTATCTGTGTGCACTACCAGGAACGCCCCATTTGAAGATCAAACCAAGGCAGTCCAGTTTTAGCATGGTGGACCGTTCGCAAATCCTGGCCAGAAGCCCCATATAAGAACACATTCTTATATTCAATACATGAAATAATGAAAACTGTCTTACACGATATAAATATATAATTATTTCATCCATATCGATTTAAATCGATTTAAAGGGGTATCTGGAAGTATGAGATTATATTCAAACATAACAATATTTATAATAACATGAAACATTATGGGTGAAGTGTTTATGAATATGAATAAACAACAATGAATATATAAACAACAATGAATATGAAGACCTAATAACAACTAACATTATAATGACCATTTCGACGAGCTCTTGTCAAGTCAAGAGTAGCCCCAGACCAGACTAACTTCGGAACCCTCACATACAATATTTATATACATCATTTTATTTGATTTGCACGTTTCTCATGAGAGTTCCTTGGTCAGTTTTTATAATTCAATGTCAACGGATGATTTGATTAACTCTATGTTTATAAAACCCTCATGGTTCGAAATTACTAATATACCGTATGTTCAACTCGTGACAATACTTCGTGAGGTTATGATATACTACCTTCTCACTTTCTTCAAATACAGTTTTTGGAATAAGATTAAACACTTTTATGCTTTGATGAATAGGAGAATTTTGACCTTTTTTTGTTCGTAATAGTTTGTTTCTGTACATATCAGTTGATCTCAAGTTATAGCTGTGAGAGTCTTTAGTTTGCTGCAGTTCTACACTTGTTTAGCCTGCTCAAGATTCTTCAGTTGATCAACTTCCAGGAATGGAAAGTCTTTATACAATGTGTCACTTGGTGTAAGATAGTTCTAGAGAATATAGTCTTTATCGATTTGTTTTGCAGTCTTTGTAGTTTATTAATTAAATCCACACTGGCATTTCCATAACATGACACCTAATATCTCACATGAGGTTCAATAAAGCTTTTGTATGAGAGATATCTCGAGTTTTTGTTGAGCATATGATTACACCCTCTTATTGCTTCTAGCATTGGAGCCAATATTTCAACAATACTGTTTACATGCACATCCCATAGTAAATTCTCAGATATTATCAGTCCTAGATATTTATATTCTTCAACTTCCTCAAGTACAGAGTCATTTATTTTCATTTGCGGATTCATTTGTTTTTTTCCTACTTGTTGCAAAACAATTCAGACAGTTTTTTCAACGTTTAAACTCAGTTTATTGTAACACAGCCAGTCATACTAACGTTTGAGCTCACTATTTACATTTTCTTCAAGATATTTTTCATGCATACCTGAGAAAACTAATACTGTGTCATCACAGAATTTGAAATACTTTGCTTCCAGACCTGCATACTTCAGACTTTGCACATGTTATAAGTACTGGAGGGGCCCTAACACTGATCCTTGTGCAACTCCTACACTAACACTTGTCTGGTGACTCACTTTACCGTTGACATTGGTCTGCTGTTTTCTTCCTGTGGAGTATGATTTCAATAGATCCAGGCATTTTCCCCTGGAGCCAATTTTTTGTAGCTCTTCCATGAGTAGTGAAATATCAACAGTATCGAAAGCTTTTTGAAGATCTATGAATGTAGCGACAACATATCTGTTTTTATCCAACTCATTTGTTATGTATTCCAGCAGGTCCACTGTTGCTCCTAGGGTGCTACTATTTTTTTGAAAATCATATTGGTTACTGTCATATTCAAATGTGTTATCAATGAACTTGACTAGTCTTTTTTCTATTACTTTTTCCAAGATTTCACTAAAGGTACTTAATAGTGATATAGGCCTATAGTTATGTGCATTATCATGATTCCCATTTTTGTATACAGGAATAATTTCAGCAATTTTGAGTTCCTCTGGAAAACAGACATTTTCCAGCACATAATTTATTAGCTTCACAATCTTAGGACCGATGATGTCCAAGAGAGTTACTGAGTCTTTTTTTGTTACCCCATCAAGTCCTGGCGCACAGTGGTTTCTCATGTCTTTCATTATATCTTTTATTTCTGCTAAATCAGTGTTTTCTAGGCTAATACTCTCTCCTACTTCTTCTTCTTCAAATATTAATCCAGGTGTTTATCTTCTACGAATCAATGGACTGTATTCATTTATTATTTACTATGTTTTGCACTCTGTGAATATATGTATATCTTATAAACAAATTCTTTAGTAGGTACATGAGAAAAACGAGCTGTGATATAACCACTAACCTTTAGTGAAGATTGATGTTGATGTAGATCGAGAGAGTGGTCGATCAAAATGTTCCGGAGCGAGATCGAGAGAATTCTTGAGTCGGTCGAGATTGTGCACAACACCACAGTGGTACCATTAACGTGTATTTTTCGACTGTACTCGCTGTCACCAAATCGTACCATGGGAGGTACGCAGGTACGCACCAAAAGCTCGCGTCATCTCTTCCGTGGTTTGAATCCACGAGATTGTGGAAAATCACAGCAGAATAACGCGCCAAATTGTATAAGTAAATTTAATTTATATTGAAAAGAATAGAAAGAGATTTTTTAGACTAATACCAAATACCCAATTAAATTATAAACAAAATATATTAGAAATAAAATTATAAAGTGAGTGGAAACGAAACATTCCGCCCACCAAAATGAGAATCATTTTTTTTTATGAAGTTGGGGACTCCATTGGTAAGGCGCATAGCTTGACCAATGGTCGTTTAAATTCTCCATTCGAGGTCTTGACGGTAGCGACACGACTCACTCCATCAGGACCCGGGTGGATTTCGATGATGCGTCCCATTCGCCAATGCAGCGGAGGAGCATTTTCTTCTTTTATAAGAACAATAGTACCTAACAGAGGGGTTACAGGAGTGACATTCCACTTACTGCGCTGGTGAAGGGTATGCAAATATTCTTTGGACCAACGAGTCCAGAAGTCCTGATGGAGTCGCTGAATAAGTTGCCATCTACTCAGCCGGTTCAATTTCAAATGCTGAAGATTTTCATCTGGTATTGAATTCAATGGCTCGAGAGTCAGAAAGTGGCCAGGCGTGAGAACCGACAAATCATTTGGATCTGTGCTTACAGCGCAAAGCGGGCGTGAATTGAGGACTGCCTCTATTTGGATGAGAAGGGTGTTCAACTCTTCGTATGTCAAGAGCTGCTCCCCTATTACTCTGGAAATATGTGTTTCGACTGATTTCACCCCTGCTTCCCACAGTCCACCAAAATGAGGGCTGGAAGGGGGGTTGAAGTGCCAGTTCAAATTTTCTTCACATGCAGCAGCCTGCATCATTTGAGAGAGTTCCCTAGCAGCCCCAACAAAATTAGTGCCACAGTCGCTGAATATATATGTACAGCGACCACGCCGAGCAAGAAACCGTCTCAGAGCAGCCATGAAGGCGACGGAAGTGAGGTCTGATACAAGTTCTAAGTGTAGAGCTTTTGTGGCGAAGCAAACGAAAACACTGATGTAAGCTTTCAGTTTTTTTGAGGCTTTAACCTTAGCGGCTGTTATCCAATAGGGTCCACAGAAATCAACACCCACAACTGAGAAGGGTTTAACCTGTGATATGCGGAACGATGGAAGACTCCCCATAGGTGGTTGAAAGGGGGTAGGATTGAGTCTCCAACAATTTCGGCACCTTGAGATGACTTTTCGAATAACCTTTTTGGCCAAGAAAATCCAAAATCTTTGGGGAAGAATATAGTGTAGTGTTTGAACTCCTGGGTGCAAATATTGTTTGTGAGTTGATTCTATCAGTAAGGTGGTAAGTCGGTGGTTACTAGGAAGAAAAATAGGGAATCGTTTATCATACGAATGTCGAGAATATGAGAGCCTTCCGCCTACTCTTAGCAGGCCTCTTGAATCGAAAAAGGGATTTGGTTTTCGAAAGGGTTTAGAGAGGGGATTTTTCTTATTTAAGTTGGCAATTTCACTAGAGAAAACATGTTGTTGGATGTTTTTTATCAGGGTATAGAGTGCGTCATTCAAGTCAGTGTCAGTGAGAGATTTGAGAATTCTTTGAGTAGGATGAGAAATATTGAAAATGAATCTACGGACGTATGCAACAATACGTTGAATTTTGGCCATCGAAGAATGATTTTCAATTAGAGTATCAAGAAAATTGCTATCAGGAATCGCTGTGAGAACTACACATTTTTTTTCTTCCTCTAAAGGTGAATCAGGAGGTAAATCTGGTAGTTTCGGCCACGTAGACTCATCATCAGAAAGCCAAGATGGTCCCGCCCACCATAACGAATAGTTAACAAATTGAGAAGAAGAAGATATACCTCTGGAGGCACAATCAGCGGGATTATCTGCAGATGGAATGTGGCGCCAAATATTTGGAGGAAATTTCTCCTGAATCTGAGTGATCCGATTACCAACGAAAATGGGAAATTTATAAGGTTCAGATCTAATCCAGGATAGAGCAACGGTTGAATCAGTCCAGGCGACAACTCGATCAAACTGAATGTTCTCCTGGTATGTGTTCAAGACTTTGGACAATAATTCCGTGAGGAGAACCGCCGCACAGAGCTCCAAACGTGGAACTGATATAACTTTCAGTGGGGAAACCTTAGATTTTGCACAAATTAGACTTATTGATACTTGATCTGGAGCTTGAACTCTCAGATAAACGACGGCTGCATATCCCTTTTGCGAAGCATCTGCGAACCCGTGCAATTCGCAAGATGAAAAGTTGAAACAAAGGATATGCCTAGGAATTGAAATTTTAGATATGTGGGATAATTCAATTTTGTATTGATTCCAATTGGAAACAACATCGACAGGAGGTGTGTCATCCCAACCGAGACCTAAAATCCACAAATGTTGAATCAACCTTTTAGCGAAAAAGGTGAGAGGGGATAGAAATCCAAGAGGATCAAATATCCTTGACAACTCGGAGAGAATAGAGCGTTTCGTACAGATGGAATCTATTGTATTTACTTGAAACGAGAAAGTGTCACGAGAATAGTTCCACCTCAAACCTAACACCTTGAGATTAGAGTCGTTATCTAAATTCAAGGAAAGACATGCGGGATCAGTGAGGGGGGCTGACACGAGAGAATGGTCATTACTTGCCCATTTATGGAGTTCGAATCCTCCTCTTCGGAGAAGTGAAATGAGCTGATCCTTCACCTTTTTGGCCTTTTCCAATGACTGAACACTTATAACTAAATCATCAACGTAAGTGTGGGACTTGAGAGCATTTGCGGCTAGAGGAAAATCTGACCCATCGGCGTCTGCCAAGTACAGAAGAGTTTTTATGGCTAGATATGGTGCAGAGGAAACTCCGTATGTTACGGTATTCAGAACAAACTCTTGCAAGGGCTGATGGGGTGCAAACCTCCAAAGGATCCTCTGATACTTTTTATGAGACTCAATAATGTTAATTTGGCGGTACATTTGACGGATGTCGGCTGTCAACGCTATAGGGAACGTTCGGAATTTCAATAAAATATCAAACAAATCACTTTGGAGCTTTGGACCAGTCAAGAGAGAATCGTTTAATGACAGCCCATTCGTGGACTTACAACTGGCGTCGAATACTACTCTTAGCTTTGTAGTTGTACTATTAAGATTTATGACACTGTGATGGGGAATGTAATAAGAATCATCAGAAGGCGTTTGCGTCTGAAGAAGAGACATGTGGCCACTAGAAAGAAAATCCTGCATGAAGTCGCAATACTGCTTGTACAGGGGCAGATCTTTCAATAATCTGCGTTCGAGAGAGATAAACCGCCTTTGAGCAATATTTTTTGATTCGGGAAAAGTAGGGTCCGGAGTTATGAAAGGTAGGGCGACGGTAAATCGACCAGAGATTGTCCTAGAGACATTTTGAATATATAAAGACTCACATAGTTGTTCGTCCGAGCTCAAGGAAATGATTTTCGGGATATTTTCTAATTCCCAAAATCGAGTTAGAGATTTTTCTAATGAGACATCACAATTGCAAAAAAATGAGTTGCTAGGGATAGAGGCGAGAGGGATATTAACGGGGCCCATAAGTATCCAACCAAGAACTGTTTCTATCGCCACCGGTTCATCTTTATTTCCAACTAGACGTCCCGGACCAAGTATAAGAGGAAAGAAGTCAGCTCCTAATAAGAGATCTATAGGACCGGGAGTGTGAAACTTGGGGTCAGCTAGATTTAATTGAGAAAAATGCGTCCAAGAATCGTGAGGAATTGTAAATTGAGGCATATCATTGCAAATTTGAGGGAGAATAACCGCATCTATCGAAAACGTTGGTTCAAAGAGCTTACAGGGACGACAAGTTAGAGAAACGCTTTTGGAAGCTTTAGAATTCATGTGTCCCAGTCCTACTATAGAAAGAGATATGTGTTTTTGACGTAATCCTAAACGATTGCAACACTTTTCTGTTATGAAATTTGCCTGACTCCCTGAATCAAGCAAAATTCGTACGGTTTGCACTTGATTTAGGGAATCGAAAACCTCCACTACGGCTGTGGCAAGAAGAACCGTAGATTTGTCTGGAAGCATGCTTGTGAGTGTTGTTGCATTTTGTGGAGTGATATTAGAATTATCGTCATGAACATTAGAGTGAGAGGGCGAGGTATTATTACTAGACATTGCTACTTGTTCAAAATGAAGATGAGTGTGGTGTTTTTTATGGCATTTGACGCATCGAGATAGGGAAGAACAATCTTTCAATGAATGTTTGTTACCAAGACAATTTATACACCACCTATTTGTTTTTGCGGCATTAAATCGTTCTTGGGCAGAGAGGGCTAAGAATTTCGGGCATCTATAAATCAGATGATCTCTTTTGCAAAAGGGACATGTAATAGGACCTTGGGTTTGTGTGAAAAATGAAGAGTTGGGGCGCTGATTTGAAGAAGGCTTTGTTGAATAATTTCGATTTCTGAAACTATCAGGCTTATCAAGTGTTTTATTAGGAGTGATTTCAGCTGCCCTATCTAGAGCATTGCATTGTTTCCGAACAAATGCAGTTAAATCCTCTAGTTTTGGTATGTCAATAGAACTGTGTTCTATCTCGAATCTCGAGATAGTGTGCGAATCTAATCGATTTAAGAGCATATTGAAAATTATGAAATCCCATTCAGATGTGGAAAACTTCATATTGTTCAAAGCAGCCAAGTTCTCTTCATAAATATCCAAAAGGTGCCTCAATCCCTGAGAAGTGACATTAGAGTCGGGAATTTTCACAGCCTTTTCAAGTTCTAGATAATGAGCTGTAGCCATTGCACGTCTATCTTCATAGCGTGATTTGAGGCTATCGTATGCGATCACATAGGTAGCATCACTCAAGCGATTGCATTTGACTGAAGCAAGAGGGGGGCCTGTCAGAGTTGAGATTAAATAGTTGAATTTTTCAATATTTTTCAGCGATGAGTTGTGTACTAGGGCATCGAAGGTATCAATAAAGGTTCTCCATTTTTTTGGATCACCATCGAATTTCACAAGCTCGATTTGAGGTAATTTTACGTGGCTCTTGAAGTCAACTTGAACATTTTGATTATCAGAATTATTTCCAGAATTATCAAATAATTCATATTGAATAGAGATGACAGTGAAATAATTTTCATCGAAATCTTTACGAGTGGCATCTCCTTCTGCCATATTATAATCTTCAATAGTAGAAGCGAGTGCCATCAACGAACTATGATGAGTATTGAATTCGTGATGAAGTGTCTCCAACTGAGTAACACGTGCTTTGAATTGCAGAATAAAATTTTGATTAACTTTTGCACTTTCTGCTATGACTTTCATATGTGTCATTCTTTCAATTGCGACAGCTCGAAGAGCTTTTAATTGCTTTAATTTATTTGCGGTAGTACTCATTGTGGCAAGGTCAACAAAACGTGACGAAAGCGTGATATTTTATTTATTAGTCCGAAAATGAGATTCGTAAATTGCGATGAGCAAAGGAGAAAAAATAAAATTGGAAATGAGTGACACCCTGTATAAATAATTGAATTATTTTATCACTATCGACCTATCGATAATCGAGAATTGAAAGAGAGGCAAGAGAAGTTGACCCACGCCGAGCAGAAGCAAAAACAACGAGCAAAAAAAAAACTGGGACTGACCACAAATGAGAACGATAATTATCATACGTCTTTGACGATTTGCTTGAAATTTATCTGAATAATTGAATTCAATAGATATGAAATTTCCAAGAATCTCTTTCTTCACAAATTCACTGATTTGCAAAAAATAGTAATTAGTTGTTCAAAATCTTGAAAGAATCCGGCGAGAAGGACCAGAAATGTTTATCTTCTACGAATCAATGGACTGTATTTATTTATTATTTACTATGTTTTGCACTCTGTGAATATATGTATATCTTATAAACAAATTCTTTAGTAGGTACATGAGAAAAACGAGCTGTGATATAACCACTAACCTTTAGTGAAGATTGATGTTGATGTAGATCGAGAGAGTGGTCGATCAAAATGTTCCGGAGCGAGATCGAGAGAATTCTTGAGTCGGTCGAGATTGTGCACAACACCACAGTGGTACCATTAACGTGTATTTTTCGACTGTACTCGCTGTCACCAAATCGTACCATGGGAGGTACGCAGGTACGCACCAAAAACTCGCGTCATCTCTTCCGTGGTTTGAATCCACGAGATTGTGGAAAATCACAGCAGAATAACGCGCCAAATTGTATGAGTAAATTCAATTTATATTAAAAAGAATAGAAAGAGATTTTTTAGACTAATACCAAATACCCAATTAAATTATAAACAAAATATATTAGAAATAAAATTATAAAGTGAGTGGAAACGAAACACCAGGTGTCTGTTTTATTTTGGTAGCGAGTGATTGCCCAATGGTTGTGAAGTGCCTATTCATCTCCTCTGCAATACTCTGGTCATCATTATATGTGTTTTCATGTTCATCAACAAGTTTGGGTATTTTCTTGTTTTCATGGTGACTTTTACTGCACAACTCATTGATTAATTTCCATGTTTTCCTGCAGTCTCCTTGAGTCTCCTGAAAATTTTTGTATGCATTCTGTTTTTGCAGTTTCATTCTTAGTTTGTTCAGTTTATTTTTTGACTTTTTGAATTCACCTTCTAAGATGTTAATTTGTATTTTTTTCCACCTTACATATTGTCTGTCTCTTTTTTTCATCTTTCGTTTGTATTCATTTGTAATCCAGTTATTATCATTTCTTATTCTTATTGTTGATTCCTTTGTGAAATCTTTTTTTGTGTCTTTCATCATTCTTGATAGATTCTTGAAAGAAGTGCAATCCTCTTTCTCAATCTTGTCCGCAATCTGATTTCTCCATTTATGTATATCTAGGTAAGTTTTTGTAATATTTTGTTTCTCATACGTCATGAAGAATTTTTTTGTTTCTATGTGTATAATTTTGTGATCTGAAATTTTGTGATCTTCTAATTTCATGGAGCATTTTATGTTTTTATGCACTAGCGGGCCGTAAAGTGCACTTCACTGCGTGGTTTTGAGGGCGTTAAGTCGCACTTTACCGCAAGCGGGATCATTATGGCCCACGGGCCGTAAAGTACACTTTACCGCCCGCTGTTCTCAGTCACCCTATATCCACATATCAATTTATGAAAATCTTATGATCATATTCCTAGATTCTGATATATCCAGCGATATATCATAAACTTCCCCTTCATCCGATTCCATAGTCTCGCTATTATTATTATCACTAATTTTACTTTTCAATCAAAGAGTGACAATATTCAGCTCGTTTATTCGATGTATTGCTATAGACAACAACCATCAGATTGATTGACAACGTCAAGATAAGTTAGGTTTATATATTGGGTATGCATATTGTAAAATTCTGGAGAGTGAATCTCCTCTAGAGCTGAAAGAGTTTTACTATTACGATAATTTCAATATTCGTACGATAATATTCATATGTAAATCATCCATGAACATTACGCTTTTACGCTTCTCTTGATTACTGAATTCATACGTAAGAAATTAAATTCTGGGGAATATTAGTTTATCGAAATCTGTAGTCATTACTAATCAGTCAGAAAATAAATCACTAGTGCATAAAATTTTGTATGTATCTCGTGCGTGAAATGCGTTCATGGCCTTCAGCGTGTAATGGCCCTCGGCTAGCGCCATCGGGCCATCATTTACTCTCTCTCTCTCTCTCTCTCTCTCTCTCTCTCTCTCTCTCTCTCTCTCTCTCTCTCTCTCTCTCTCTCTCTCTCTCTCTCTCTCTCTCTCTCTCTCTCTCTCTCTCTCTCTCTCTCTCTCTCTCTCTCTCTCTCTCTCTCTCTCTCTCTCTCTCTCTCTCTCTCTCTCTCTCTCTTTCTCTAAACCAATCTTCACTCACTGGACCAGACCTCCATGATTCTTCACACACCATTCTCTTGGAGTTTCGCATGTAGAAATTCGCTTTCACTGCTGATCAAGCAGATGTTCCTTCAAGTTTAGGTCAGGAAAGAAGATCGAGTAGCTCAACAAATTCTTCATCGAGAGATGAAGAGAAATGAAGAACCGGATGTTCATCACATCGGTGTTGTCTTCTTTGGTTCAGTCGGTGGTCCATGTCTGGCACGAGAGCCCAAAAATCGAAATGGGTGCGACTTTGTACAGAATTATCCGGAGGCTGCTGAAGCTAAAATCCAGTCACACTACATGGATGACTACCTAGGAGGAGCATACACCAAGAGAGAAGCTCAAAAGCTGATTCACGATTCTGTATTTGTATACAGTGAGGGAGGATTTGTAATCTGTAACTGGATTGCGAATAATCAATCAATACTCAGAAAGGTAGCAGACAGTCAGAAGAATCTTGATGAATCAGATTAATCAACAAAACGAATACTTGGAATCTGGTGGAATCCAAAGAAAGATAACTTCAGATTTCGAACGAAATTTTATGATATCAGCAGAGATTAATTGGAAAAAAAAGATATCAACTGAACAAGAGGCCCTGCAAGTTGTCATGTCGCTATTTGATCCACTTTGATTTTCAGCGAATTTCATGGTTTATGGAATTATACTACTGCAGGGTATCTAGAGGAGTAAGGTTGGATGGGATGACAAAATCACAGATCCGTTGTACGAAAGATAGAATACTTTGATGAATGATCTGGGTAACATTCATCGTTTCAGACTACCTCGACAATATTGTGCCATGGACAGAATCGATCGCTCAATTCAATCGCACATATTTTGCGATGCTTCTGAGAATGCTCACGCCTGTGTTGGTCATACTCGGTTGCAGCACGACAAAGGAAGTCAAAGTATGCTTCATGAATGCAAGAACTCGGGTATCTCCTCTGGAACCTTCGTCTCCACCTCGTCACATACAGAAAACCAATTCGTCATCTCACAAGTGTTAAGACACCTAATAGATAGTCCAGGTCCTGGAAAATCTTCAAAATGGCAGCGACGCTTGAGATCTACTGCTCGGATCAACAGATTTATTGATTTTTTGGGTGTATGATAAATTGACATTCAAAATTGTGTATATCATGAAGAATGGCTGTAAGAATAAGTGGACATCATGGTTACTGATGAGGATTCAGAGATCCGAAATGGGTTCATTGCAATAAAGTCATATAACCTGTGTGTGAGAGATAATATTTCCCATATCACTGATATGAATGATTATTTTTGGACGTTTTCAAGCTCATCAAGATCAGAGTTCATGCCAGTATACTTCTCCTATACATTCCAATTTTCATTTCAATGCTGAATATATTGGTAAGTCATATTTCTAGATCATCATTCATCATATTATTCATCCGATTTGAAGAAGAATGTCAATTCTCAATTTCGGAGGATTTTATTCTTTATTTTTCATGTTCCCTATTGAATGTTCATCAGATATAATTCAATGTTCGACGTGGCAAATAGCCAGGAAAGTAGTTGTTTTTTGTTGAATATTCAGAATGATGTGTGTATATACATATTTTTGTCTGAAGGAGAATGCAAATTCTCAATTTCAGAAATTTTTATATTTTATTTTCAAACTCTTATCGTGTGTGTTCAATAGATATAATTCAATATTCGTCGTGGCATATAGCCAGGAAAGTAGTTGTTTTCTATTGAATTAACTGAAAAAGAGTAGATATTCTCATCACATAGAGAATGCGAATTCTCAATGTATTGCTTTATATAAATATATATCCATTTTTGTATATTCATAATTTATCTGAGAATATTCCTTTTCAACAGATTTATTGATAACTGCAAGAGAAGGAATGAGAATGGTGGGTGAGATGACACTGAAATTAGAAGTTCAGAACATCTATTATCGAGAATGTCTCGAATGAGATAATTTCCTGGAGATATAGTCATTTCAAAAGCCGAAGGAAGAATAACAGCATCCATTAGGTTATTCTCTCTTGACGTAATCCTTGACGAGAATGGACTTCTGAGACTTTGTGGAAGATTGAACAATGTATCAAACCTACATCAGGATATAACAAACAGACAGAAACAGGTTGACAACCACTAGCGTCACGAATATTGAATAATGAGAATGCGACAAGATGTGAGAAGGTGCTGGATGTATAAACAGAAGAAGCATTCTAGATGAACCAATCATGGGACAACTACCAACATGTCGACTAGAACCTACAATCAGATCATAGACACAAGTGGACTACTTTTGAACTCTAGGAATTACCGTTGGAAGAACTCACGAGAAAAGGTACGGGGTGATCTTCACGTGTATGGTCACTCAAGCAGTCCACTCAGAAATCGCTGATGACTTGAGCCTTGATGGATTCATCAATGTTTCCAGACAGTTTGGAAGTCGTAGAGGATTTACCGAAGAGGTTCACAATGACAGTGATCTTTGTTCCAAAGGAGCTGCAAGAGAACTCTTCAAAAAATCTTCAAAAATTAGAACAACCAGAAATTCAGGAATTTTGTTTTTTGAAAACGATGAAGTTGGTTTTTAATCCTTCACTAGCTCTATTTATAAGTGGAGCTTGAAAACGCCTGATTCGATCAATAGAGAGAAACCTCAGAGGAGTCCTCACTGAAAAATTCCCTCGAGAATATGTGCTATGGACAACACTTATAGAATTCTAGAATTTACTTAATTACAGACCACTGACTCACGTCTCAACTGACCTGAATGATCCAGAAATTTTGACTGCTGATCATTTTCTGAATGAGCCATCGTATGCCTTTCTACCGTGTGCTGAGGTAGAAAAAAATATATAAATCTCCTCAAAAAATGTAGAATAGCTTAACAACTTGCTGATTCTTCCTGGAAAAGATGGTCACGAGAATATGAACTATCACTCATCAAGAGGACCAAGTGGCATAATGATCCCACAAACATCCAAATAAGAGATATTGTTTAAATAGCTGACTCGAATGGACCAAGAAACTGTAGGCTGAAAAGCAAAATAGTTCAACATCATCCTGCTAAAGATGAAAAAATTCGAGTAATTGAAGATATGACCGCCATCAATTGATAATACGACATTTGAGTCCATCTGCTCCGCTGCGGAAAGACATATAACTAACCCAACTTGTGGACCCTCACTCTCAATGGCTTTCTCCAGAGAATGGAAAGGCTAGGAATTAAAATTGTGGCCTATGCCGATGATATTGCGATTATGATTTCAGGAAAATTTCCAGAGGCTCTTTCGGATGTCATGCAGGAGGCACTAAATAAACTCGTGCACTGGTGCAACAAATGCGGCCTAAGTATAAACCCGGGCGAAACGGAGCTAGTTCTCTTCCCGAGGAAACACAAAATACCCTCCTTTTGCATTCTCAGTATGGGGGGCCAAGGAATAAAACTCTCCGAACGAGCTAGGTACCTAGGACTTGTCCTTGGCCAAAAGCTGTTATGGAGAGAAAATATAGAGGAAAGGGTGAGAAATACGACAGTTGCGCTGTACACCTGCAAAAGAACCATTGGCACACAATGAAGGAGGTCAACCGGAAAAGGGTGGGAAAGGTACAACGACTAGCTGCCTTTTTCATGACGGGGTGTCTCAGGACAACCCCGACTTAAGCCCTGGAAATGACCCTACATCTAACCCCATTGGACCTATATGGAAAAGAGTGCGCGGCTAGCACTGCTCTGAGATTCAATGCAGTCTCACCATGGCGTAAGGTAAACTACGGTCACTCCAAAATTCTGAAAGATATCAATCTCACCTCAAATAACACAGAATACACGAAACCAACCCCGATGTTCGACCGCAAGTATTCGGTGGACATTCCGTCCAGAGAAAAATGGGCGGCGAACTCAGTTAAGCCAAATGGGACGCTCTGTTATACAGATGGCTCAAACTGAAGGGGAAAGTAGGAATTTGAGTCTTCTCAGAGTCTCCACCCCTCAACCTATTATTCCGCTTTCCAAACTACTGCAGTGTTTTTCAGGCCGAAATGGTAGCTATAAATAAAACAGCCAATTTGGTACTTCAAACCGGTTTTGAATCCGATGAAATATCTATTCTCAGTGACAGCCAAGCTGCCATTAAGTCTCTCAACTCAGTCTACCTGACCTCAAAAGTGTCTTCACGATGCCGTGAAGCCCTAGATGAGCTGGCGACTAGAGTAAGAGTAAATGTTGTCTGGGTTCCCGGCCACAGGGACATAGCAGGCAATTGTATGGCAGACGAGCTAGCAAGAGCTGGTACGACGCTCGCAGCTATATCCGCTAATACTAGACCAGGGGCACCTATCGCTGGACGGAAGTTGCTCCTCCGGAAGGAAGTACTCCGCCTTACCAATCTGAGGTGGCGGGAGGAGCCTTCTTGTACCTCGTCTAGACAGGTATGGCCGCAGCTTAACCTGGGATGCACTAGAGATATTTTATCTCTTTTCAGGAGCTCCATTGGAAACGCGATTGCAGCCATCACTGGACACTGGCTTGGAGGATGTCATGCTACACGTATGGAAATCCTTCGACGTAATGACTTCTGTAGAAGCTGTCAAGACGAGGAGGAGGAAGAGACGATGGTCCACTTACTCTGTCATTGCCCTGCCCTATCCAGGAAGAGATCTTCTGCTCTCGAGCAGCTCTATTTTGACAACCTATCCGAGCTTCAGTCGGTTGAAATCAAAAGCCTGATGCTGTTCATTAACAGCAGCTAATGGTTCTCACGATAGTGATGGGAGTAGTAACCACCTATACGGCATCACAACGGGCCCCTGGCCTACGTGGGTTCTACCCTGGACCACCGTGTTAACCTAACCTAACCTTACCTAGTAGTAGTAGTAGTAGTAGAACTGTGGGGAGGCTGTAGCCAGGCAAGTAGGCCCCCATGGGCCCTTTCTGCCAACCCCTGCTCTCCACATATCTACACATCCCTCTTTTAGTTGTCCTTTTCGAACCGTCCCGTCGTTCTGATGAAGGTCAGGATGTCCGTTCACTCTGATTCGACCAAATCTTCCTGTTGTAGTTTATCTTCTCCAAAGATTTCGAATCTCATCCTTCCATACGCCTCACACTCTTCGAAGAAGTGAAGTGATGTCTCCTCATCTTCTCCGCATTTGCGGCAAGTGGGACTATCTTCCACACCTATGAGTGATAGGTGCCTGCGTAACCTGTTGTGCCCTGTTAGTATCCCTATAAGAAGGCGCAGGACTTGGCAATCCCTGCCCAGTAACCAAGCCGTCTTTGGCTTGCTTGAACCGGCCACCAGGTCTCTCGATTACCTGCAGACGCCTATACGTCTCCAATATACTTCTAGCGCCTCGTCCGCACATTTGTTAAGGGCAGACGAAGTTCGGCTTCTTGTTATGCCCAGTGAGGGCTCCGGTCCCCAGAACGGTGTCGCGGACCCGATTCTGGCCAGCTCGTCGGCCACCTCGTTCCCGGGCACCCCCTTGTGCCCCGGAACCCATACTAGTTTGACTTCCTTCTGTTCAGCTAGTTTCTCAATAGCATCGCCACATTCCTGCACCAAAGGTGAGCTTGGTTTAGGATGGCAGACAGCCCTGAGAGCCGCCTGACTATCCGAGCAGATGTAAATCTTCTGCTCTGGTCCCTCTTTCACCTCTTGCCTCTCCGCTCTTGCCAGAATGGCAAAGGCCTCAGCCTGGAGACTGTGGTATACTTTCCAAGAGCGTAGCTCTCCCTTATGCCTATTCCTTTTAGGTAAATTCCTGCACCTGAGTCCTGTTTGTCAGTTAGGCGCGATCCGTCCGTATAACATACTAGACTCTCAGGGTGGAATTCCACTCTGTTCTCTTCCCATTGATCCCTGCTTGGAATAGTGAGGGTGAACCTTGTGATGTCTCTACCTGTATATAAATTTATGGGGTTTGGGTAGAAAGATTCAAATATCGGATATCCACAGATATATAATCAATAACCATACAAACTGAACTATTCCAGATCGTATTTTGCCAGAACCAAAAACCTCACAAATTCAACTATATCTAAATGGAACTAGAATGGATGTATGAATAAATGAATGATTATGAAACTGAACCTCGGTGGTAACAATCAATGAATTAACTATAAAATATCACAAATGAATGATCAACAAATCAGTTGATTATATGATGACAATATCATCAACAGAAATAATAATTAATAATCATGAACTGTAGCATATGTAGCATAGTCTGGTTTCCATATTGGTCGTGAAGCACAAGAAAAAGGTCACTTCTACTGAGTTTCACACTCCCTCAAAAGCAGTTGATTAAAACTTGGAACAATCTTACCATAAAGTTGAAGTAGGTATTGATTCAAAAGGATAGTTGATGGTTGGGCAAACGAACTGTTCAATATAGCTGTCTTCTGCAGCAGAGAGTTCCTCTCACAGATTTCATTCAGCCAAATGAAACGATGCAGATGATAACAGGTACGACTAACAACAGCTGAACCTCGTCCAGGGGTTTCTGATAGATATCAGATTCAGAAATTACAACCACGCCGTTTGCTGTAAATCGAATATAATTGGAATATGGGCACACGTTACATGTAAACTTATGTCCCTTATCGTAGTTGTTGCTTCTTGATATTAATTCGAAATATATTCTTTCTATAATTCTGACTGATGTCAGAGTCAAAATTATTTATATTTTTATTTCTTTTTTTTTTCGTTGTCACGTTCATGGCAATGTACCGTGTGTGCCATCTTGAGATTATTTATTTATTGATGTGAACTTGTGCCGTTACATCGTCATCAATTCATTGAGTAATTACTAAAAGTAATTATTCAATAAATTCTCATTTACATCGTTCCTTGAAATGCATATTGCAAACCATTTCAATGATTCTGAGTCAATGATGATACGGTTTCAAATGCGTGACATTAAATGTTCCTTTGATTTCATTTGTCTCAGGAGCAGTTAATTCATATGAGTTTGGACAAACGATTTTGGGAATTATGAACGGCCCTTCATAAATGAGGGAGAATTTCTTTATAAAATCATCTTCAGCTGAAGATAATCTGTTAGTTTTCAACCACACTAAATCACCGTTCAAGTAATTCATTACTTTTCCTGATTTCCTATATATTTTTCTTTTTTTAGCTTTCGACGACAATTTTTCGATTGCTAGTTCTATTTTATGATCTATATCAATATCTTCTGGATCAGGAGGAAAATTGACCAAATTTTTTATTTGATCCTTGGGTTAATAGCCTGTTTGTTATTCATATGCTGAATAGCCTGTTGACTCATTAGTTACTAAATTCAACCACACATTGATTTTAGGAATCCATGATACTCATGATTTATGATTTTCGTTACAATATGTTCTGAACAATCTCCCTAGTTCTCTCATGACTCATTCAACGGGGTTCCCTTCAGGATATCGTACCGAACAATGAATAATTTTTATACCCATTCCTTTCAGGGTTTCACTAAATTTTGGACTTGTGAACTGCGTTCCTCTATCACTAAGAATTCGCCTCGGTTAACAAACCTCATTGAAATATTCTTTTAATAATTTGTTCAACACAGATTTGATATTTGCTTTCTTCAAAGGGTATAACACAACATACTCCGTACAGACATTCAGTGTTACAAAAATATATTTCATTTCAAATTGCTCCGATGGTAATGGCCCATAGGAATTTATAGCCAACAGATCATTTACATCTTCAGGGATAACCGCTTACTTCTCAGAAACATAATTGCAATTCGATACTTTAGCTTGTTGACAAATTCGACATCTACGTATGATTTTTGCTACATCTCTCTTCATATTTTTCCAAATATAATACTTTTACAATAACCATACAGTTTTTGATATTCTAAAATGACTGTGATTGATGTGATATTCTTCAACTAATGGGCGAATCAATATTTTTGGAAGATGTATTTTCGAAGAATCTTCGATTCTCCTCTTAGCAAAAATCACATCATCAAAATTATTGAATAATAGTTCTTTTCTACCTTCACCTTTCGTTGCATTCAAATGCTTCTGTAATTTCTGATCTTTCTTTCGATAATTCGACACATGTAATAACAAGTTCCTCATATCGGCCCAGAACTGAATAGATAAATCAGAAATGATAATTTCGGGACCCAAAACTTTGTCATTTTGATCGTGAGGATTTCGTGATAAAATATCTGCAATGCGATTTTTTTTGCGGGTTTATACATAATTTGAAATGCATAATCTTGAATAGATAATACCATCGTGTTTGTCTCGAATTCAATAACTTACAACTCAATAGGAAAGATAATGCCTTATGTGGAGTAAAATCCACCGAAAAAGTCGCTCCGTTCTCGAAAAAAAATTTTTCAAGGTATAACCAGTTCCGACCTTCAAAATATAATGAAGTACATATTTTTCTATCAGAATATCATTGGACGACATTTTTGAGTGAAGAAGAACTTTTTTATCTAGAAAAAACTGAAAAAATAAAGAATTTTCTGAAACACGGATTTTGAAATATATCTCCTCGTAACTCTAAAACTAGAATAGGTATGAAGATCATTTTTCCTTTGATAGGAAACGAATTCTTTTCTGCTTCTCACGATGGTCTGAGAACAGTATAAATTATCATCAGTTTTTTGTAAATTGGTTGAGAACGCCAGATATCACTTTTCATGTTATATTTTTTTCAACAATCGACAAACTTTTTTCTTGTTGATTTTTTTTGTATATATGCAGCTACTAAAATATTGACAAATAGTCATGAAAGTTTTTGAAATAACAGAAATTTGTAAATGTGGTATAGTTTTCGAAATATGATTTTTCAAAGATGTAGGTACGCATGGCATGAATATGCCTGTCGCGACAAGATCGTGTTGGCGCGACTAAAGAGCGTAGTTATTGGTTGTAGGGCAGTATGCAACAATCTGTTGAAGATGCAGTGTGTCATTCGCGAAAAGAGTGTATCATATAATGCTAAAAATATTACAAGAAATTCACAAATACAAGGCCTGCTCTCATTATTATCAGCAGCGGAAAGAAGAAATGATATTTGTGGATCCCGTATTCTTATGCGAAGAGAGCTGATTTTGTCTGGGAAAGAAAAAATTATTTATCATAATGAATGTAGAAAAAGTTACACCAGCATGCACAATATTCAAATATTGCCGAATTTCACTGGTTGCCAGAAAAATATAGAAGCAGGACAGTCAACTCGGAATGCAAATATAGTTATTTTTGTATCTAGAGCACGAAATGCTACTCTGGTGATCGAGATCTGATTTTTTCAACGAGGCGTAGCCGAGTTAAAAAAATAGTCGAGATGACCAAAGTATTTCGCGCTCGAGTTGCAAACAAAATTTTTTCTACAAACGTCAAAAAATATAGTTCTAAAGTAAAAATATGCTTAGCTAGATATAAAAAATAGTGTTGAACTGGCTTTAAAGGCCTCCCCCTATCCTCCCTAGGTACGCACGATGTTCCACGAACATAATACCAATTTCCTTTCGTGCGCTCAAGAGATAAAACAAAGTTATTGTTGAACATTCAGAAATAAATGATTTCATGGATGTTTGCTCGATTGAGGACCATATAGTTGAAATATAAATATCTCATTAATTTTACATTACAATGCGCGAAGTAGGTACTTCGCGCACTGTTTTACTTCGCGCATTGTTATGTGCAGGGTATCATGGTAACGTAGGAAACTGAAAAAAAGTGTCACTTCGCAGTTTGTTATCAATGCGCGAGCCTTGTCATTTTTTGACGTTTGTAGAAAAATGTAATTTTTGATATTGAAAGAATGTGTATCATGCATTTGTGATAGGGGCGGAAAGAGGAAACATCAGAAATTAGTATCTATTCAAACAGGTACCTATGTGAAAATATTTTCGAATTATAAGGACATTCGAAAATATTTTATTGAGATCTCAATATCATTGAAGAGTTAAAGTATAAGGATAATAATATATCATTATTCAATAATATTATATTTTTTGAACAATCTCGAAATAGTTTTCATTTGAAATCAAAAACAGCATACTATGAGTAGAATATCAATTATTATGAACTGATCTGAATGTCAATCATTCGGGAAATGAGTATACATCATGTCGTGACGATTTGACTAAAAATATAGATATAAATAGGACATTTTTTTTTTCAAATTATAATGTGTAAAAATATTCAAACCCAAAATCACGAATTAGGATGATTAGAAAATTATGATTCATAGTTGATTTTATTCAACGATAGCATGATTTTATTCAACGATAGCCATTTCAATAAATGCTATCGAATTATAGGAAGTGAAAAAAAAAAAGTTTCGATAAAATAGTGGACTCAGCCAAGAAACGGAACGATATAAATATGATAGGGAAAATTTCTGGTTATTTGCTCATGATGCAAATTATCACAAATCTTGTTACAGTCGATATAATGCCCCAAGGAATATTAAATCATTTATAAATCAACCGAAAGAGAAAAAAACATCATCAATTATATCACCAAGACATTCAAGAAAATAATGAAGAAAATTTCGCAGAACAATTCAAGTCGTCAGGATCCAGTAGCTCCGAAAAAGAATCCGAATTTTTCAACGATTCAAACGTAGAATCCGAATTGCAAATTCTTTATAAAGCTGCAGGAATAATAAAAAAACACATGGCAGAATTTCCGATACCTAACACATTTCCAATCAATTATTGCTATATATATCAATTGAACATATGGTATTCATCCTTTTTACCATATATCCCTACTGAAAATCCGGTGAATTTTTGTTGGAAACACGAAAACGATTGATGGAACCCTGTTTTTACTAAGCAGGAACCTATTCCAAATTCTGTAAGAAAAATCCTGGCCATTCATTGTGTCGATAAAAACTGGACAAATAATAAGTGTATATGCATGAAAGAAGGGTTGAAATGTTCTAGTGAATATAAATGTAGATACTGCCAAAATACATTCAGAAATCCAGTTGGGCCAGAATCAGGAAATGAAGAAGAATACTAAAATGAATATCATTTTTTGTTTGATAGTTTGGTTTAAACTCGATTATATTTAGTAACTTATGAAATCGTTTCCATTATGAAAAATATGAAATGCAGTATTATTTCCCTTTATACTTGCATCATTGACCTTGAAACCATCATAAGAACAATTTGTCAACATAACATTGTGCACTGATGGAGCGGGTATTGGGAGTAGGCACTGGTATTGCGCTGAGCGCGAACAGTTACCGGAGGCGCGGAATTTGCATGGTTTTAAAAAATCATACCGTCGAAACTATTTCATATGTATCGAATTTTTTCAATCTAATAACTTTCTCGACTCATTATCTCAATTTCCTTCGCTGATTGTATATAAAGAATTCGAATAATAAAAAAGTTTTTCGATCAGTGAAAATTTCATCTCACGGTTTTCACTATTTCTGTTTCTCAACTTATTCAGATAAAAACCCGTTTTCATTACATAATTCTATTGGCATGATGAGAAGCGCTAGATTATTTCCTTTCGATCAAACGAAAAAGCAAATCAATATCTCGAGTAGTTCTCGAAATATTGAATAATATGTTTAGAAAAACACGATTTTCGAATATCCAACTTTTTTCGTATTTTTTTGAATAAAAAAGTTCGTCCCCACAGAAAAATGTCGTCTAGCTGGCCCATGATAAAAAATCACATAAGGAACATTATCTAATAGGTTCGATTTGGTTATACCTCGAAAAAAAAAACGACACATTTTATCCCCGATTTTACTCCTCTAATTATATTCCGCCATTTATTCATAGCCCATACTATTGCCATTGCTTCAATTTCAGTTGTTGTATAATTTATTTCTGCAGCTTTCAGCATACGACTTGCAAATGCAATATTATATTCTGAACCATTATCCCCAATTTGGAATAATCTACACCCAATTCCGATCAAAGAAGCATCACTTTGAATATAAAATATTTTATGTTCATCTGGGTGATACAACATTGTTTCTTGGCTCAAAATTTTTTTTGATTTGTTGAAATGCATGTTCTACATCTTCAGACCAAAACCATTCTTCGTCTTTTTTCAATAAATTCGTTAACGGTTGAAGTATATTTGAATAATTTTGACAGAATTTTCTACAATAGTTTGTCAATCCGAGAAATGATCTTTGTTGCTTCATATTCTTTGGTTTTGGAAATTTTGTGATACACTCTGTTCTACTATAATCTGATTTAATCCCGAATGGTGTCAAAATGTGTCCTAAAAATTTGATTTCTTGTTGTACAAATTTACATTTCTTCACATTCAACGTCATATTTGCATCTTCAAGTCGCCCATAAACAAATTCTAAATGTTTCAAATGTTCGTCAAAAGTAGTAGAAGTAATGAGAAGATCATCTACATACGTGTTTATGAAAGAAAAACCAGGAGCAAATACTAAATCTAGTGCTCTGGTCATTCCTGCCGTAGAGGTACTCAAACCGAATGGCATAACTTTATAATTATATATGCGATTGTTATACATAAACCCTGTATACTTCCTAGATTCCTGATTCAATGAAATTTGCCAATATCTGCTCGTCAAATCTAACGTTGACATGAAGAGCGGCTTGTCAAATCGATATAACAACTCCTCAGGTAAATTCGGACATTCATAATCTTTCAAAATAATTTTATTCAACTGTCGTGCATCTGAAAATATTTTAACCGAACCGTCTTTTTTAATTACAGGTACCATACCGTTGATGGAAACCGTATTTGATTCCTCAATTATCTCATCTTCTAACATTTCTTCCAATTTATCTTGAATAGCTGTTCGATGAATGAATGGTATTGGAAAACTTTTTGCTCTGAATGATTTTTCCTCTTCAATTTGTATTGCATGCTCATAAACAGATGTCAATCCTGGCTCCGAAAAAAAAAAACATCTTTGTATTTTACAATGAGTGCTTTCAATTGAGTACGATTCTCTTCATTTTCTCTTGTTCCACCATCATCTACTATCTCATCAATTTCTGACATGGTTATGTAATTTGATTCGATTTTCTCAACCTTCTCCTTGATTTCTCTAATAGAGAAGTCTTTATATATCTTATGATCCCCAATTTGAAATTCTATAGTATTTTGTTCAAAATTGAGTTTTGTTTCTGTTTTCAACAACCAATCAGTTCCTAATATCAAAGGATGTATCAAATCTTTCACAACTGAACTCACTATATCAGTATCTTTGCCATCAATATTGATTGTCAACAACACCTGAGAATCAATTTTTTCACTTTTCTGACCAATAGCACCTTGAACTGAAACAACTGTTACCGGTAAAATCAATAATTATTTTAATCCCATTTTTTTCTAAATCATTCACGCACTCATTCGAAATACAAGTAACTTCACATCCACTATCTAGCAAAGCAACTATACTGATTGAATTGATTTTAACTTTAGTGCATGGTGGTTTTATATAACCAGCTTGTTTAATTATTGTATGCGGAGTTTGTTCTTTGAAAACGGTGCCGCATATCTGTTCACTTGAAATTGCTTCAATTTTCTGATGGGTCGTATCCTTGGAGCATGAATACGGCCCACTTAGTTTTTCAAATCATCATTATAGCCCTCATTAACAATATCTATCACTTCAACCCTTGCCCTCATATTGAAATTTCCTTGTTTTTCATTTTTGACAATATTTTTATTTTCATTTCTATCTCTCCAATTTGGTCTATGATTATTATTATCAGAATTGTTATCATCAACCCTAGGTATATGAGTTTCGTTTCTGAAATCTAATCTCGATTTGTAATATGTGAATGGTTTACTATTTCCTGATCTCATCATTCTTTTATTTTCGGAGTCATCAAATCTCTGAAGTAACTTATATACTTCTGAAATAGTAGGATTTTCGATAGCCAAAATTGTTTTCTCAACATTAGGTGCGAAGTGTGAAGACATACAATAAATTATCTGTTTCATCGTCCCCATATTATCTACGTATTTGGCTCTATTTATAACGTCAATGAAATAAGCAGCCATCTTTGAATCACCCTGTCTTTTATAAGACCCATTATCTATCTCATATGTTACTATTCGCTGAGCAGTTTTCCCCCTGTATTCTTCTACGAATGCTAATTTAAATTCTTCAAATGAATTTCCATCTGATATAAACATTGAACACCATTTTTGAGCATCATCTTTCGAACATTTCCTTGCCAACCTCGTTCTATATTCCATTGGAATATTCATATCTTCCATCGTTCTTTCTAAATTTCGAATAAATTCCCTAGCAAACTCCCCTTCTCTAGCGGTAAATATGGAAAGATATTTTTGACATTTTTAAATATCCACCATAACCATACTTCTCCTGATGAAATCATCCATCGAATTGTGTTGTTGATTCCCCATGAAATGAGAATGACCTGCCAGCACCTGATTATTACGCATTACAGGGACTGAGACAAAATTTTCATTTTGGTGGGTAATTGGTTGTTCTGGTGCTGAATCAACAAAATCTGTTTGAACATCAGGACGAATGAAATTTTGCAAGTTTTGAATTTGAGGCTGATGACTTATTGTTTGTCTAATAGGCGTTTCGTTAAAATGGCCATTGCCACCTCGAAAACCTACATGAATATTTTCAGTCAGATTTCGTCGTGGTATTGCACCAGTTCTCAACGTTGAATTATTATGATAATCTACCTGAAGAAACATAAACTGGAGTATTTCTTTCCTGTATTTCAGGTGTCTGAATATCATTAGGCTGAGACTCGCCAGGTTGAGATTTACTATGTGAATCATTGAGCCGACTTGCATTATTTCCCTGCGATAAATACTGTGCTCGAGATCTGGTGAACATGATTCTATGAATATTATAAGAAATCTGAATATATCCTGACTATACGAAATTTGAATTCTCCTATGAACCACTAGTTGGGCGCCAATGTGATGTCTCTTCCTGTACATAAATTTATGGGGTTTGGGTAGAAAGATCCAAATATCGGATATCCACAGATATATTATCAATAACCATACAAACTGAACTATTTCAGATCGTATTTTGCCAGAACCAAAAACCTCACAAATTCAACTATATCTAAATGGAACTAGAATGGATGTATAAATGAATGAATGATTATGAAACTGAACCTCGGTGGTAACAAATAATGAATTAACTATGAAGTATCGCAAATGAATGATCAACAAATCAGTTGATTATATGATGACAATATCATCATCAACAACAGAAATAATAATTGATAATCATAAACTGTAGCATATGTAGCATAGTCTGTTTTCCATATTGGTCGTGAAGCACAAGAAAAAGGTCACTATTACTGAGTTTCACACTCTCTTGAAAGCAGTTGATTGAAACTTGGAACAATCTTACCATAAAGTTGAAGTAGGTATTGATTCAAAAGGATAGTTGATGATTGGGCAAACGAACTGTTCAATATAGCTGTCTTCTGCAGCAGAGAATCCCTCCCACAGATTCTATTTAGCCAAATGGAACGATGCAGATGATTACAGATACGACTCACAACAGCTGAACTTCGTCCAGGGATTTCTGATAGATATCAGATTCAGAAATTACAACCACGCCGTTTGCTGTGAATCGGATATAATTGATATATGGGCACACGTTACATGTCCCTCATCGTGGTTGTTGCTTCTTAATATTGATTTGAAATATATTCTTCCTATAATTCTGACTGATGTCAGAGTCAAAATAATTTATATTTTTATTAAATTTTTTTTTCGTGGTCACGTTCATGACAATGTACCGTGTGTGCCATCTTGAGATCATTTATTTATCGATGTGAACTTGTGCCGTTACAACCTTCGACTCCATCCCAGCCTATTTTGGGCGTTCTTTACTCTCAGGGTGGAGATAGGGATCTTCTGCTCCAGCCATGTCGCAATTTCCGCGTGACCTGTCACTGCTTCTCCGTTAGCCCAACTCCCAGAGTCATGCATCCACAGATAGGCCGCTATTGCTTCCCTCCTAATCCAGATTGGAAGCGGCGGCAGCCCCAGCGAAACCTATAGCGTTGCAGTTGGCGTCGTCCTCATTGCTCCTGTGATCACCAGGTAGGCCTTTCTCTGAACTCTACTAAGCTCTCGACTTATTGTGCTGGTTTCTGCACCTGGCCACACAGCTGATCCATACTGAATCTTTGGTATTACGACCGCTGTGTATAGCCAGCGCATAATCTCGGGGTTCATACCTCAAGTTTTCCCAACCACCCTTCTCAGTTGCCAAAGAATTGCCACCGACTTTTGCACTATCCTATCTACGTGTTGCCTCCATGAGAGTCTTGGGCCCGAGACGACCCCTAGGTATTTGACCTGTTGGACTAACTCCAACTATTTTCAAACATAATAGGTGGTTTGAGCCCGTCCTTTCTCCTCTGGTTGGTGAAAAGGATCATCTCTGTTTTTGTCGGATTGACAGAGAGCCTCGCTTCAACACACCATCTTCCGATTATCCTGCAGGCTACCTGCATACGCTCACAGACAACCCCTAGGAACCGGCCGCTCACCAGAACCAATCCGTCGTTGCGTATGCCTGCGCCTCGAAGCCTCCTCGGGTAAGCCTGCACAAGAGTTCATCCATGACCAAGCACCATAGGTGGAGAGAAAGGCAGCTTCCCTGGGGACAGCCCCCATCAACCACCATACTCAGTCTATGGTCTCCATGAACTACTTTTACCTTTCTACTAGTCAGTGACGACACTACTCAGCTGACCATTGCCAGAGGAGGCCTGTAATGCTGCTTGTATAGTATCTGTCCTTGCCTTGTCGAAGGCTTCCTCTATGTCGAAGAACACCTCCAGCGTTATCTCTTCGAATTCTAATTTCCTTTCGATCCTTCGCACTACAGCATGGAGGGCCGTTTCAGTCGACCTGCCCTTTCTGTATGCATGTTGGTTCCTGTGGAAGGGGCTCGCCATCAGAGGCTCCTCTAGCAGGAACCTGTCCACCACCCTCACCAGCGCTTTGAGCAGGAAGGATGTTAGACTAATGGATCTGAAAGACTCTGCTACTGTGTAGTCTTTTTTCCCATTTTTGGGATGAAGACTACTCTTGCTGATTTCCAGGCTGTTGGAACATATTCCAGCGCCAGACTAGCCCGGAAAATCTCTCCCAATACCGGAATGATTAGTCTCAGGCCCCTCTGAAGCCTTGCTGGAAGAACTCCATCAGGACCTGCTGCCTTAAATGGTTTGAACTCATTCACTGCCCAGGCTATGGCGCCATCAATAACGACCCTCTCTGCCAGCTGTCAGTCCTCCTGAGGGACCAGCTGTACTTGCGGAGCCGGCTGGTCAACACCGGCTCCTCCCGGGAAGTGTACCTCCAGAAAATGTCTGAGCGAATCTAACCTAACCCAACTTTGATAGGTGGATTCATGCCATGCTATCACAGCGAGTAGTAGGAGCAGAATTGAGTGGGAGTTCTGTGACCGCCAGAGTATCGAGAGGGTGCCCTCAAGGTGAAGTTTCATCACCGCTCCTATGGTGCCTAGTGATCAATGAGCTCCCCACAATACTCAATGAGTCAGGGATATATGCGCAAGCATATGCAGATGACTTAGTTGCTATGGTTTAAGGCCAACCAGTGGATCACCTAGAAAACTCCATGATGAGAGCTCTCAGGAAAATGGAATAGTGGTGCTTCGCCGGTGGGCATAGAGTGATTCCTGAAAAAGCGGATCTGGTGTTATTCACCAAGAAAGGTGAAATAGGTTCACTTTCAGAGGTTTTCCTCTCAGGAAAGTGTCTTCAATACAAAGGCTCAACCAAATATCTTGGAGTCACAATCGACTCCAAGTTGACCTGGAATAAGCATATGGGTAATCGCACCAAGAAGGCTATATGCTGCTACTGAACATGCAGAAGAGCCTTCAGAAAAACGTGGGGCCTATCACCTAAGACCCTTCACTAGATATACACGGCAATGACTCGCCCAACACTAACGTACGGGTCCATCCTATGGTGGACCAGTACTAAAAAGAGCAAAACCAGACACAAACTGAATAAAGTTCAGCTACTGGCTTGCTAAGGAATGACAAGTGCTATGAGAACAGCGTCTACAAGGGCCCTTGAGGTCCTACTAAGTCTGTCCCCTCTACATCTGATTGTAGAGCATGAAGTCATGCGCACTGCCTACAGACTCGAAGGTGCAAACCAATGGATCAAAAAGGCAGACTATGAACACTCCCTCATATAAAACAAGGCCGAAGAAAGCTGTCCCAGTCTGCTGATGGTAATGAACAGCACTCTGCCAGTTCTGAATTTCAATAAAGCTCCGCATGTCATCTTTCCTACAAGAGGGGAATAGACTGGCAATACATCAGGTTTGCTTTTCTGCCAACGAATCAACCTGGTTCACGGATGGCTCGAGGTTTGGTGGCAGATCTGGTGCAGGAGTATATGAAGGAGAAACAGGAAGAGGAATCTCAGTACCTCTTGGCAAATACGCTTTAGTGTTTCAGGCCGAAGTGTCTGCAATTCTGACGTGTGTCCAAGAAAATTTCGGCAGAAGTGGACGTGGATCAGTCACCATATGCTCGGACAGCAAAGCTGCTATTATGGCATTGAGATCCAATAGGATCACAACTAAATTGGTGACCAAGTGTAGAAGTGCCTCAGAAAATATAGCAAAAACTAAGAAAGTCCGCTTCATGTGGGTTCCAGGAACCTTTAGAAAGGCTCACGAGAGAGATCCTATCACTTAATAGAAGGGTTCTCAAGATGGTTGTTAGGCTCTTAACTGGGCACAAATACCTCAACAGGCACCTAGAACTCATAGGGATCGAAGATGATCCCATCTGCAGATGGTGCTTGAAGGATGATGAAACATCATCACACATACTCACTGAATGCCCCGCGCTGGTGCATCAGAGGAAAGCTGCCTTTGGGAGCATTGTACTGCACCCGAAGGATGTGGAAGTGACTCAGCTAAGGAAGCTGCTGAATTTCGACAAAGAAATCGGCATGAAGAGGCCTGAGTGCAGGAGTCTACGCACCCGCCCACCTGTGCAGAGAAGAAGAGGAAGAAGAAGAAGAAGAAGAAAAAGAAGAAGAAGAAGAAGAAGAAAAAGAAGAAGACCGCCAGCAAAACAGTATTTTGACGACCAGTTTCCTGATTATGCATACTACCTGTGAACGACCAAACTAGCAGAAAGAACAATGGAGAAAGAAGTTATTTTGCTCAAGAACTCATAGAGAACAATTACTGTGGAACAGAAATGTGACCTATTAGAATGAATTATGTATGATGTTGAACATGTTGTATAAATATTCTCATATCGAATCGATATATTTTGTCAAAATAAAGACAGATGAAAAATTTGATACAATTTAGAAAAGAAGTAATAATTGTGAATTTTTTTTCTTCGAGCCCAGATTGTGGAGTAGATACCTACAATGTTAACTGAATATATTCATCACTGACACTTAAAAAGCAGAAAAGGTGAACTCTCTCTGCCTAGCTAGAGGAAATTTTGTGCTACGCAACGTTCCAGGTAATTTTGATTGAAACGGTGATCGAAATGATCACTGACATTGGATGAAAACAAAATGATGGAGTTTTTGATGGAAAATATTGAATAAAATTGGTTTAATAATATTTGAAGAAGAAATATATATTCCAAATGGCAGTAAATGTAGATTGACTGTCTTTGCTGAATTTCAAGCCTCGCTACGCTTGGCTATGATCTTCCGGCCGTGGCAGTTAATCTACTACTTTTCTGCCTAGTAAACCGAATGGAAATAATGTTCTATAGACAGAGAAGTTTGATCAAGAGTCGTTCGAAATATATCGATGTGGAATAAATGAGCTGACTGAATAAACATGTTCGTCTGAATAATATCGCTAGAGATGAATGGATAACTGATATTTCTGATAACTCATCATTCTTCAGGGATGTGGATAGGCTAATCGCATGTTATAAATTCATCTAATATATGAAAGTCTCCTGTCCCGGTCACAATGTTAGTGGTGGAACTCCTCCGGAACGGCTCTACCGATTTGTATGAAATTTTTTGTGCGTATTTGGTAGGTATGAGAATCGGTCGTAATCAATTTTTCAAATCGAAAATTCGAAATGGCGGATCCAATATGGTGGACGAGTTTTGTTATCCGATTTCATTCAAAATTCTCACTTAGGGGTTTTTGGGGTCAGGGATTATGATTCTATCGTCAAATTTTGGAACTTCAAGATGTCGAATCCAATATGGCGGACGATTTTTGTAAATATGGAAAGATTCCATTCAAAATTGGTGTCTGGGGGTTTTCGAGGTAGGAGATTATGATTTTTACAGCAAAATTATGAAATTTGAAATGGCGGATCCAATATGGTAGACGAGTTTTGTAATTATGATCCAATTATATTCAAAATTGGTATCTGAGGGTTTTTGGGTTCGGAGATTATGGTTCGTTCATCAAAATTTAGAAATTTGAAATGGTGGATCCGCCATATCTCTTGTTCATTCTGCATCATTAACAATGAACACTGCAGAATGAACAAGATATATCTGACATTGGCAATCTCAGTTCTATCCACAATTACTTATTGAAAATTGAACAAAATAATTCTATTCTACATAATCCTATTACGTTTTGTGGAATTTGAAATTTTCAATTTTTATTGTCCACATAATCCTCTTACATTTTCTCAAATTGAAATTCTCAATCTTCATTGTTCACTACCCAATTAACATCTTGAATTTACCCGCCACTTTGTCTTCTGGATACGACAATGACCGTAGATCCGAATCAGATATTTTCGTATATCATGCGACTAGAAGCTTTGAAAGAACAAACTCAAACCGTCAACCTTCCATTTTAATCTCCAGTTGTTGTTGTAAAATCAGTGTTACCGGTGTTTTTGTCAAAATAGACAGTGATACTGCTCTGTGAGAATAATGAATGCCTCACCAGCATAGCAAAAAATGAATCTAATAATGTACTTGTTAAGTATTCTTCTGTCTGAATATGATTATGCAGAAGAATACAAAAATATTATAAATACATTCGGATTCAACTCCTATATTAACGATACTACTCGTCCAAGTAGTGGGTCATGCATAGATCACATATTCGTCTTGAATGAAAATTAAATCAAATTAAACTCATTTATCATTCAATGTGATATTCCAGACCATTTCCCTGTTGCTTCAACACTGCATATTGAAGATACCTATACACCTGAAAAACAAACAGAAAAATGCAAACAATTCGTGAATTATAATAGACTGAAACAAGCACTTTAAAATGAACAATGGATGGATATGTATGATCAAAATGAAACAGAAACAACGGCTGTTAGATTCGTAACCTAATTGAAATTCTACATTAATGAAAATACCACCACAGTTAAACTGAAAAATAAAAATCGCGGAAGAAGTGAATGGATCACATCAAAAATTATTGAAATAGTCAATTATAAAAATGAGTTTTTTAAAAACTTATTGAGAAATGATCACCTCGAGAACGAAAAAATTAAACAGGAATATAGAAAAGTAAAGAATAGGTTGAATAAATCAATATTCGCCGAAAAGAGACAATATGCCAACAGAATTATTGAAAACAATAAAAAAAGCACAAAAGGTCTATGGGATAGCGTCAATGAAATTTGTATTGAATCAAAACCAAGAACAAAAATTGAACAAATTAAAACAGAAAATGATACACTGACAGATAACAAACTGGAAATATGTAATAGTTTCAATGACTATTACAGTGAGTTAGGTGGAAAGTTATCTAATGAAATAGTTGAACCAGAAGATTTTGATTACAATGAAGTAGAAATAGAAAATACCATGTATCTATCACCAACGAATGAACTCGAAATAGAACGAATAATAATGCAATTGAAACCTAAAAAATCACCAGGCGATGATTCTATTCGATCTGAAACATTGAGGAAAATTGTTAACGAAATTAAAGCTCCACTCACTTGGCTGATGAATCAGTGCTTAGATACAGGGTGTTTTCCGAAGATCTTGAAAACAGGACTAATCAAACCACTATATAAAAGCGGCAAAAAAACTGAAATGATTAATTATAGACCTCTATCACTGATATCTTATATCTCAAAAATGATAGGGAAAATACTGAAAACGAGAATACTAAGTTTCCTAAATAGACATGAAGCTATTTCAACAAATCAGTATGGGTTCAGGGAAGGAAGGTCAACAGAAGATGCAATATATGCCCTCTCATCCAGTATTTATGAAGCTCTTGACAAAAAAACAACCATTTTATGCATATTTGTCGACCTATCAGAAGCATTCGATACTGTTTGTCACCAAAAATTATTAGGAAAATTGAAATTGTACGGATTGAGAGGAAATATTCACAACATATTGGAAAGCTATTCATCAGGAAGGAAACAGCGCGTGAATATCGATGGAGTAAATAGTCAGTACCGAACAGTTTCTTATAGGGTTCCGCAAGGTACCGTATTAGGACCACTGCCATTCACTATTTACATCAATAGTTTATTGAATCTTGAAATTGGAGGAAAAATCTTGAGCTTTGCCGACGACACATCCATACTCTATGAATCAAATACATGGCAGGAACTAAAACAATTTGTAGAAACTGACTTTTGCAAAATAGAGGAATGGTTCCGATTCAATAAATTACCGTTAAACTTCATCAAAACTAAATATCTACCATTCTCCTCATATTCCAGTGGATTACCAAATATGGGACCAATAAAAATTGGGAACACATTCGAAATTCCTGAAGCAGAATCAATAAAATATCTCGGTATTATGATGGATCGACATCTGAGGTGGGACCTACAAATCAAATATATTATTAATGAATTGAGAGGACTACTTCACACATTCAAATACTTGAGAGATTTTTTGGGACCACAACAGCTGAGACCATTATATTTTGCATTGGTCGAGTCGCAATTACAATATGGAATAGTGGAATGGGGTGGAGTGAGTGACTGCTATTTGGAAAATCTCAATGTAATACAAAAACATTTAATCGAAATAATCTTTCGAAAGGCACGTACTCACCTAAGTAATGATCTTTTTAGGGAAACAAAATTATTCGATTTGCGACAACTATTCTGTTTGAGTATTCTGAAAAATTTAGAAAAAGGAAACATTGTTCTAGAACCAAAACATCATGAGCATAATACCAGAAATAAAAATAACGTATTACCTCGCAGTGAAAAAACTATAGGTCAGAGAAATTCCACTTACCTCGGACCTAGGTTAATTAGCTTATTACCAACGTCTATTCACAGAATACAATCACCATTCAGATTCAAATATGAGGTGAAAACCTGGATTATGGATACCGAAAGGTCTGTTTTTCATGATTTCGTTAATCAAAGATCCAAATGAAAAAAGAAAGTCATTATTATAAAAGTCATTATATACTCTTCAAGTAGTTAGGTACCTACTAACATTTTTGTAAATTCAATGTAGTCATGTGTTTTTTTAGTAACGATCCCATTTTTCTAATGTTATGTGTATATTTAAACTCACGTATTGTATTGTTTATAGTCCAAACATTGTTCTTATGATTATTCATTCATTCATTTTATCAACATATACATTGGGTTGCGCACAAGTGGCATTGCAGCTGTTAGTTGATATGCACACTTCTGTAGCCTAATTGTGTCAATTTATATATTATACATATGTTTGTTCTACTTCAAATCACGTACAAGTAGTATGGTAGCTCACATCTACCATACACTTCTGTGATCCACCTAGGTTTATATGCTCAAATTTTTTGTATCTTAACTTGTGTGTAAAATAAACGTATTATTATTATTATTATTATTAGTATTGATCTAACTCCTTAATACCAATCTCATGTGTAAGTGAGTATTTCGTCACCTGTTTGTTCTACAAGTGTTTTATTTATACCATTCTTCTAAGATGTCTTGATAAAGGAAATAAACATTTCCGAAAGCTCGGCTATGTAACGAAGAGTTCTCATTCAAGGCCAATATTTTGACTGCATCCCCAACACGAAGAAATATTGTGATATTTTTTCTACCTTCAGATTATATGTATATTTATAGGGTGTTCGAATTCAAAGATATCGACAGATGATGTATATTATCGCATTTTTAGGTTCTCCCTGGAGAGCCAATTCCATCGATGCATCTCACTTGGGGTCTAGCAGGAATGACTACAGAGATATAGGGTAATCAAAAACGAAAAATTTCAATTTTGGAATTTTTTGTGTCGAGACTATCATTATCGGTCGAAACGGCTCACATGACCTCATCTTAACTTTTCATCCACTATCTACTGATATTGAATCGAAGAAAAATACAGGGTGGTTCGAGATTCAGAATTCTGATGTATGTATCTGTAATGATGGAGGAAGTATTTTTTTAGATTTTAGAATCATGTCGTATACTGTCTGTAGGTTAATCGAGGAGGTGGTATATTCATTATTCCAAATTTTTTGGGATTTTCTCTCCTCGTTTCTATAAAATAAAAATATGAATATTATTTCAATATACGTGTAGTAAGGACAAATAAGATGATTTGCCCCAAAATGTCACTGCGTTTAAAGAATTTTCCTATCAGAGAGCCTAAAAGAAAAATTCACTAGCTTGTGTGACAATTTGTATTGAAAAAATTTTTGGAGAAGGGAAATAAAGGTATATAGAAAAAATATCAAATTTTCACTTATCTTTGGACGTTTCGGGACCGGTTCTGCTTCCGTTTTCAACATGAGAAGAGATTATTTCAATAGCGAAGTCGTATAATGTCTTGAAGCTTTTCAGTTTTCAATGACATTTGGTGACGTTGGCAATCAAATGAGTTACAGGATGTTTTTATTAATTGATCTTGAATTTACCATTTTTCTTCTGAACGGAGACAATAACATTGCTTCTGGTTCAGTTGATATAGACAGAACATGGTATTCACTACTAAAATCTAAACATGAAAATGGTAGATTCAAGATCAATTAATGAAAACATCCTGTAACTCATTTGATTGCCAACGTCACCAATTGTCATTGAAAACTGAAAAGCTTCAAGACATTATACGACTTCGCTATTGAAATAATCTCTTCTCATGTTGAAAACGGGAGCAGAACCGGTCCCGAAACGTCCAAACATAAGTGAAAATTTGATATTTTTTCTATATACCTTTATTACCCTTCTCCAAAAATTTTTTCAATACAAATTGTCACTGACAAGCTAGTGAATTTTTCTTTTAGGCTCTCTGATAGAAAAATTCTTTAAACGCAGTGACATTTTGGGGCAAATCATCTGATTTGTCCTTACTACACGTATATTGAAATAATATTCATATTTTTATTTTATAGAAACGAGGAGAGAAAATCCCAAACAATTTGGAATAATGAATCATGTCGTATGTTGATATTTCGCTTTCACTTATTATAGACTTTAGGGATATCTCTAGGAACTCGCACCAAGATTTTCTTGTGTGTAATACTCTCGAAACGACTTGAAGAACTCACAATTACCCAGATAGCACCAGAATACCAGAATACCAGAATACCCAGAATACCTTTTGTGGCCCTTCTGAGGCGTTCACAATAATGTCCTCAAGACGTCGAGGGCGAGCCTGAGGACGTCCCTAGCCCGTCCTACTGTTACCGTTCTCTACATCCTAATAACGTCTTAGAACATCCCTATAAGGTCTTCTGGGACATGTATAGGACATTATGGGAACATCTTCAGGTAGTATTCAAAAATATCTAGGGATAGGTTGAAAAAAATGAAATTTTATCGAATAAATATGGATATCATGAAATTTGCAAATAATAATGTATTAACATTTCATGTCCAGTATCTATTATCAATGAGTTGATTCAGGTAGGTACCTATCTTCATCCACTGAAAGTTCAAGCCATCATACAATATTTGATAGATCACGAGAAGCCAAAATATCTTGGAATGAAACATTTCTGCTCTGATGATATCATCAAGTTTGTGTTCTCAATAACCTCCTGAAATGAAATATTATACTTAATATTCCATGTTCAGTACCTACTATCAATGATTCGATTAATCAATTCCCCAGTAGCACAGAATATCGGCTGCAAATCGGCTCTGCATTGGCCCAATATTTGAATATCTTAAATCGGTCGGATGATATTGTAACGATATTGAATAAATGAGCTGGACGGATCAATATGAATACGATGTTGATAGGCTTACATTTTTCAGGATCTTGAGAATCCTACATTGTATCGATATTCATAATGACATATGTGATGAAATCTATATTCCTCCTATATCCTGATGATTTATGTCTCGATATTGATAAATCTTCATGATAGATATATTGATTGCCTGATATCAGTTCATATTACAACTGGATATGTAACCTATATCGATAGAATGTATCTTGGAGGATATTGCAATAAAACATCAGGTTCAATATCGTCACGTGGACTTCTTGATTTCATATATGTATTCCATATCGAATACAAAACTGCTATTAAATGATGACATCCCAATATTCCACCAATATTGTTTGTGTGGATATTGGTAAATTATATGTATACAATAAAGAGTTGTATTCTCATGACACCATCATCTGTTTGATAATGAAGCAATATTGGGAAATGGAGATGACCTCGATATTGCAAAGAATCATCACGTTGAATATCGTGAGGTCGATCAATTTATTCCATATATGTGTACCATATCACAAACTCTATATGGATTCAATGATCAAACCCCAATATACCAGCGATATTGTTCTAGTGGATGTCATCAGGATGAGGTTGCAGCAATATTGAGAAATGCAGATGATTTAGATATTGCGAAATATCATTATGTTCAATATTGTGAAACCCACTTCCTGATTCCATATATTTGTACCATAACCAGATCCCAATATTTATTCGATGCTGTGATCACAATGTGCAAGCAATAATATCATCCATAAATAGGAATGAAGATAATTCGATATTGGAAATAACTATTAGGATCAATATCGTGAGGTTTACTTTTTGTTTCCATTCATGTTAACCATATCAAAAACCCAAGGTCAATTCGATGATGAAATCTCAATATCAGAGCAATATTACCTATGCATATTTCAGTAAACTTTATGTATACAATATAGTGTTCTAATCTCTTGCAACTATCATCAAGATGATGAAAGAGCAATATTGTTAAATGAATATGATCATCATATTGCAAATAATCATTGTGTTCAATATTGTGAATCCAACCTCCTGATTCTATATATTTGTACCATAATCAGATCCCAATACTATTTCGATGTTGTCATCACAATGTGCAAGCAATATTATCCATCTTGAGTTCAGTCAGTTATATTGATATAATATTGAGGTGTAATCACTTGATACTATCAACAGGATGATGAAGGGATAATATTGAGATAATTCTATATTGCAAATAATCATTAGGTTCAATATCGTGAGTTCAACTTCTTGATTCCATTAATGTGTACCACATCAAAAACTCAGTGTAAATTCAATGATACAATCTCAATATCAGAGCAATATTTCTAATGCTTATTCCAGTCAACTTTATGTATACAATATTGTGCTGTGATCTCTTGAAACTATCATCAAGATGATAATAGAGCAATATTCATAAATGAATATGAATTTCATATTGCAAATAATCATAGTGTTCAATATTGTGGAACCAACTTCCTGATTCCATATATTTGTACCATAATCAGATCCCAATATCAATTCGATGTTGTCATCACAATGTGCAAGCGATATTATCCATCTTGAGTTCAGTCAGTTATATTGATATAATATTGAGGCGTAATCTCTAGATACTATCAACATGATGATAATTGAGCAATATTGAGAAATGAAGATTAGTTCAATATTGCTAGCAAACATCAGGTTCAATATAGTGAAGTCACCTTCTAGATTTCATATATGTGTACCATATCAAACACCTAATATCAATTCAATGATGAATTCTCAATATTAGAGCTTTCTCGCGCACGTTCGAGTGTTACCGTGAACGACAAGACTAGTCACCACTGTTGCCATCTTGGTTTTGTCACCAAATCTAGTATTCTCAGTAGTAATACTATAATACTATAAGTACTTCAAAATGTTAGGGCTAAACATCGATAACTTTTATTGCATATAATTACGAAGAGTATCGGTTTAACAGTTGAAATAATCCGATCACCATGCGAAAGGATTATTATGTTGAACGGACACGATTATTTTTAATTGTGCAGAAAGTTTAAGATGCATAATCTTGAAGATTTCAAAGTTCGAATTGTATTCGATGCGATTATTTTTTGCGTAGTTCTGAACGAACGTCTAAATTTGACCATACGTTTTGTTTGTATGTAACAATATGCATTGATTAGTAAATGGAAATGGAAATAATTCTAAAAAAATGGCTGCTCTAAGATGGCGGACAAGATTTGGTCTCATTCCATTCAAAATTGGTAAATGGGGGTTTTTGAGGTCGACGATCATGATATTTTTGTTAAAATTTGTAAATTCAAGATGGCGGCTTCCAAATAAGTTTATGTTTTTGTATAAATGACGATAACTCCGTTGTTATCAACACAAAACTATAACTGCGACATGTCATCTGTAAGAGGAAAAAAAGTTATTTGTAACTAAGTCATAGTGAGCTATGAGCTGCATTTGAACAACTAAAGTTGGTGCTGATATCTCAAATTCTAGAAGAGTTATCATATTTTTTTCGAATTCACTTCGAAAAACTCCCATGAGAATGTGAAATTCCTATCTGAATATTTTCATGAATAAAGAAGTTACGGAGGAGACATGAAAATGATCAAAATTTGTTTTTTGCGTATAAAACAAAAACGAATAGATTTTATCAAAATATTTTCTCACATTATAGTTGGCCTCGACAAACTCGACATTTGGTGTAATTTAACCGACCTCGTATCTCTCACCGTTGAAAGGATACCCATCGTGAGCATGGTAAGTGGGACACACTGTATAAACAAATGCGCAAAGTGGAATAATACATAATTGGTGATGAAATGTTCATTTCAACACAAGTTATGAAATGAAACGAAATTATGAATGGATGAATAAGAGAATATTGCATTTTGTGTTGCTTCCTCCATATCACTTGGGGATTCTGAATTTGTGCACAAATATTACATCAAACAAATGATTTTATTTATTGTGGAATTTCAATTCAAGATACACCTAGGTAGGCATTCCAGTTTTTTCACATTATTCTGATATTCTTGTCTGAACAAGAAATGTATGTTTCTAGTATAACGTGTCTACTAGTACACCCGACAACACTGTCGGGCAAATACCTCAGGTCATAGAGTGACTATCTTTGCTCGACACTCACTAGCTCAGTTCTTTTAGTTGTCTCATAGAGTCTTCAAGCGTGTGGCGTGGATCGCGAGTGGTATATTATAACAGTGGTGCAAAAAATAATAAGGTAAAATTACTTATCCCAATTATTGATACTAGTTCAACTTTAATACAATTTTGATTATGTTCCTCCTTGCCATACCATGTGCTGATGCTGCAAAATCCAAAAATTTTTTCGACCCCTCGATGCCCTCGTGCAGTTTGGTAGTTCAGTCAGAAAAATGTTTTCACCTACTTACTATGTAACAAGTATAAGTTAACCTATTGATATCATTCGAGTACTAAAGTCTATGTACCTGAGTAAAATCGTAGATACTTTTTTGTTACGTACACATCAGTGTTCGCCATAAGTTATCCAGCAGCACACACAATGTGTACCTACTCATTTCAGCACGATATCGAAACAATATTGTTGAGAAGTTATTGGTACAATATTGGGGAATAATGATGGTATAATATAGGATTCCTAGATTTGGCAAAATATTGTACCTACATACCAACCTAAGTACAGATGCTTTATTAATAACGGTAATGCGATTTTTGAAACATATGAGTATTGTTCGATGATGAAACTTCAATATAGGTACCTAGATCTCGGGGTAGATATACAATGTGTGACATTATCGATGATTTTCTCAGTTGTCTTTGGAGATAGAGAGTTGCGGTTTTCACATTACTAAATTATTTATGTTGGCCCTGTTGGCTCAACTTTGATACAAATTTTTTACGTATATACAGGAAATCCAAGATGAATATAAAAGAATATACAGGGTTTCCTATTCAAACCGCAACGCTGTATATCCAAATACAACTGAGATATCTATGGAAATCATAGAAAATGGGATAATATGTACTTACCTAAACAGGGTGAAGTGATAGTATGTTCTTCTTCGATATTAGCCAAACGTCAGATATACAGGGTGTTTCCGAAGTTGGGGCGATAAATGGAATGCGCTGTTTTATGAGACAGAAAAAATTTGTTCTGAAATTTTGTCAAAAAATGTGCGCTTACACCATAATTCATCATCCAACTATTTTTGAACGTCCGGCAATATTGCAAAAGTCATTGGTACTTCCGGTGCTTGTGATCTCGCAGAAAGCAAATTAACGCTTGAATTGGGCTATTAACCTTTTATCAATGATTTACAAGAGTTTCAGGCAAACTTTGGAGCTCAATATCTTCCAAAATGATTTTTTTCGACAAAAATGTATTCTTTCATTTCGTTTTGTTTTTCCGTCTCCATCATCCATTTCATTGATCGCCCCAAGTTAGGAAACACTCAGTATAGAAAAAATTCAAATACAATAATTATAAATTATTATGTTCCATGATAACTGTCAACAAAAATTATTTTCAAATCTATTGGGTGTTAGCATTTCAAGATATATCGGCCGATTATGTGTTTTTTTGAATAGGACACCCTGTATATTTTCGTATTTATAGATTTACCGTGGGAGGCTGGTTTTAGAAATGCATAACACTTGACGTCCAGCGAAAATGATTACAGGTATAGGGTGTTCAAAATCTAGATTTTTTCAATTTCTGGAATTTTTTTGTGTCGAAACTATTCATTATTGTTCGAAACGGCTTACATGTCCTTAATTTAACCATAGATTAATGACTCCCCCGTTGATCTATGATTTAACAATCGATTTACTATTTACTGATATTTAATTGGAACAGATCCAGGGTGGAGCAATAGTGCTTTTGAGCTCGATCGTCAAGTTCTATACAGGGTGTTTCATTGGGGAAGGTAAATAATTTAACTATGGATAGGGGTCACTGAGGTGATTTCATAAAACCCATGGTTGATGGGTCTTCGTCTTCTTATAACCGAGATACAGGATGTTTCATCAATTTTGTCCATATCTTCATTGTCTCATAACTTTCCAACCAACATGTATATATTTTTAATAATTGGTACACTTGCTCAATCTACCCTGTGGAATTGATTGAGGCAACAACAAAAGATAAAATCCAGGTCCGGCTCCACTTAAAATTCACAAATTCTTTCTGCCAGAAAACAACACCCTAAACATTCGAATTTCTAATTTTTTTTCTGAAAAGAACATCGAGATTTCTATTCAACGATGTGCTTTTCATTCGTGCACAGACGATTTTAACTATTCATATTATGTGCTCAAAATATTATTTCTGCTCATTTTGGGGTACAAAATTGGAATCAGACGAGATTTATTAATTTTATTACTTCCTATTCAGTATACGTGAGTATTACATTTAGAAGGAGTATTTCATATCGTTCTTTGTTCCAGACTTAGTTGCAGGTCCTTCATCAAAACTATACAGGGCTTTTCACGATAAGCATTGATTAGATGTTTCTGGCAAACCAGGCAACGGATAAATCCAAAAATCCGAAGGTATGTATATGAATTAACATGGTCTACACGTCTGAAATATTTGTAAAGTAGCAGTAACTTTGATTTTTCAAATGGGACACCCTGGATGCTTCCTGAAGAGCTGATTTAATCGATTCACAAAGTTCGGGGTCTAGTGGGACTAATAACTGAGATATTTAGAGTGAGAAAAATCGAGATGTTTCAACTTTGGAGTTATTTTGCGAAAATATTTATTATTGATCAAAACGGCTTTTATGTCCCTATCTTAACTTTGTATCTATAGACATTTAATCGAAACAAATACAGGATGGTTCATAATTCAGTTTTCTGCAACACCCTGTATCTGTTTCAATTGAATATCGAATGAAAAATTGAGATAGGGACATTGAAGCCGTTTTGACCATGCAATATTAAATAGTTTCAACACGAAACGATTTTCCACATTCTATATCTCAGTTATCAGTCCCGCTAGACCTTGAATGTTTTGAATCGATGAATTCTGCTGTTCAGCAAGAATCCAAGAATGTAATGAAATACAGGGTGTCCCATTTGAAAAATCGAAGTTGCTGCTACTTTCTAGTAGAAGCAGCAAGGCCGGATCGTTTCAAATATTTCAGTAGTGTAGTTTATGTTAATTTATACACACCATCAAAATTTCAGATTTATCTGTGTCTGGAACAAAGAAAGATATTAAATACTCCTTCTGAATGTAATACTCACGTATACTGAATAGGAAGTAATGAAATTCATAAATCTCGTCTGATTGCAATTTTGTACCCCAAAATGAGCAAAAATAATATTTTGAGCACATAATATGAATAGTTAAAATCGTCTGTTCACGAATAAAAAGCACATCGTTGAATAGAAATTTTGATGTTATTTTCAGATATGGCAAAAAAAAGAGAAATTCGAATGTATAGGGTGTTGTTTTCTGGCAGAATTGTGAATTTGTGAATTTTAAGTGAAGCCGGACCTGGATTTCATCTTTTGTTGTTGCCTCAATCAATTCCACAGGGTAGATTGAGGAAGTGTAACAATTTTTGAAAATATATACAGGTTGGTTGGAATGTTATGAGACAATGAAGATATGGACAAAATTGATGAAACATCCTGTATCTCGGTTATAAGAAGTCGAAGATCCATTAACCATGGGTTTTTTTAAATCACCCCAGTGACCCCTATCCACAGTTGAATTATTCTCCTTTCCCAATGAAACACCCTGTATATAAAATCTGATTTAAAAACGTGACAAAAATAATTCGAAGAGGGGATTATTTCAAAATTTTTCATTCTTGAATATGTATAGGGTAACACGGGAACCGGCCAACCAAACATAATGCCTATATAAAATAATGGAAATTCATTGCCCTTCACTACAATTTTCACAAAAAAAGAGTTGAATCACTCAGCTTATAGTAAATACGAAATTTTCAGACGCTACAAGAGTAGTGATTCCTACTGCCTGCGAGAACGACATCCTAAGGCATGTTCGTTCTTGCTTGGCGCAAGCAGCAGATAGGGATGGGGGAAGGAAGTCCAGGCCTTCAGAATGACATAATGAATGGGAAGAAAATAAATTTTTGAATATTTCTCTTTATAAGAATTTGAGATATTATATTTTTATTTTATTATACACACCGACGTTTATCTGAAAAGTTGATATTGAATATATTCCACTGTATATACTATCATACAAAGTGTTCCCCATTTCGAGATATTGCCGTTTTTAGATAGGTTCAGTATCGAATATCATCTCATAAACTTTCCAGTATGTGAGGTTAATCGATATACATTGTAGCATTCAATGTGAAATCAGTCTTATTTCGTAGACTTCTGGAAATATCCATTTCTAACTCAATATCTACATAATTATATTGTATATGTATATAAGCTTTCGATATAATTTCAGGCATCCTCCTCGATACAAAATGTCAACATATTGTTGTAATCTTTCCTTTTAGTACATGGGAAGAAAAGGTTCTGTAAATGGTCACAGTGATCACTTAGAAGGTTTGAAAAGGTGGTGAACCAAAATAACTAGTGGGTAGCTTTTCCAGTAGACGTTTATTCACTTCGAGGACGATGGTAAATTTCACAAGACAATCACAGAGTGCTCAGTACAATGAAAAATAAGTTAGTGATGTTGACTCAAGAATAGTTGCGTTCTATCTAACTAAAACATGGCTTCCCTGAAGGCATATAATTTTATAGACGAAAGTTTTGATAATCTACTGTCGTGAGAAACGAAAGATAAAATACAATTTATAAGGGCACAATTTAGTATACTCTATACTTCTTTTCATTATAAACTGCTGAAGTTGATTTTGCTGAGACTGAACTTAGATACTCGAAGTAAGTTTTGAAATGGATATTTCACAAGGTATCAAGTGAAGTTTCGTGAGCTTTCAATGCTACGTGATTGATAAGAATTATAGTTTCAAGTGTCTACTGAGAATATCTGATTATATTATATTTCACGCAACTACGAATGATAAGAAAAAATCCACAATAATTCTACGAACAAAATAATATTGAATAATTATATGAGGATTTACAACACTTCCCCTCTTAAAAAAAAAGATCGAACGCCTATGTCGACGTGAGATCTTTTGTACTTCTACGACCTACAATTTGTCTTGCACGTTCTGGAGGTGGATTATCTAAATATTCAATTGAATTTGTTGATGCTGAAACAGATTCCGGGGTACGAGAAAAATGCACAATTGGTTCATTATTGTACCTTGGATTTGTTGTTCTATTGTCGATTCTGATACAAATACCTGGAATCACTTCACAGCATCTCCTACCTAACTTACATTTCTTGCAACAACAACAGCATAAAATAATACATAATAAAATAATAAACAAAATAGCTAACACACTATTAGCTGAAGATAACGAGTTTGGCATCCAGAAAAAATTATCTAGTTCTTCATCAATTTCAGAAAGCTTTCTGCTTGCTAAATTCAAATCATCTAAATGCATACTTACAACCTTGAAATTTGGATCTAAATGTACTTCAGAATAATTAATTTTCTTTGTGTCTTCTGTTTCACAACAATCATATAACAAATTTATCGGTGGAATGAAATTTTGGTTACTTTCATAAATGCTGGTATGTACTTTATGAGGTATCAGAAGAGCACTTTGAGTAAAAGCTTTACAATTTTCGGATAGAGCTAACATTCCGGTTCCTTGAACAAATTCGTTGTAAATTTGACTTTGACAATTTATGCTAATACGTTCTGGAGAATTCAAAACAAAAATCCAAGTATTGGATAGAATTAATTGATGCCATATGTTTTGATAGAGAGAAGTTAATCTCTTATCACAATTTTCTGGAATTGTACTCGTTGCATGAAATAATTTAACTTCACAACACTCGTGTTGATGAGTCAATAATAAAGGAGTTTCTTGCTGACATACATAATGTGATTTCATGTATTCAATACATGAAGAAAATTGTTCTTCAGCAAATAGTAAATATTTCTGCTTAATACTATTAATAGCCAAGTATTTGGTAGAGGGTTGGATAAAGATATATTTATTATCAGCTACATGAACTGGTAAGGGAGTAAGTTTGTAAATATCATATTCTTGGCTATCTGTCATAGGTAATGATAAAATATAAATCAACTTACCGTCTGTATAAAAGACGCTGAGTTTGACAAAATTCAAGAATATGTGGGCGTTTTCTATTATTGGCATAACAGGAAAATGTAAATAATTACGTGCCGACATATTTTGAAGTTCAAAAATAAGTTTTTCTGGGGTTAATATAAAAGGATGTAGCTCTCCTGTCTTAGCAGAAAGAATTGCATTTATTAGGGATTGTGTCTCTAATTGATACTGTACATAGAGAATGATAAAATTAGAGAAATGTTCGTTTAAATTCAATCTTGCCTCGAAAAGAGCAAGTTCCTTGCCTTCTCTATTCAGGAATTTCTCAATTTTATCTAAATTTTCTTTCAATATTCGCTCATTTGTATAAAGAGTTGAAATTGTATGATTAAAATTCGAAATTGTTGTTTGAATTACATGACTTTGTTCTTTCAAAATAACAGCCAAATTTTGTTCATTTTTCGTGAACTGATTTATTTTTTGATTATAATATTCTGCATCGTCATCGTCTAAATTTCCAAACAAAAATTTTGAAGCTTTACCCACAAAATTGAATAAGCCTCTTTTGGACCTAGTGAAAGTTTGATTTGTATTGTGTCCTATTATTTGATTCAATAGATAACGCTCATTACTGATTTTATCGATAATTGGTTTTGATGTCCTAATGAAGTTAGAGCATAAATCTTGAAGGTTAAGTTTTTGAATTCGATTATGACAAAAAGATATTGTTCTTGAATGATAATCTTGCAATACTATCAATTTTTGATTGTGTTCTAACATATCAACGAAAGTAATTAACTCATATTGATCATTATACAATTGACTGCTTCCTAAATTTTCATAGTGTATACCCGAAGATTGCTTAATCTCTGTGATGGAGTAATTTTCGTGTTTTTGCTGTCCCATGCAGTGTCGCCAAAATATCAGTGAAAGTCTGTAACAAAAATATCCCGTTACTCGTGATACGGTTTTAATCTATTCTTGTTTACTTTGATGTAATGTTTTCCGCGTTTTATCGTACAATTTACATCTGAGTCGATTGAAACTATTCGATAAGGCCCTGTATATCGTGGAAAAAGTTTTTTACTTCGACTTGATTTCAGAGACTCGACCGTAAGCAAAACCTTGTCATTGACTTGGTATGTCACGTTTTTGGTTGCTTTATCATATGTGTCTTTACTGTTTTCTTTGCGCGCTATCAAATTTTCTCGTGCCCGTTCTCTAGTTACTTGAAGTTTCAATTTCAAATCGCTGACAAAATCATCGTATGAGTAAGAGAACGTGGGCGGTTGCGTTATCGAACTAGGAATTCTTGCTTGTCTTCCGTACACTAATTCGTATGGAGTGAATTTCGTAGTACTATGCGGAGTTGTATTATACGTGAAGACATTGAAAGGTATCCAATTACACCAATCTGTTTTTGTGTCATTAACGAAGCTTCTCAAATATTCGGCAACTGTCCTATGACTTCGCTCTACAGAATTTGATTCTGGGTGATACGCGGTACAATTTAATTTTTTTATTTTCAATAATTTGCAACAATTAGTGAAAATTTCTGACATGAAATTTGACCCTTGATCTGTAACAATTGAAGACATTATACCATGTCTGCAAATAATCTCGGTAACAAGTTTTGATGCTATGGTTTCTGCTTCCATATTTGGTACAGGAACGGCTTCTAAAAATTTGGTTAACGAATCTTGACATGTTAAAATATACCTATTTCCATTTTCGCTTATCGGAAGTGGACCTACTATGTCAATATACACCTTTTCGAAAGCTATTTCTGGAGTGTCTGTTATTTGCAAGGGCATTCGTTGTTTCTTGTTACTACACTTATTCTTCTGACATGACGGACATTTTTTTACAAAGTCTTTTATGTCTGATTTGAGATTTGCCCAATTATATTTTAGTCTCATACGTTTATACATTCTACTTACACCAGGGTGTCCTCCCGTTGGAATATTGTGATACTCGTGTAAGATATCTGCCTTTTGATCCTCCGTGATTTCTTCATCACAAATAACCTTGTTGTGATAAATATAGAACTCAATATCAACATGTTTGAATAAATACCTCAACATCATGCGAACTTTCTCCCATTTTATATGATTTTTTCCTAATTTTGGCAAAGAAAGTTTCTTAATTTTGTATTTGACTATCAGTTCTCTTAGACTTTTCAGAGTATTGAAAATTTGTTCGTATGTTTCTCGGATCTCGTCATTTTCATTAATTATGAGCAAAAACAAAAATCTGTCAGCAGTCAAAGAAACACTTGAAGCTGTTTCCTTGCACACTATCGTCTCAAGAACTTTATTTTCACATTTTAACGATTTTACCAAAGATAGACTATTTCCGCTTAATTTTAGTTGTTCTGAAACTGTAATTGCTATGGAATGTATCACAGGTGACTTTAAAATACTGTCATTAAGTTCGGTAATCGATACATTAGGAAGAATATGAGATTTTACATGTTCGCAAAAATCGCTATATGACTCTTTCTCGTCGTGTATGATTTCTGGCATGGTCATGATCATTCTTGAAAGTGCGTCTGCGTTGACGTTCAGTTTGCCTGCTTTGAAAATTGGTTCAAAATCGTATTCGGCTAATTTCAATCTGAAACGCGTTAACCTAGAACTCGGATCTTTAATATTCTTCAAATGCACTAATGCCTTGTGATCAGTGACAACAAAAAATTGTCTTCCAAACAAATATGGACGAAAATAGTTGCAAAGCCATACTATAGCTAACAATTCCTTCTCGGTTGTACTATAGTTTCTTTCCGCTTGATTCAAGGTTCTTGAAGCGTAGGAGATTGGTTTATCTTTACCTATCTCACCTTGTGACAGAATACCACCAATCGCATAGCCTGATGCGTCAGAGGTTACAATAAACGGCTTCGAAAAGTCCGGATACTGAAGTAGAGGAGGATTAGTTAATTTCAGTTTGAGTTCCTCAAAAGCTAATGTACATTGATCTGTCCAGACAAAATTTTGATTTTTCTTCAATAAATTTGTTAATGGCTTGGCGATTTTCGAAAAATCTTGAATAAACCGTCTATAGTAAGAAGCAAGCCCTAAAAATGATTTAACGTCCTTGGGGTTTTTTGGTACAGGAAAATTTTTCACTACTTCAATTTTTGATTCATCTGGCTGAATGCCATGATCAGTAATTTTGTGCCCTAGATAAAGTACTTCCTTTTTCAAAAACTCACATTTTACTGGACTCAGCTTCAAATTATAATGCCTTAGTCTACCAAAAATTTCAATTAATTTTTCACAGTGTTCCTTGAGAGAACTACTATATACGCAAATATCATCTAGATACGCGAAAGCTTTGACATTTTGTATTCCCGACATTACGGTATTTATCAAATTCTGAAAAGTTGAGGGTGCTGACTTGAGACCCATCGGCATTCGTTTATATTCATAATGTTTCGAATTTGTACTGAATGCTGTTATATGTTGGTCTGCAGGATCCATTTCTATCTGGTGATACCCACTTGATAAATCAAGAGTACTAAAATACTTCGAATGTCCCAATTGGTCATAAATATCAGTTATATTCGGTAATGGAAATGAATATCCGATAGTATTTTCATTTACTTTCCGATAATCGACTACAACTCGCCATTTCACTTTTCCACTTGCGTCGATTTTCTTAGGTACCACTAACAAAGGTGAATTATAGGGGCTACTACTTTCTGTTATGATGCCGTCTTCAAGCATTTTTTTCGTCTGTCTTTCTATTTCTTCCCTTTGACTGAATGGTAATCTATATTGCCTAATATTTACCGGTTCCACGTTCGATTTTAGAGGAATTTTGTGTTTTACTGCACTTGTGCACGTTAAATATTCGTTTTCTAGATGAAAAATGTCCGAAAAATCTCGAAGAATATCTAATAAAGAATTTCTTTCTTCTTGGTTCAAATGTTCCAATCTCAAACTGTCTAGTAGCTTTTGAACCCTAGAATCAGCTTTATTCAAATTAAACACAAAATTTTGAGTATTTTCAACTTCTTCTAATTCGATTGCTTCTAGATTTACACTCGGTATATCTATTTCAACTGGATACTCTGAGATATTGATGAAACTTACGATACATTTATTATTTTTAACACTAGTTAAACAACGACTCAAATAAATTCCCTCTTCTAACATTTTATTCTCACAAATGTAAGTGTCTTTGTCTTTCTTGTCTACTGTACAGTTCACCTCGAATATATGTTCCGATCTAGCATGTATACGAATCTTGTTTACGAAGTTTCTGTCTAAATTTGTGGTTTCGAATGCTCTGGCCCAGGTAGCACATCATATTGGCTGGAACGCGATTTCATATTGGGCCGATATAGATATATCGTACATGTGAAAAATAATATAGATCCAATATGAGAGTATATTGGACAAACAATATTGGAATGATAATATTGGTGGAATATTGGTTCAACCTGAGCTGAATATGGATTGTCAGCTACAATATTGGAGCAATATTGGTTGTAAAATTCGTTAACAATGTGTTGAAAAACATATCTATGAATGTTATATAATATTGTTTCACGAATGTCGATACAACAACATCGTATACATATTGTTCCCGAAATTTACAACCAATATTGCAATTTGAACATTCTCCCCATGTCGATTCTGAAGCGTTTATGCAATATTGTATTTTCAAGTTAAACGGCATATCGGTTGGATATTGTTTTAACAATATTTGAAACATTATATTCACCCATCTTGATTGATATCATTTTATCTATATCATGCGGAAGATATCGAATACAATTTGCTTCTTACATTTATAACCAATATCGCGATTTGAATATTGTCCCCATGTTGATTCTGAAGCGGTTGTGCAATATTGTATATTTGAGTTCGACGGCATATTGGTTGAATATTGTTTCAACAATATTCGAAATATCATATTCACCAATCTTGATTAATATCATTATATCCATATCATGCGGAAGATATCGTATACATATTGTTTCCAACAATTATAACCAATATAGCAATTTGAACATTCTCCACATATCGATTCTGAAGGGGTTTTCAATGATTCAAATATGAATATCAATAACGGCAATTCAATATGTATCTTATATCGGACATAGAAGAGAAAAACAATATTGTATTTTCAAGTTCAATTGCATATCGGGTGAATAGTTTTCTAGCCATATTCAGAAAATAATATCATTTTATATTGGCTGATATGTGATTCACTATATCATGTAAGCAATATTGTTCACATATTGTTTTGAGAATACATATCGATATCGGAATTTCGATATTTATTCCATATTACGCACTCTTAAACCGATGTCGATAGATGACGCTATAAATGATTGGTAACGTACTCTCATTGCCAATCCGACGAGAGAATTTAAATATTGGCTCTAGACGATTGTGGAGTATTATAACCTGGAGTAGGGGTTAACCGTGATCAACAAGGCGGCTTCCCTAGGGCAAGGCCCTCCCATTGCACTCCGGCTGGGCTGACCTTTGTGATTATTCCTGATGCGAATAACTCGCAAATAATGGTATGAAAATATTCCACCAATATTTTGAAGACAACATAGCTACATAATGATTTTCAATAATGTACCAATATTCCCAACCAATATTGCACCAATATAACTTCACGAATATACCAGCAATATTGGTATGAGAATATTCAACCAATATTTCTGAGACAACATACCTTCATGATGATTTCCAATGATTCACCGATATTTCCATATATTACACCAATATTGCCGAATGTTCACCATTAATTTCTCGCCAATATTGATATTACATTTTGTGTCCGATATTACTCTACGAATATTCAACCAATATTAATATGAGAATATTCTACCCACATTTGGAAACTGATATTGTACCAATATCGCCGAATGTTCACATTTTTTTTCTCGCCAATATTACTTTCACAATATTTTGCCGATATTTTCGTAATATTGCACCGATATTGTCCCAATATATGTGTGCTACTTGGGGGTCCCTACGTTTCTGTTCTCAAAGTTTTCTAAATTCGTCTCTCCTAAGTTATTTTGCTCATACTTTCTTCTCACTAAATTTGTATCTTCTAAATTCATAATATCGTTAGAATTCTCGGAAGAATCCTCAAAATCGCAAAAATCGATAACTTCATTATCATAACGAATACACTGGTCTTTATAACTAATGACGGCTAGGTTTGATTCAAAAAATTCGTTTCCTAATATTCCGTCACATCCTAGTGGAAGTGGAAAATCATCTTCTATCAAATGAAAACAAATCTGTTTATCATTTCCTAAATTCTCAAATATAGCTCCTAATGTTTTTATGCTTCCTTCTGTTATTCCGGTAATATCGGTTACAATATTTGTATAAATATATTTATTTTGCTTTATGCTAGACATTTTCAAAACATTTATCGAAGCGCCTGTATCGACTAATAATCTAACTTTTTCTGTCTTGGTTATTTTCAAATTAAAATCAATGTATTTCAAATCTAAAGCTGCTAAAAACGTTGTTGTATAAACTTGAAATTTTGAAAAATCATTTTGTGTTTGACCTTTTGAATCTTGAGTCGTGACCTTATTTTTTATCGTTCCGCCGAATGGCCACTTGCCGACGGACGTCGGTAGTTTTTCGAATGATTTTGATTTTTATTTCTCTGAGCTTCATTGTACATCCGCTTCCTACAATCGGCTATTCTATGTCCCGGTTTTTTACAGTATAAACAAGTAAATGTGGACCTTGATGTTGATGGTTGATTCGAATTTACGTTATAAGATCTTTCAGGCCTATCAGGTCGTCTATTCAGATTTTTTGGTGCGCTGTAAGTATTCGTATTCATATAACAATCTGAATTCTTGCAAAACGAGTGTGGTTTACTTGTGGAAAATCTAGAATAAGTTTTGTTTTCGTCGCAATATAGTTGCCTTTCTTCCTCACGCGCTAATTCTATTGCATCTTCTAAACTATCAGGATTTCTAGCTTTTAGTTGAAGTTTGATTGGATCAACTAAACCTTGAATGAAAACGTTCAAAGCTTGACTTCTAATTAAATTCGATATTTCGCCGGCTACGAGTTTAGTTTTTCCGACGGTAGAGGCATCAACTAAATTTGACAAACACTTTTCTATTCTATTGCTATAACTTGCAATATTCTCGTTTGCGGATTGCCTGCATTGATTGAGTTCTAATTGCCAAAAACTTATAGATCGTTTTTCAGAGAAAACATCCTCAAGGTAAGCTTTCAATTCTAACCAAGTAGGAAAATTTCGGTATTTTGTCAAAGCTCTTGCTCGACCTACTAATTTAGTTTTTATTATATTAAATAATACTGTTCCACAATTTGGATCTGCAGATCTTAGAGCTAATTCGCAATTGTCAATGAAATCATGCACTTTATCACCCTGTGTGCTACCATCGTATTCTCGAATTAATTTGACAGCCGTATCTAACGAAATATAAGTTGGAGGAGGTGGTGTTGACATGGCGAAATAATGAAATAAAATGAAAAATGTCAAACAATGAGGTGAGGAAAACTTTGGCTATTAATGTAAAAAAGCAAAAATACTCACATTAAAACCAGTGACATCTTATTTTCAGTCAAAAATCCCGTTGAATTTCTTCTTTCTTGATCCTGATGTCGAGTCGATGGAGTTCAACTGCCCCGCTGCGGCTTCAGGAACGATGAAAATGAAGTTTCTGCTCTAGGACTCTGGAACTCTGGTGCTCAGGAACTTTGATATTCAGGAACTCTGCTGCTCAAAAACTCTGATGCTCAGGAACGTCTTGTCGATTTCAGGAATTGAGTTAACTTTCAGGAACTGAGTTAACTATCGGAAATGAAGTTTAAGCTGGACGAATTTCTGCTAAAAAACCAGCAGCGTCGAATTTTGGTAGAAATTTTGTCGAATCTGCTTCTGCGATGTTCTTGTGAATCACTCGAAGAGGAACTGATTTTCCGTAGAAAACTGCCCGTAGACACTGTTCACGCCTAACGAAAGTCACTATTTGGTCACCACTTGAGTTCGCCAAACTAAGAACTAGTTTGAAATCCCTTAAGCTGCCACCACAAAATTTTCTGTTGTGATCTTTCCTTTTAGTACATGGGAAGAAAAGGTTCTGTAAATGGTCACAGTGATCACTCAGAAGGTTTGAAAAGGTGGCGAACCAAAATAACTAGTGGGTAGCTTTTCCAGTAGACGTTTATTCACTTCGAGGACGATGGTAAATTTCACAAGACAATCACAGAGTGCTCAGTACAATGAAAAATAAGTTAGTGATGTTGACTCAAGAATAGTTGCGTTCTATCTAACTAAAACATGGCTTCCCTGAAGGCATATAATTTTATAGACGAAAGTTTTGATAATCTACTGTCGTGAGAAACGAAAGATGAAATACAATTTATAAGGGCACAATTTAGTATACTCTATACTTCTTTCCATTATAAACTGCTGAAGTTGATTTTGCTGAGACTGAACTTAGATACTCGAAGTAAGTTTTGAAATGGATATTTCACAAGGTATCAAGTGAAGTTTCGTGAGCTTTCAATGCTACGTGATTGATAAGAATTATAGTTTCAAGTGTCTACTGAGAATATCTGATTATATTATATTTCACGCAACTACGAATGATAAGAAAAAATCCACAATAATTCTACGAACAAAATAATATTGAATAATTATATGAGGGTTTACAACAATATCTTTTCAATATATTCACAACACTGAAAATCATTGTTGTATAAACGGTTTAATGAGACATTGATCAATTTGATCAAATAATATGCCAGCTTAGTGATGTTCAATATGAAACAAATATTATATGTATGTATATGTATTAAGGAGTTTGAATCTCAATTGCCAATACCATATTCTCACTCGATATCTATATGAATATAAACCATCGATATAAATTTTGAGGATTATTCTGGTTGAATTTCAATATCAATTTCCAAACAAATTCGCAATATTGAACATCAATATCATTTCATTATTCAAATGCGAGAGTGATCCATATGATCTATCAATATTCCCAGCATAGTGATGTTCAACATGGAATGAATATCTTCTTAAGATATAGGTATACTGAGAAGATTGAATTTCGATGGTGATTCAATATCATAATCTCTGTGTATAGCTGAATGGTATGCGTATGATTGATCGATATTATTCTGTATACAGGGTGGCCCACGGTCGATGGTACCTTAGACGTATATGGAAAACGGTACATCGGATTATCTTGAAAATTCGGTTACTTCAATAAGCGTTTGTGATCTAACGATTCAAATTATTTTCAGCGAAGCAGCGTTGCCACTTTTACCAAAAAGTAGCATCATCTTTGTTACTTCAAATAGAACACCCTGTATTTTATTGCGTTTTCAGATTCTTCTCGGAAAGCTGATTTCATCAATGTATCACACTTGGGGTCTAGCGGGAATTATTACAGAGATATAGGGTGTTCAAAATCGAGATTTTTCAACTTTAGGATTTTTTTGTGTCGAAACTATTCATCATTGGTCAAAACGGCTTACATGTCCCTATTTCAACTTTTGATCAACTATCTACCGACATTCAATTGGAGAAAATGCAGGATGGTCCAAGATTCAGAATTTTGATCACCCTGTATCTGTTCCAATTAAATGTCAGTAGATAGTGAATCAAAAGTTGAGATGGGGACATGTAATCCGTTTTGATCGATAATGAATAGTTTCGACACAAAAAATTCCTGAAATTGAAAAATCTCGATTTTGAACAGTGTGATACATTGATGAAATCAGCTCTTCGGGAAGAATTTAAAAACGCAATGAAATACAGGGTGTTCCATTTGAAATAAGAAAGATGATGCTACTCTTTGGTAAAGGTGGCAACGCTGCATCTCTGAAAATATTTTGAATCGTTAGATCACAAACGCTTATTATAGTAACCGAATTTTCAGGATAATCCAATGTACCGTTTTCCGTATACGTCTAAGGTACCATCGACCGTGGGCCACCCTGTATGTGCCGATAATTATCTCTAGTCTAATGCTGATATTAAAAGTCAACGTTGTGACAATATTCCAGTTGAAGATTAATGAATATGTGTCATCAATGACTATGCATAGTGATGTTTAATATGAAATAAATATATCTCGTGAAACTATTAGGAAGATATACTTCGTGCGCTCCAAGCGATAAAAAACTCCATACTGTCACCCAATTTCAACTCAAATTGTCTTTTGATATTAAACGAATATTAGCAATGGATATGATTTCAGACTCCATTTCGAATATGTTGCAATATTCATTCTAGATATATCCCTAACATTCAGATTCGAAAATGAATCAACATATGAATGAGCGATTGGTCGATATAATTCTTCAATATCTGATCATCGTGATGGTCAATATGGAATAGATTTTTTGTAGACATATTGTGCAGATAGATCTTTTTATCCTCATTCGATATCTAAATACTTATATTGTATGGATATGAGCATTCGATATAATTTCTGACGATATTGTGTATACAGATTACAGTCTGTCCAAGATAAGGTTGAACAGCATGAAAAGTTGCGCATTCGGAGGCTCATATCAAGAGCCTTCGAAAATTTTGAAAATTATTTTTAGTTCTTGAGTTATATCGAAAAAAGTGAATTTTTGGAGTTTCTATTTTATTTTTTTTCTCCGTTATTATCAGAGATACAGAAAAACTGAAAATACTTTTTCATTGCAACTTCAGTCCAGATGATTGTTCGAAAGAAATCTGCAAAATTTTAACATTTCCTGGTATACCACTCACAGGATGTCTTGCGCTTTTCGTCATCTCCTGGTTTTAGCGCTTGACATATTCTGAATTTGTATGGATGGAATTTCTGTTTCCGCAAAATGAAATGGGTTGTTGATTGAAACCAGTTGATGAGGTATTAGTGTGTTGACTAATTTTCCTTCAAAATAAGTGGAACTGATGGCATTTTTCCTTTGGAGTTTCGAAAAAACATTGATGATGGATGGAAATAGGTCGAAACACAAATAAACCACCTTGTATAATACATGGTTGAATTCAAAATAAAAAAACCTTTGAGAATCTGTGCAAAAATTATCAGGACCGTATTCAAAACACAAAAGTTGGTTCCACGAATACGAAACGTCGCATGAAAAAATCGGTATCACCACGTCGACCGTCATCAAAAGTTGCTATGAAAAAGTATTCTCAGTTTTGCTGTATCTCTAATAATAACGGAGAAAAAAAAATAAAATAGAAATTCCAAAAATTAACTTTTTTCGATATAACTCAAAAACTGAAAATAATTTTCAAAATTTTCGAAGGCTCTTGATATGAGCCTCCGAATGCGCAACTTTTTCCCCATTTAACCGATTTCGTATCTCTTACCGTTTTCGAGATCCCCATGCTGTTCAACCTATTCTTGGACAGACTGTATAAATGTAAATTTCCCTTCAACGTTTTACCAATACTGGAAATAAATATTGTATCAACTTCGAAGTGTGAAAATAATCAATATAATGTAATAATGCCCTATCAATATTATTCATCGATATTCTTGTGAAGTGCTGTTCAATATGTTGCAGATATTGTTTGTAGATGTTTCTGGAAAATTCGTTTTCAAATGCTACTAGATATTTTCTGATAATATCTACATGTATGTATATATATATTGTAAGAATATATGCCATCGATATGGTTTCTGGCATCATTTTGAATATGTGTCAATATTTGTTTTCAATGTATCCTTTACATTCAGAATCGAAGGTGTATCAACTTATAAATGAGAGATTGATCGTGATGATTCATTAATATCGTATCATCGTGAATGTTCAATATAAAATAACAATTTTTTGAAGATATATTGTGGAGATTGTTCCTGGATAACCACTCTATATCCTCATTCAATATCTGGATGATGATATTGTGTGAATATCTACCTTAGATATAATTTAGGGCAATATTTTGAATATATAGGTATATTTCACTTCGACATTTTTCGCGCATTGAAAATGAATGTTGTATCAATTTCAAAGTGTGAGAATGATCAATATAATTTATCAATATCCTGAAAAGGCGCTGTTCAATATGTTATAGATATTGTTTGTAGATATTTCTGTAGACTTCTTTCTCAATAGCTACTAGATATTATTCGCCAATATCCACATACATATATGTAATAATATTGGCCATCGATATAATTTCCGACATTATTTCAAATATGTGTCAATATTTGTAATCAATATACTACCTTCATTCATTATCTATCTCGTATCAACTTCCAGTTATGACATTATTCAATGGGATCCATCAATATCACATTATACTGATGTTCAATATGAAAGATATATGTTTTTGTAGATATATCACAATATCTATTCAACTATATTGTCTATATATAAGTTTTCGATATAGCTCTGAGCTTTATTTTTGATATTTGTCAATATTTTTTTTCAATTCACTCCCCACATTGGAATATCATTGTTCCATAAACTTTCGAATACGACATTATTCCATATATGATCATCTATCATCCCAGCATATTGATGTTGGATATAATATTCATATATTCCTTAAATATATCTTGAATATCAATTTTCAATGATCACCACATATTCTCAACCAATATCCGCATAACTATATTTTATGAATATTTTATATTGATTCTATTCCAAGCATACTGTTCAATATGTGTATATATTTGTTTTGAATCTCCTGTTAATATTATGGATAGATATTGTATTAACGTTTGATTGATAGAAACATGAATATCATCCATCAATACCTAAGCATACCGATATTTCATTCGGAATATATATTTCTTGGCGATATGTTTGAGATATTGTTAATAAATAACCCGTCCATATTCCTACCCAATGTCTGAGATACTATATAGTATGAATATAAGATACTGATATAATTTGAAGCATTCTTTTGAATATGTGTCGATATTTTTTTTTTCAATTAGTCTCAACATCAGTCATGAATGCAATAACAAGATCATTTCTCATTATTGATCTATATTTGGTGTCAATATTCATAATATATCACTACGTGGTGATGCCAAGAATATTGCTCATCTTCAACCTACTATATTGTTGGTCAATATCGATGAGCCATCAGTTACATATATAGAGATGATGAATGATTCTCAATCAACGCACTTCATTGTTTTTTTCATATCAACAAATCAATATTGTAGGATGATTATAAATCAATATTATTTCAGATATTTTGTTGAATGAATTAACAATCTTTTTATGAAACATCGAATCAATATCGATCTACAATAGCATGTAGAATGTTTGGATCCAATATTGTGCCTACTTGATTTCTCGATATTGCGCCAATTTTTCATCTATATTGGTCCAATATCGGCCCAATATGAGTGTGCTACTTGGGTTACCTGTAATTCTTATTATCTTATCAATTTCTCAGAGAGATATTATTATGAGACAAAACCTCACTTCTTGTATTTCTAGTTCTACTTCTTCTTCCTTTTGGTTTCGTCGACACGTTATTTCATGAAATGTCATCTGAAGACATCCGTAGGCACGCAATCCGCTGCAGCCAAGAGCTGTCACTGAAATAACTTTTCTAGGACAATAACGGCGCTGAATCTATGCCTAATGATGTTCTTAGGATGTAGAATTCATAACGTCCTCTCTAGGCGTTTGACGTCACATTGAGGATGACCCTAGGCGATTGTGTGCTATCTGGGAAGAATTTCTGATCCAGATAACGTACGGATCAACTGTACGAACTCGCAGTGAGAATATCTCGTTTACGTTACATACGTGATAGCTTCAGAAATTCGCGACAAGAATTTCTTGTTCAGGTTACGTTCCAGCTAGCTCAACGAACTCGCAGTAAGAATTTCTGATTCAGGTTGATTCCGTTATAACATTGTGAATTCGTTTTGGAAATGGAGTCGATAACTGGAATGTGAGGTTTGAAAGATTTCTCCCTGGGACTTCAAGAAGGAATTCGTTCAGTTACAGCACATAGCGATCTTTACTACCTCACGGTATGATCTTGATGTTGATCTCTCTGAGATCTCGCAGACAGGTTTGTGTTACCTGGGTTCATTGTCTTCAATGAACTACCGAAATATTAAAAACATAACGATTCCGATCATCAACATAGATATTTCAACCAATCACGTTGAAGTCCATGTTCCGAGGAAGATTTTGGCCCATAGTGACGATATTCTGATTGCCCTTTGAGATGATTATTATCATCAGTAAAGGTGATCGAACGGTTGTGAAACTAGCAACAGTCACATACATACTCAGAGAATTGTGTATGTATTCCAAATCGAATGTTCACATATCCAGTTGGATGAACATTTTGATGATTGAGTCGAACAAAATTGATAGCTTCAATCATAATACGGCTTCAGTGTGTGAAATCATATTTTCAGAGATTGTAGGAGGAGTGCTAATAGGGTTGAACTGGGAAAATAAATCGATGAATTCATCAAATGAAAATGTTTAAGTCTCTAAGCAGCATGAAACGATAGCCGTGATATGAATATATCGTCAGTCAGTACCGAAATATTTTGCCAGGCTGTAGCAAATGTGCTACAGGGTGAGAATTGCATGAACAATCGAGATATTCGTTGATGACAATATACATGTTTCTAACATATAGAAATCGATTGATTTAGTCGTATTGCACCTTCATCATCCACCGAATCATTTTGATAGGCCGTAGGAGGAGTGCTACAATGCTTGAATACAAGAAAGAAATCCATTATTTCTTTCAATGACGATATTCATGTTGCCTTTAAACAGAAATTGATTTTTTTGATCGAAGTACACCTCTGTTTCTGATAGTCAATACTTCTACGGCCTGAAAAAAATGTTTTTGTATTTCGACTGGAGCAATCGATTTCTGCTAGTGGAAAACTTGCACATCTTCATTCGAAAAGTGATAAATATTTTTCTGATATTCAACTCATGAAGCAACCTTTTTATGGCTCGGCAAATATCTCAATAGGTAATTGAAGTATATTTCGATCAAGGTGATCAATATCTGCTAGTGAATAACTTTGACATCGTCCTTTGAAGAAATTATGGATTTTTTCTGATATTCAATCCTTGCAGCAACTCTTCAACGGCCTGACAGAATGATTATAACATGTACCCAATGTGTTTTTCAATCAACGACATCGCTTTCTTCTAGATAGAAACCTCAACATCGTGATTTCAAAAAGTTATGGATTTTTTCCTGATAGTCAACCCTTGTAGGAACAAATCTATATCCTGAAAAAAATTTTCGCTAGTTTGAATGTGTATTGTGATCAGAAATATTGATTTAAGCTACTTAATGACTCAATGATTCAATGAAGTTTCCGATTTCATCTAGAATTCAACCTCATCCCTACAGCCTGATAGCATATTTTCATACTCACTGGAGGCGTTTTCCGATTATTGCTATTAATTCTGCTCGGCCCACACCTCGAAATATTGATCCGTGAATTCTTCTCCAAAATACATACATTTTTCCCAGTGTATATTTTCGGATGTGTCTAGTTTCACACCCATGGTAATTAACTCAACTACAAGCTCCTTTCTGAATGTATAATGTTCATTTGTAACTACAATCATAATAATATACCTAATGATATGATTGATAAGTGATTTGTTATTGTTTTTCCAATAGAAAAAATCAATAATCATCAAATTTTCTTGAATTTCAGATGTACACGTGGTTTTACAGTGATGACGAAGGTATCTGGATCGAGCTCTAGTGGTTTTTTCGTGACAGGACTTGGAAAAACTTTGTAGCTCATCAAGATGGTTGCCAAAGCTAGTTTGATCTGCATCAAGGCGAAACGCGAACCTAAAAAAAAAAACATAAATCAATATCATCAGTGTTTAAGCAAAATTCGAAATATTTGGAAATAAACGCTCTTGATGAATTGATGAGACGCAATGAGTGTTTGTCCAATAACTCAATCTTATATTTTCTTTCGAGCAAATATTTGTAACATACGTAATTTTTTCTACAAGCATTGATGATAAGGAGTATTGTTTTCGAGATAGACATCGATGATGAAATCATCAACATACACATCCATATCGTTACAACTTATTCTAGTTGAGGTGACTGCATTGGTATATAACAATAATCCAAAGAGATGTATTTTATCATTATTCATCATTCATTCATTCAATCATCTACTCCTATTGCAGTATTTATAAAATATTCAAATTCATTCGAACAATCAATTGTATCCTTGAAAAAACAACTTGAGCTATTATAAGTCACTACTATTCCTCACTCTTATGAATCAGGAAAGCTTCTTGGAATTATTCACGAACTGAATTTCTTCAAGGTGGCTCTGTACATACGAGCCGGTACCAAGTACAATAACGAAAATTCACTGTAACGGGATAGTTAAGATATATTCAAATCTTCGTTTTATCGATATATCAAGAACGATTTTATTATTTTGATCACACAATGAAGAATCACATTGCTACTTCATCAAAATCACCAAATTTTAATTTATAGACAGGGAATTGATTTCGCTGCTCGTCAGCAACTTCATGTGTATATGTTGGCACTAAAACGCCAGGGCGATTGACAATCAACTACTGTGCCTGAGGTGAACGATTATGATTTAAAAAAAATGAGATATAAACTGCGAGAGAATATTTCCTCAGTTCCATTTCACCTCAACTAGCTAGTACATCAACAAAATTCATGCAACATACAAAGAGAAGACAATGAATTCACATGATTCAGCTTCACATACTCAGTTCACTGAATGTTCACAAACTTCACTGTTGATTTTGTGAACAAACAAAATAATGTGCTTACCAAATCAATATTTGTGTTATATGGAGAATAGTATTCATTTCGCGGTAATGGTCATAACTCACTTGATGAATTACACCACTTGCCTGCGGCTCGTAGAGCAAACTTCATCTGCGTGAGTAAAGACCTACCAACACTACTGCTCGTTGAATAATATAATATTATTCATGTATTCATTCACACCTGAAACATTCAGCAGACCAGAGGCCAATAGTTACAATTATGATGGCCATTCGATTAGTAGGTGGACCTAAGCTGGACAAATGAAAATGATAAAGCAAATATATAATGGATAAATTAGGGCAGAGTTGCGCATTCATGGTCCTTAACATATGCCGTCGGAAAATTTTATCAACTTCATGTTGTACTTCTGGAGATATACAGAAAAAACAAGACTGTTCTGAAATCATTTCAATTCTCTCTGGCGTTATTTGTTTAATAATATGAGGATACACATATTCACATGGCCACTTCTCCCTGCTACCTATATGATGAAATTTCAAGATTATTTATGCAACGATTTGCCTATACGCCATCATAATGATGATATTGATAGCCCTCATCACACCCCTTCTGCTTATAAACCGACATTCTTCAATTATGATTTTATTTAACTGAGTCAAGGCCGGTTGCACAAGGTTGCGCAGTATAACGTATTTCACATCATCAAAATCAAAAGAAAAAATGCGATTATTATCAATGAAAATCCGATATTGCGGTTATTCAGAAAATAGAGATGATAATGATAGCGTGAAGATGAAACGTCGGATGGTGAATCCAAAAATGTCATCGTATAGCAGGTGCAAATTGGCTATGTGATTGTGCTATCGATTTTTGTGTCATTCTTCCGAGAACGACAGTAGAAAATGAGAATGATTTTACAAAATTCTACTTTTTTCATATATCTTCGCAAATACTCGGAATATATGAATTTTCTCGACAGCATATGTTCTCGTTATACAGGTTGTCTTTCAGAGATCTTCACAAAAACCTTCTTCATATGCCTCAGACCAGAATAATTCGATACACGCTAATTCACCTCAGCACAAAGTTGATCAGTCTGTACGCTAGACGGCTCTGAAGTTACAATTTTCGAATATTTATTGCTCCATAACCCTGCAACGGCTCATGGGATTTCACCTTAATTCGATATGTTGGAATAGCATCATTATAAGCATTTATTTTCTCATAATGATCATGGAAAAATCATTGCATGAGCACGAGAGTTTGAGTTTAGAGTTAATATAGCGTAACTTGTGTTCTATATAAAAAAAGGTTAGTTCGATTGAATGTGTTTTCTTTCATGGTTTCAACAAAATCAAAATCTCAATAATTTCCAGCATCAGTCAATAATGCAACCATGGACAGATATTTCATCAAAATATTTCGAAATGTTGATTATTTTCAAGTATACAAATAATTATTCGACGGAAAAAATGTATTCAAAGGAGCTTACCTCAGAACAAAGTTGCTCAGTCTGGGCGCTACACGGCACTAGCTCATTGAAAAAAATTTGATGTAATTACCAATAGTTTACTCAATTTATCAACGACTCATAAATCGTCGTACATTGAGCAAAAAAATCGAATAACGCTTATCAAAAATTGATAATCCTTCATGGAAATCTGCAATCGAATAGGAAACAGCCTAGCTGTTTTTGATTCAGTTTTCGTCCTGAAAACATTCACTAGATTATTCAGTAACAACTCATGTCTTGAAGGCTACACCGTGAACGAATAACGGGCATACATCATTGTGTATTGATTTACTTGCAATGTTGGATGAGCGTCATCAGGTACTTTAGCATTGCGAAATTCAATAACTATGATAATTGCAGACTTAATTCGTATCTATGAGGTAACTTAATGAGCATCAATCATGGACTATATTATTATTATGTTATTATGTTATTCTCCAAAACCAATAACAGGCAAATCATTGAATGTTGAATTGAATCAGATATTCATCTAGAATGAAAAAATTGATTCAGCACATTCATTTTTTGAAACTTTGTCAGTAAAAATTACATACATACATCAAACTTCCGAAATACTTCCAAAAATGATCAATCCAGAAAACGATATGTTGGAAATGCACTATCTTTCACCTAGCGGAGCACTTCGAATGAACAAGAAGGATCAATTTTATAATGTGCTTGTTTGACATTCATTTTTTATTATGATGGTATTGAGAGTTTTGATTCCATCATAACGGACTTTCCACCAGATGAGCTTCAAAAAATGAATGAGCTTTTGAGATCATATTCCATTCGATGAAAGAGTATTCGATCATCAATCTGACCTATTCCTTCGAAGTAAAGGTAATCATAAATTGCTGCAACAAAAATTGTAATGCTGTCATTGAGTCGGAGAACTGAAGTCAACTGTGTGAATGAAAGAAAATAAAGAAAACTTCAGAAAAGAAAGTTTGAAAATGAACAAAAGAATGACATTGATAATGAATCTTCCATTCAGAGTACTCATTAGTTGAAAATAAAATGAATTCAATATTTCATGTTGAAATACCATTCCGAAATGTCTTGGTCAAGTTTTTGCACACTTCTGAACCCAAGTTTCTCAGAACCTCACTCGATCACATGTCAAAATCATAACTCACAACTGTATTCACCCAACAAAAGTAACGTTCAACACACGAGGTGGCATATCCACTGGACCAACTTAATTCTGATGATTGTCACAAGGTGCAGGCGATGTGTATACGTATTTGTAAGGCGATGACACCATTTTGCCCTCGTTTGTCTGTACTCGAGATGAATTCGTCAACAATTGTAATTCATTTCAACTTGAGGAATATCTTGATAACAAGTTACTGAATGATTGAAATTCACTTGTCTGCGTTGGTAATCATAAGCATAGACATTATTGACATTACAAGAAGCCTAGTAGAATATCTATCTGTGGCAACTAGTCGTTGGCATGATTTTATATATAACTAGGATGAACATGATCGAAAATCAAATAACAGTCATCAATGGAGAAAATTTAAAGGGTGTTATCTGTGGCAACTAGTCGTTGGCATGATTTTATATATAATTAGAATGAACATGATCGAAAATCGAATAACAGTCATCAATGGAGAAAATTTGAAGGGTGTTTGTTTCATAGTGTGAACGTGAAAATGATGGAGTTTTCAAATAATTCTTATGAAATATATTTGAATCAATTGAGTATTGGCTGATGCTTCGAGTCATGAGAATTCAAACTGTGTCAAAATCATAAGTGTTATCTAGTTTCATCTGGAGTACTCCTTCCTAATGAACAAGTTACGCTATTCCAATTTCGTTTTCAACCCTCTATCTTCTTATTGGCGTTGAAGTTTCAGCTTCATCAATTTCTACGCCCATGGAATGATATTCATCATATTCATGGAAAGGCTTTCATTGCTTTATAGAGCAATTCCAACATACCAAATTTGAGTACAACTTTCAAGATGCGATATTGTACTGATGAGGTAAGTTTGTTTGTATCAAACTGTTTCGGTCCGAGGATTATGCGGTAAGTTTTCGTAAAAACCTCTAAGAAATACCTTGTTTATCTAGTTTGAAATAGAAGTGTACAATTGCCTTATGAACTAGTTCGAATTTGGGAGAAAAATTAATATACAGACGGCCACAGAACTCAATTCGAGTTTTGAGCAGACGGTACATCATTTTGACTCCTTCACATAATGTAAAGCAAATGAATATAAACTCGTTCAGTAGTGAATCATAATCGCAGTGACGTTTGGGATCAATATTATATTTTTTGAAGGACGAGAATAATTCGAGTCTGTTTCTCCACTGTCCTCAATGCTTTTATGCATTAACCTTGGCTTGAGTTTCATACCGCAATGCAGTGTTCAAGCTTGCTTCGTACAATGCAGTAGTGAATAAAACGAAGAACTCCGAGATTCGTTACTTCTTCACAAATACGTATGATGAAACCTAGAGTCCTGTTTGCATTGGATAAGATCATGTCACTATGCAAATTGAATATCAATTCGCTGTCAAATTCAACTCCAAGATCCTTACATTGGAGTTATTCCAATTAACTATCTGACCCCTACTGAAAACCTATGTCAAATTGAGTTTTTACTCAAAAACGGTATGTCCTAGCAGATTTCTTATTCAAGGTCTTTTAATAGTAGAATCCTCGAACACAGTGACATTTTGAAGCAAATCATAATCAGAATCGAAGGATCAAGAGTTCATTTCAATTATGTTCACTCACCAATACAATTCCTAGGTCCATCTCCGAACGGGTAATACGCTGGTAATTTTTTATTTCTATCCTCAAATCGGTCTGGATTCCATTTTTCCGGGTCTGGATAATAGTCTGGATCTCGATGCAGTCCCAGAACTGGGATGATCACTTTCGTTCCTTTCTCAATGGTTAAGTTTTTACCTGGGAATTTGTAATCCTGCACGCATGTCCTTGGAAAGGTTTGTACTGGAGGCCATTTTCTCAGAGTTTCTGGAAGCATCGAATGGAATAGGATGATAATGAGTTTGTTATAGACGTTATAGTCATGACAAAAATATACTCCATCATTTAGTGAACGTCCACGAAGTTGCGTTGTAGCACACCTTATTATATTATTGCCATGATTATCTCAGAACAACTGCCGCATATTTGAAGTGAGACTAGCAAAACTCTCTATCATTCTCGAACTGTCATAACTTTGAGATGAATCAACCAATTATCAATTCCTCACAAGGTCACAATAGCTCATTCAATTGAGTACAACGTCAGTGCTTTTCTGTAATTCGAGACCTCCGAAATAAGGATCTAGAGGATGATATGATGATTTTCGAAAAGTTTGAGATCACTTCGTTTGGCAGAGATCAATTTTCATGTTCCATTGAGGGCGATTGAATAAAGCATTGTGAGACTTCTTGAAATGGTTCTCGATTCAGGAGAATTGTTACAGGATGTATTGAAATTTGTGATTCTCCACATTATTATGCATTATATTATTTTCAACAATGATAAATTCACGAGTAAATTCACCTTCATTAAAATTTTTGATCGACTTTATCACTTTACGGTGTGTTGTTTATTTCCTAGCATACCGGGTATCATCGAATTTATCAGAAAAACCTTAGTTCCCAGAATTTCTCAGGTATATGAGAATCACTTTTTTTAGGGGAAAAGGAATTGGGGATTGGTAAATTCTGCAATATACTATATTCTTGTTGGTTCAACTTCCTATTTGATAAGAATCGACTTGATGATTTTTGAATGAGACAACCTGTATTCCATTGCATTTGATGTTAGGGATTGTCATTACAAATTCAACTAAACTGTTACGGATATGGTGACCTTGAAGCATTACGAAGTTACTCGCGTTCGGAATATCCATATGCTCATGAAATATATGGGAACTTTTGGAACAAAGATCTTTATAATCCTCTAGAATAACTTTCTCGAACATATTATCTTTGAATTTGTTAATATCATCACTCACTGATCATGGAATGGAATGAGATACAAGGTATTCCATTTGAAAATCAGAAGATTGGGTATTTCTGGTAAAACCGGGAATGATGAAAGAGTAAGAAAATATCGGAAACCTCTACAACTTTCGACTTCAGCACCTGCAGAACTCTGGAAACTATGGTTTGTCTAATGAATGAATTGACACCTACTATGGAGAATCTGAAAATGAACGGAAATGCTATCAAGAGAATTCGGATAATGATTAACAACAATATTCATACGGGACATTTGGAAACAAACACAACTGCAATTAAGTACCAACAACTTCGATCGTTTGTCTTGCTGGTTATCAATATAATGTAGCACTCTAGAGAGAGAGAAAGAGAGTAAAAATCTATTCGGTGGAAGGTAGTAGTAAAAGGGTAGTTTGATCATCGTGCCGAAGATTCTAGACTCCGATACATATAATATGTTCATTATAAGATCATCAACTTTGGAACTTTGTCCAAGTGTAATGTACACGGTGACTGAACTGAATCTCCATTCGATGAATATGAGATCTGTGCGTCCTTCTATCATGCTGAAAATGGATAAGAATGAAGAATGTTCTCGGAATACTCATTGAACTCGACTCGAGGTCCAAATAATTGGATATGTTTCTGTTCTTACCATCGACTGCTTGACCGAGGTATTTCATTTCCATGATTGATTCATATGGAAAATCATTGTTATTTTTCTCGAAGGTGCTCATCACTTCTTCTCTAAGTCTATCTTGAGCCTCTTGATTTTCAGCCAGTTCGAACAATGTCATAGTTGTGGTGGTAGCTGATGTTTCGAATCCAGCAATGAAAAATATATATGTCTGGAAATGAAAAGAAGGCATGATGAAAAGGTGTTCCAGGAAAATCATGAAACATCGCTCAATGGAAAAATGTTTGACCGCCAATTGAACGAGAAGGTTATACAGAGTTATCTAAAAAAAATTTACATGAACTGCAACACTCTGCCCAATGAGAATGCCTACTGGAATGTCCCACAGCTCGAAAACAGGACATTCAAGGTCGGTTGAGAAAAATATATCTCATATAAAAGTGAAAATCGGAGTGAACCTCTTCAATTTCGACATAGTTCCTTTTTATTAAAATTCCTGCGTCTACGTTGAGGAAGTCATAAATCGTTACAGGAATCTATGGAATTTACTGAAGTTACTAATTTCTCTACCAACAATAAGTATATCGCTATAACATATTTTTGAAGAAAAGGAATCTACTCAGACACTAAATTGATTCTCGATAATATGAAATTTTTGTGAGAATTTTACAAAAATTACTTTCTTGATATATTATAGAGATGAAGAATGTCTCAAAATGTCCCTAAGTAGCGATGTCCTGATTTTTTCGTGATATAAAATGATGATTAAAAATTCCAGATTTCTTGAGATTTCTTCTCCTCGTTTCTGCACAATGAAATATAAGTATTATTTCAATATACGTGTGATAAGGACCAATCAGATGGTTTTTCAGTAAATGTCACTGCGCTCAGAGGATGGTCCTATCAGAGGAAAAAAAATACTTGCATGTCAGTGACACTTTGTCAAGGTTTGGAGACGAGAAATATAATAAGTTTTTAGAGAGATATGACATTTCCACTTATCTTTGTACGTTTTGAGAACGAGTTCGTTTCGGTCTCAACATAAAGACGTGGAAAATTCTTGTCACAAATTTGTCAGCCATTAGATTTGACACAACTTACTGATGAAAAGTGACGTGCAAATTCACAAACAACCAAAGATGAGTGCAAATTTGAAATATTTTCATGCAAGAATTCTTGATGTAACACTGATTCATACATACTCCATGTGTAATATATGCTCGAATTCAGCTCCTCATGAAGGTTCTGAGATTTGCATAATATAAACAGGGGGTCCCTCCGGGAAATGCATCGATCGATATATGGAAAATCATAAGTGAGCCGAATTTGGAAATCTCGGAGTCCACTATTTGTGATAATATCCGGCTGGAATATTATGGCATTTTTGGTTGCACCAGAGGTGGACCATAACTCCGCTATTTCGAATGGGACATCCTGTATTTTATCTTGGTTCAAGATTGAAATGCATGATCCTGAACATCCTCCATGTGAAATGTCCTATTCCCAAAATTGTTTTGATTCCCTATGCATTGATTCCTTTATTTCATTTATTTTTTGAGTTCCTCCTACTCTTGATTCGACTGATGCTCTATCGGAAATATGTTGAAAGGAGTCGAATACCTATATGAATTTCATTTGAAACAATCTGGGAAGTGAGTTTGGCAAATTATCTCTGAAAGTTTGCAGAAGAGATTTTGATATCTGTGGAACAAAGGACCAGAACTGTTTCGATTCACTATGCATTGATTTTTCTTGATTTCATAAATTTTTTGAGTTCCTCTCACTCTTGATTTGACTAATGATTCATCAGAAATATGTTGAACGGCGTCGAACACCTATATAGATTTGCTTTGAAACAATCTGGGAAGTGAGTTCGACATATTATCTCTGAAACTTTGTCGGTAGTTATGATTTCAGCAAGATGTATGTGAAACCCATAATGCAAGAATTGTACAAGAATATTCGAACGCACTGATCCCTAGACGATGGATTTGAACTAACGGTCTAGTTATATGACCTCTTCGATCTCCATCTTTGAATCCTGCGTACCATTTACTGTGAGATGCTTTGAGAAGAATCAACTACGATAATACTATCACAGATTTGGAGAAGGTATGACAAACAATTGTGGCTTTTCAGTCAATTATGTCAGGAATGGCAAAGGAAGCAACACAACAAGTATCAAGAGTCAATCTTCGTTTACAGAATGGTGGAAGTTATTTCGAGATTTCCTTATATGATCTTTGGTTTGTCACATTTGCTTTCCTCCGATGCCTATTCAAGGAGATATGCCGAACCTATCAAATCATGTTGACTTTGTCAACATGATTTGATAGGTGGGGTCATACTCAAAGCATGACGTATCTCTATACAAAATGAAAATACCAATCTATTTGAAAATTGGATGAAACCAGATCAAATAACATACGAGATAAAAATAAACCCTGTATTGTTTTTTCTATATCTCCTAATGGAAGCGCTAGCGCTTGAAAAACAATAATTTTGTTATTTCTCAATCACCGCGAAAACGGCATGATAACTTTGAATTCCTCATGGCATCCTCGTGTCCCCCAATTTGTGTATTTTCTGTTCCTCTCCACCAACATTTCATCCGTTCCACAATAATAGTGGGACAACGCAATGTGGGCCACCCTGTACCCAACAGATGTTCGAAGGATTGCAACTGACTTTCGCCTCCTGCTTGCCAGTGCGTTCTTCATGAAAGTCTGGAGTCCAGACTCACATTTATTCAAGGCCGATGCGCGTATTCGACATCGTTCGACATCTTCAACTAGCGGTGTATCGAACTGTTTCGGAGTTAACAACATGATGCTGATGATCTTGACAAACTCGCAATTCTCTAAGTGAGAATGAATCCTTCAGGTATATACATTACAGAACATCTGAGATCGAGCAATAAGCGACGAGAATAAATTTATCAAATTATTCGTGAACACTCACCTGGCCGATTATTTCGTCCATGGTCATTTGTACCCCTGAGTTTTTGAGTTGGATCAACATATCCAAAAAGTCTTTCCTCGACACATTATTCTTTTCTCTGAACTCCACTGTTTCTTTGATGATTTTACTGAATTTTTCCGTTACCTCCGGTTGGACATTGGAAATTCCTATTTCCTCTGCCAATTTGGGAAAATATACAGTCATGAAGAAACGCATCTTGTCTGCCAGAGAAAACTGCTCGAAAATATGTCTTCCGAGTTTTCGGAATTCCGCATCTGGATCTTTAAAACAATTGCATTCCAGGCCAAAGATCGACGCACCTGAAATAAAAAATCATCAAACTTGAATGAGGAGTGAGGCGCAAGCATGTTCATATCGTTCATATTTTGAGGCTCTAGCTATAATAGCATTTTCACATCTCCAATGAGCTAGCAGAATAACTAATTAGAAATCTTTATTTTTCTCATCAGACCTAATTCGAGGCTAATTCTGGACTGATTCTTCATCCAATTGCCTAATGAATTGCCATTCGATTTGTGCAAGAAAAAAACATAAGTTATGATAGCTTAACGTTGAGCTAGCAGTATTACTTCGTGAATGGAAGTTGAATCACAAAACTAATTATAACATAATTTGAGGTTGATTTGAGGCTCCAATTCTAGCGTTTTGCCGATTGTTCTGCAAATTGTTCGAAGAAGACGACAAAAGGAAGTGTTCTCTGAGCTTGTCCACTCCGTCTGGATGCTATTGTCAGTGATGAAATGATAGCAGAGATTTCTGGATATTATTTCCCGTGGTAGTATATCTGAAGGAATATAAAATGTTGGCGACTTCTCTGTGATGACCTGTCACTCTGAATGGAATCTAGGAGCATCAACGTTTGTGCGGTTGCTGAACACTATATGTGGGAACAATATAGTAGAACAGGTAGTATCTGTATTTTATAGAGTTGCTGGTTACCTGTAATGGGAATCCTAGTTCTTGGGTAGCAACTTTCGCGATGGATATGTGTTTCGTATTCTGTTCAAATTTTATTTTTGTTTCGAATAAGCATAGGAATAATATCTCAATTCTGGTTGAGAAGACAAAGTACTTCGTGGTCTCTTCAAGTTGATGAAGTTGGTTGACATGTCAGCTGCTATAATATGATAGGTGTAAGATGTTTTATCTCCATCTCTCAAAGTGCACGAGGTAAAAAGCCAATCATGTTAGATATAAAATCAAGCATAGTCTAGGAGAAGGAGAAGATATTGAACTCTGAACTTTCAAGGATCTTGGGAACATTTCCTATGGTGAAGCTTTTTTTCTCCATCAAGAAACGAGTTTTATGGAAGAATTGCTCAGAGAATTGAAGATTGATGAAAAAAGGATGCGTTGTCTGTGTTTTTCGGGTGCGTCTGACTGGTATTTCTAGCGATCGAATAATATCAAAAATTTCTGAAAATCATTTGTCTTTGTATGAATGTAGGACATCTTTTATATTTAGGACAACCTTCATAGCATCACCTTTTTGAACTATCGTGAATAGTTATTTCTTTGTTTCTATGGGAACTATGTCGGTTGGGTGGAATATTTTTTGATAAGCAACGGGGATTAAAAAAAAGACCTTCGTGCTTACTAGTCGAGTTTGAGACGATAGACGATTTTAGAAGATTTCAATATCCATAGTCGAGCCGCGGCTTTGATATTGCTTGTAGACGATTTTGTGAACCTTTCGAACCTGTATTTAGTACCATCAGTCTCTTTACGTTGTATCAGATCTTTAGTAATTCTCAACTGACCACTGACATCTGTGATGATATCTGTTTATTAAAACCATCGAAAACACAGAGTGATTAATTATTAGTGATTATATGAGTTGATGCTGTTTTGATGATTAGACAAATGATTTGGCGATCCTAGATGTAAGATTGTTTAATTCGACAAGGTAGGACGCATATTTTCCATAATTTTCGACGATCCAAGAAGTAGATGAATCTCTAGATTTCACTGTGACTGAAATCAAGTATTTTTCGAGACTTTTTGAGAGCCAGTTGATTTTATAATTATTGTTCTTGATATTGACATTTGTAATATTGAGTGTTCTTGTAATTGAACGTGACATTTTGACTCCCTTAGTCAATTATTTGATCTGTAGATATTATATTATTATTTAAGTGTAATCAGTAGGTACTTTAGTGGAACTTAAATTATTCAGGGCAATTCAAAGCCGCGACTCGCTTTGAATAATTTTCGACAGAGTAGTTGGTGATTATCAATTGTTCCTTGTTTTTGATCGATAGTCAGTGGATATGTCGACCACATTGGGGAATATTTCTGAAATTGAGAATAATATCAAAAGTGCGAAGCTTCAAGCTGTCAGATCTTTACATATAATCGCTTTCGGTATGGAAGGTCAGCCTAGAAAAGAGAGAAAAGCCTTGAGAGGGTTTTCGGGATTTCTTTTGAATAAAGATTCAGAAGAATATAAACAAAGAATAATTGATGTAAAATCAAGTTTGAATTCAGCTGATTTAGTTACTGTGTGTCATATTCTAGACTTAGATTATTCAGGAACGATTGATGTGTTGGCGGAGCGTATTTGTTCCTTCATGAATGACCTCAAAATCACAGACGATGAAAAGGAAACTGACGGTGAAAGTGAGGAAGAAGAGTAAGAAAAAATACAGAACGACGATGAAAATGAAAATACTATTGATCAAGTTGTTATACCTGACAGAAGGAGAAATCCAAGCACAAGAAGAGCCGAGTCTTCTGCTTTGACTTTCAGAGACGTAGAGGATAGTATTAGACAGTTCGACGGAAGAGATGATTATCCAATTAGAAAATGGATCGAAGATTTTGAGGAAATTTCAGAAATAACAGGATGGAATGATCTTCAAAAACTCATATTTGCCAAGAAATCATTGGGCGGACTCGCAAAACTGTTTGTTCAGTTAAAAGTTGGAAAACTTTGGAGATATTATTGATGAAAGAATTCGAGGTTTAAGTCAGTAGTGTTAAAGTACATAAGTTATTGATGTCACGGAATGAGAAGCGTGAAGAGTCGGTACAAGAATACGTTTTGACTATGCGAGAAATAGCAAATATTGAACCTGAAATAGTTATTCAATATATTATAGATGGAATACAGGATGAAACTGCAAATATGATAATTCTATACGGGGCGAAGGATTTTTCAGATTCTAAAGAGGAAGTTAAACTCTATGATCAGATTAGAGCCGGAAAATCTGCATCACATGGACAATCAAACGGACATTTCAGCAGACCAGATTCGAGAATAAGAAAAGAAGAAGGAAGAATACAGAGGAAAGGAAATAATGATTGTTGCTTCAATTGTGGTAACAAAAGACATAAATCAAGAGATTGTCCAGATAGGAGTAAAGGGACGAAATGTTTCAGCTGTGGAAGTTTTGGTCATGTGGCAACAAATTGTCCTAAGAAACCAATAACATCAGGTAGAGACAACAAAGGACCAACACCATCGACCTCAGCGAACATTGGTATGGTAGAAGTCGTACCAAAAAATAGTGTGAGAGTAAGAATCGGCGAAATTGAAATTATAGCATTACTGGATACAGGTAGTGATATCACTGCTATAAGAAATGATGTATTCGAAGAATATTTCAAAGATATTGCACTAGATAATTGAATAATTTCTATAAAAGGGTTTGGTGCTAATAGAGTTCTGACGTTAGGTTCATTTTGTAGAACAGCATCGATTGATGATGGAGATTTCATATTGAAATTTCATATCATTTCTTTGGCATCATCTAGTTTCGGAGCAATTATTGGAAATAACCTATTAGAACAAGCAGATATCAGCATCAGAGGTAATGAGATAATAATTTTCAAGAAAGAACGTAGTAATTTTCTGATGGAAATAACTATAGAAGAAGGAAAAGATAGTAAGGAGAAAGTAAGTTTGAAGCATATAGAAGATTTAGAATACCGAGCAGAAGTTGAATCCCTAGTTGAAAAGTACTAACCAGAGAAGACAAAGACGTCCAACATTGAGATGAAAATTATTTTAAAGAGTGAAGATCCGATTTATCAGAGTCCTAGAAGATTGGCGGTCCCAGAAAAACTTGAAGTTGAAAACAAATAAGAGAATGGCTTGACGAGAAGATAGACCAAGTTCATCAGACTTTGCAAGTCCAATAGTTCTGGTTAAGAAGAAAGACGGTAGAACAAGAATATGTTGTGATTATCGAAAACTCAATAAGAACATCATCAAAGACCGTTTTTCCCTTCCTTTGATTGAAGATGTTTCAGATAGATTGCAAGGAGCTACATTTTTCAGCACTATTGATTTGAAAAATGGTTTCTTTCATGTCCATGTAGAAGAAAATAGCATAAAGTATACGGCTTTTGTCACACACGACGGACAATACGAATTTCTGAGATGCCCTTTCGGATTATGTAATAGTCCATCAGTATTTCAGAGATTCATACATAATATTTTCAGAAACTTAACTGCTAGCGGTATTGCCATATACTATAAAGATGATATTATTATACCAAGTGTAGACGAAAAACAGGGAATCGAGCGATTGAAGCAGGTATTAGAAGTTGCAAGAAACTATGGCTTAGAAATTGAATTGAAGAAATGTCAATTTCTCAAAAGTCGCGTTGATTTTTTAGGGTTTATCATAGAGGATGGTGAAGTTCAGCCATCAGATGCCAAAACATTAGCAATAAGAAAGTTTCCTGGACCTACGACGTATAAGCAAATCCAATCATTCTTAGGCTTAACAGGTTATTTCCGTAAGTGCATATCCTCCTATGCTACTATTGCTAAGCCACTGAGTGATTAATTGAGAAAATGTGTAAAGTTCAGTTTTGATGAGAAACAAAAGATGGCATTTCTGAAACTTGAGGAACTTTTAACAACTGAACCAGTTTTGCATATTTACAGGCAAGGTATTCAGACAGAATTACATACAGATGCAAGCAAACATGGATATGGCGCTTACTTGATGAAAAAATCCAGTGACGATGATAAATTGCACCCTGTATATTACATGAGTGGGAAGACCCGCAGAAGAAAAGTATTCCAGCTATGAACTTGAAGTTTTGGCCGTTATACAAGCTGTGAAGAAATTTAGGATATATCTACTAGGTACAAAGTTTAAAATTGTAACAGACTGTCCAGCTTTCCAGCGGACCATGGAGAAGAGAGATCTAACGACGAGGGTAGGTAGATGAGCCCTACTATCGGAAGAATATACTTATGAAATTGAACATAGACGAGGAAATAGAATGAATCATGTTGATGCACTTAGTCGGTATCCTGTGATGATGTCAATAACCGAATCGATAGTGGAAGATGGTATAATTCAGCGACTTAGAATTGCTCAAGACAAGGACGAATACCTTCAGACTATTCGAAAAATTTCAGAATCCGAGTAAAATTATGACGATTATTCAATGGAGAATGGTATCCTTCACAAGTATGAAAAAGGGCAGGAATTGATAGTGGTTCCTAAGGCAATACAGATGGAAATAATAAGAAAAGCACACGATATAGGACATTTCGCAGCAACAAAGACGGAAGAAGTGATAAGAAGAGGAGTATTTCTGCCAAAATTGAAAGAAAAGGTAGAGAAAGTGATACGAGATTGTATACCATGCATTCTAGGAAATAGAAAAGAAGGTAAGAAAGAAGGATTACTCCATCCAATATCGAAGCAGGAAGGACCACTTCATACGTACCATATTGATCATTTAGGTCCAATGTCGATTACTAGTGAGAAGTACCAATATATTTTAGCAGTTATAGATGATTTTTTCCAAATTCACTTGGTTGTATGCAACTAGATCAACTACGACGAAAGAAACTTTAGATTGCTTGATGAAACAACAGAGTATTTTTGGAAACCCAGTTCAAATTATTACCGACAGAGGAACTGCCTTCAGTTCAAGAGACTTCAATGACTATTGTGAAGAAGAAGGTATCAAACATATTATGATCACTACTGGTGTACCACGAGGAAACGGACAAGTTGGGAGGATAAATAGAACCATCATTCCAGTGGTAACTGAGCTGAGCTTAGAAAATACTACAAAGTGGTATAAGTATATTGAACGCGTTCAAAGAGCACTGAATTCAACATTTCATAGGAGCATTAACACAACTCCCTTTGAAATATTAACGGGAGTGAAGATGAGAAATAAAGAAGATATAAAAATCAAGGAAATGATAGAAAAAGAATTGATTGAAAAGTTCAATGAAAATAAAGGAGAACTGAGAAATATGAGTGAGAGTCAAATTTTGAAAGTTCAAGAGGAAAATCGGAGAGGATATAATTTGAGAAGAAGAAACCCCAAGGAGTACAATATTGGAGACCTGATTGCGATAAAGAGGACTCAATTTGGACCAGGTCTCAAAGTACAAAGAAAATACTTTGGACGCTATGAGGTAATTAAGGCAAAACCCTATGAAAGATATAATGAAGTGAAGGTAGGCACTCATGAAGAACCAATGCGTACCTCCACATGTGCAGAATTTATCAAACCATGGGTTGATAACCAAAGCGAATCCGAGTCGGATTTATAGTCGGACAACCTTTATAGCATCACCTTTTTGAACTATCGTGAATAGTACTTTATTTGTTACTATGGGAACTATGTCGGTGGGGTGGAATATTTTTTGCTAAGCAACGGGGATTAAAAAAAAGGCCTTCGTGCTAACTAGTCGGTTTTAAGACGATGGACGATTTCAGAAGATTTCGATATCCATAGTCGAGCCGCTGCTTTGATATTGCTTGTAGACGATTTTGTGAACCTTTCGAACCTGTATTTAGTACCACCAGTCTCTGTACGTTGTATCAGATCTTTAGTAATTTTCAACTGACCACTGACATCTGTGATGACATCTGTTTATTAAAATCATCGAAAACACAGAGTGATGAATTATCTTTTCCATCCTTACAAATCAAGAATCTAGACCTATAACATCCTAGATACATCAGGAAAAACCTACATGAATCTGTATGAAAGTGAGAGATTGCCAAAGTTCAGGTGCTGTATCATTGTGTTGAGGTATTAGTGGGTGTATCATCACTCTTCAGGGTAATGACCTGTCTTATTGAATGATATCGAGGTGCATCGGAGTGTGTGGAAATTGGGCCTATTTATAAAAACATAACTTTAAAAATGTGTATATCTGTATTCTGTATACTAACTTTCCGCATGAAATCAACATCCTAGTTCTTGTGAAGCAGCGTTTATGATGAAACGCCTAATATATATTCTTCCACCTCTTGATCGGAATGTGTTATTATAAATTGATTGTAATGATGATGGTATTATTCCAATCCATTGTAATAAAATGCGCAACGTTATCTCTATCGCTCGCTGGCATGTCAACTTCAACAATAATAGTTTTCGACTTTTACAGCTGTCGTTCAAATATGATTTTCATAGTGACATTGTCATGGATCCCTGACTAACACAGTGCGGATGTCACTCAGCAGCCTCTTTCGATTTGATCGATGATGTCGTGACTGAACTTTAATTTCGCGCAGGTCACGCGGATCGCAAGTAGCTAGCCGAGTCAAGTCGGCCTGTGATTGGCAAGCCAACTCATGTGAATTGGAGAAGAGTCTTAAAGGGAAGGAACTGGTTTAGAGTGACTGAATTTTTACTGAAAAAGCATATCTTCCCAGCCTCTCCGACCTCGATGTGAGTGATGAGAAGGTTGTTGAATATCTATGCAGATTTCTCAATTATTCCAGAAACCTAGTAAATTTCGAAGATTCCGCACCTTGCTCTTCCTGAAAGTTGCAGATATTGTGTGACAACCAGTATTTTCAAATTTCCAGAGTGAACAATACAGAAATCATGACGAGTCTATGCACAAAATTCCTGGGAACACAGGTAGACAACAAACTAAATTTCGAAAATCAAATAGACGACATAATATGCAAAAAACTAAATAGAACTTATTTCGCTCTCAAAACCCTCAAAAACAACTTCTACAGAAATCATCTGGTTAATATTTATTATTCACTAGTATACTCACAAATATGTTGCAATATAATAGTATGGGTAAGAGCAACCGAGATATCAGGAGTATTTATAATCCAAAAAAGATTCATCAGACTTATATTATCACGAGTCATGTAAAGAAACCTTCCAAAATAATAAGTTATTAACACTAACTTGTATATATATATATACAAACTTCTCACATACACGTTTCAGAACCTACACAAGTATAACAAGAATGAAGATATCCACAGATACCCTACAAAAAATAGCGACGACATACATTTGAGTCGTTTCCATAAATATCTATATAGGAAGTCACCAATTCATGCCGGAGGCCAATGATTCAATGCCCTTCCAAGAAAAATAAAAGACACCAAAGATGCAAAAAAATTCAAGAATAATCTGAAAAATATCTCACCGAAAATTCGTGTCATTCCCTAGACGAATATATAGAAGAATGTAAAGAAGAAAGTTAGATCATTTATTTTTTAACTGTGCTGTCCTTTTGAATTGTCAAATTTTCAACTTGAAATTCTGTATGTTATTTATTCATATTTTTGAGCTGTCCTGTTCCACTTTTTTTTTGTATAATTGATTGTGAAAGTTAACTTATAACTACTATAGCTTTCTAAAACTGACTTATTCAATGTCATGTAAAAATGATTTTTTAAGGATGAATAAAAAGTAAGTAAGTAGGTGAACGAATGTGAGAACAGAATGTGTTCAATTCAATGTTGCTGTGCTGCATCTCTCAGTTGGACAAAGCAATTGTTTTGGTTTCTCTACGACCAGGTTTCAGTAGCAGGATGTTTCGGGTGATAGGAGTATAGGCAACCTGAAGATAAGCAAGTTCACATCAACAGTTGAATGAAAATCATGGAATAAAGGGTTTTCATTTGGCAGAGTTCATAATTGTCCAATCTATGCTCTCAGGAATTACCCTGTGAGATTTCTAATGAGGTCCATGCAAAAACCTTATATCGCGGCATTCAACTACCGCATGTCGTTAGTATCCAATCCGATTCTCTTCATTACTATTAGAAATCTTCATTCTGAAACGAATCATTGAGACAAAATGGGGGTTGTTGAAAAATGTCGAATAAGAATTTTGTACTCGGAAAATTTCACTCTCGTGAGTGTGCATCTTGGAAACGGTAGCAGATTTGGAATGAATGTTATAAAGAAGTTGTGAAGAATTTCATCAGCATTCAACTGATTTCAGGAAATTTCTGCTACGAGGAACCGTTTCAGACATTCGAGCAATAAACTCTTCGCCTTCCAGCTCACCTCCTAGACGTTTGAACTTTCAGCGTATTCACTGTCCGAACACTTCGAACAAGTTTCTGAATGAATCGCTCAGGTCATTGCTTACACACTGAACATCCTTCTTTGGGTCATACATTAATAGGACTACTTACCAACTGAGTCGGTAGTGAAACGTGCTATCGTGTCCATAACGTCGACATCGAGATTTCTATCTGAGCTGTCGTCCAACGTCGGCATCATATTTTTTATGCATCCTTTCATTGTATCATACATAATTTTCATTTTCGCAGATGTGAAGACGCTTGTGTATTTCACCTGAAAACAAGTAACGCGTGTTTAATTTTCAAAGTGCGGCTCCGATTCTCGTCTCGGACAAACATAGTGGTCTCACTTCATATTCAACATGAGAATCAGAAAAAGGCTGGTGAGACGGTGACAGAACAACGTGAAATGAATCCTACATGACGAACTGTAGAGGTCAGGTTGGGTTGATTGAAATCAACCATGAAATTGTTCTAAAATGAAATATTTTGAATTATTGAAAAAAAAAAGATTCCAATCACAAATTGAAGTTGAAAATTAAGAAGGATCATATACATACGTTCATTATTTCAGATACATCAGGATTTCCTCTCGTTTCTATTAGAATATGAGTATCATTTCTTGAAAAAGATTGATGATTTCACTATTGATAAAAATTGAAGCCTTGTTATTTTTGTTGTAGTAAGCTTATTTATGAATATTCCAATAGATGAAACTCTACAAATGGTGCATCCTGAATGAGAAGATGATGATACTCTCACTGAGAAATCGAAACTGGCATATAGCCAGAAATGTAGTTGTTTTCTGTTGAATAAACTGAGAAAGAGTTGATACTCTCATCAAATAGAGAATGCGAATTCTCAATGTATTGCCGAATGTCTAATAAATCATGGCATTTGTGGAATTGTTCCTGGAAACAACATATCTTCAGTTCAATGATGAGTTTCATCAACAGAGGTTTGGCATGGCCATGAAATCGCTAATATCTCCAATTGGGGCAATATATTCATCAATAATTTCGAGAAAAACATCATGAAATATTACCATACACAACCGACATGGAATAATGGCAATAAGTAGATGATATTCTCATTATCTGGCCCTACAATTACATGGAGCTTGATATAAACGTTGCTAAATGGTTTGAAACCGAACGTTCATAAGGGATTTTTGCCGAACGTTGATTCAACAAAAAATTTTCGCAAGATTAAACGTTCCATTCAACCAAATCACCTGAAAGAGATAAACGTATTATGAGAACGATTCTTCAACTTGAGTATCAACGTGACATAAACGTCGAAGTTTCATGATTGTCGTCAATGAAGGATTATTCAACGTGTTATTAACTTTTGAAAATGACGATTCGAACAAGTTGATGGAATAAAATTTTTCAATATTCACATCGGCTGAATTTTGAGTCGCCGAATTTTGGGTTTCAGATTACTTCTCGTTATTTTCGTGTCCACAATGAATTTATTATTATTTTCATAATTATTACGATTTTAATCATCATAACTCACTAACCTGATATGTGTCCATGCATTTTCTTCCCGTTCCACTTCCTTCTCAGTGACGTACCTATCTTCACGTATTTCTATTCAAATTTGTTCGACTATTCGTATTTGTACCTGAACTCTTGGTGTGAGCGTCGGCGAGATGTAAACGGAAAGAATACACGTGTCTAATGATGATTATTTAACTTTGTAGAAAAACATATATTACACGCTCCTTTTTTTACCAACCGTTATCGAATACTCTTGAATAAGCTCAAGTAACGTTTATTTCAAGAGTTCAATAAACGTTTTGAATAAACGTTAGGACTTTGCCGGATCGATGGAAAGTAGTTTTTTATCCATTTGAGACACACGTTCTCAAATGACGTATGATAAAGAAAATGGTTTAACGACAACTTATATTACACGTTGACGAATAACAGTTGAAAAACGTTTCATTCACGTTCTCCTTCCACTGTCGGTCAGAAAATGTCGACAAATTTGCGTTACAGAAATGCTTATTCCGAACGTCTGACTAACGTTTCGGTGAAACTTTTATGAATGCATAATTTCAACAGATCATCAGGACATATAGTTTTCGATACGTTTATAAAACGTTCAGATTCTACTTGAGATACTACAACCATATTTCAACGTTGAATTCCGCAACCATGAACGTTTATCCAACTTGTTCTACGTTGATAATACGTTGAAAAAACGCACGTGTACCCATTGGAGTTAGTTCTGAGATTTCATTGAACGTTACCAAAAAACGTTACATCACCGTGAGTACTTATACCAAAATGTAAAATATAGTTCGATTAAAACATTATCCACACGTTAGTGAGTAATGGTTGGGGAACGTAATTGCAAAGCGTATACTTACATCACGTTGTTTCTGTTACTGACTGTTGAATGATGATGAAAGATTCACGTTGGAAAAACGTCAGACTTGTCAGTTCATTGAACGTTATCAAAAAACGTTACTTAACCGTGAGCACTTCTACCAAAATGTGAAAAATAGTTTGTTATCAACATTCATTATACGTTGGCAGATAACGGTGGAGAAACGTTGTTGGAAAACATTTTCTACGCGTTGATTTCTTGACCAGCAGTTGATTTTTGTTGAGAAAATGACGTTGAACAAACGATCATTCCAAGGATTCAACGAACGTTTCGAATAAAGGTTATATAACTGCTAGCAGTTCAACTATGAGTTGCGAAATAGTTCAACAACAAGGTATAATAAACATTGTCAGATGAAGGCTGAAAAATGTAGTTGAATAAAGATTCATCCACGTTTTTTCCTCACTATCAGTTATAAAATGATGAAGGATTCGTGATGAAGAAACGTTCATCTCAAGAATTTCTTTAACGTTTTGGGAAAACGTTTCATAAATATACGAATTTCATGAATCGTCATGACATATCATCCTCAATACGTGTAATAAACGTTTATATTCAACGTCATTCTCTTCAACCATATATCAACCTTTAATTCCTCAATCATGAACGTCTATGCAACCTGATTTACGTTGATTAAACGTTTACAAAACGTACGTGTTCTTATTAGGTATCACTCTATAACAGAGCAAAATCAATAGCATTAGACCAACAAATTTTCAACAATAAACTCCATTCGAGGAATGTTTTTTAATCTGTATCCAGAGAACTCCATCGATATACCGATACACGAAATCAAGAATATACCATACCTTCCTTGCATTTCTGAGGAATTCAAACGTATTGGTGATGAATTTCAAGTGGGAACATCGTTCAGAAATACAAATATAATGAGATCAATTCTGACCTTGAAAAAACCGAGAAATGCAAGAAAATCATGGAGAAATTAGGTTCACAAAATTAACCTTGTGTTGATGGAAAGTATTATACAGGTGGAATAGAGCGAATTCTCTTAGTGAGGACAAAAGAACTAAAAGATGATTTGGAGAGCAGAAATATCGATAAATAATAGAGACCAGCTGAACATATCCTTCCAGAAGATGGAGAACATATGGCAGAGTGCAATAACATCAAAATCATTGAAAATGTAGATAATCGAAAGATAAAATCAAGTAATCCGCTCGCATTCTTTCGAACGAAGACTTCCTATCCAGTGGATATAGATGAAACATAATATGAACACTACCAAAATCTGAATATGAAAATGATGGATTCAATGTCACTATTTGTCACTGAGAAGTGTGAGAACTGATGCCTGACCATTTTGCGAGAAAAATATTCTCCATTTTTATGTTAAAAACGGAAGCAGATTTGTTTCCAAAAGGTTCAAAGATTGGTAAAAAAATTATATTTCTCATATACCTATCTCATTTCTATTCTTCAAACCTCAGTTAGAACAAAGTGTCACTGACGAGTGAATTGAATCTTCTTCTAGGCTCTCTGATAGAAACAGTTTTGAACGCTGTGACATTTCGGGCCAAACCATCTGGTTTGTCCTCAACACGAATATTGAAATGATACTCATAATCTCATTCCATAGAAACGAAGAGAGAAAATCCGAACAACCGAACAACCGAACCACTTCATTGACTTATCTTCAGACAGCATGAATAATGCGATCCTTTCAAGCAATATATCTCCCACTAATAATCTATACATTGTGATCAGGATATGGTAGCACAGCATGAGAATTTCGGAGACAGTATTCGAATTACGAATTCGGATGAATCTGGAACAACTTACACATTTTATTTCATTAATTCCAGGCACATTTCTTCAATGGTTTGCAAAATTATTCGTCGTTTTCCAGTTAGATTTATGAAAGTGAGTTTCCGAAAAATCGACTCATTTGTTTTTCTACTCCATAATTTTTTTTCATTCGAATTGACTCTGCCGTTACTTGTTGAGAATCCATAATGAATTTCGTAAACTTCAGGAACGATAAGAGTTTTACTAGATTCTCATTCACACGACATGTTTCGCTAACACAGTAGCTTCTTGAGGTGAAATACAGGTATTATGAACTGATCTCACATTAGCTTGCAAAACTTCAATATCCTAATCTGAAGGATAAGAATAACCTGTGGTTCGATTTACGAATGAAATATTGTGAAGTTTCGAAGTATCGGCTGGGGATACTCATTTTTCATCCCATGAAGCCCACGAGAAAAACATTGTGTAATGTTCGTGAAACATCGTGCGTACCTAGGAAGGATAAAAAGAGGAGGTGGGTTTTTTAATTTCTTTCGAGCTTCTGGAGGTGCTAAGTTCTTGGGTATATTTCCATCAACAGAGAATTACAAATCTCTGCCGTTCTATAGACGAACGAGTTTTGATAGAGTTTTGTTCGACACTCTTTTTCACAGTGAAAGTATTCATAGAGAAGTGGATGGTCGCCGACCTTTTTACAATCTTCTGATATGCTCAAATAGTAAGTGAATATGGCTCGATTGGTACTTCGAATTTCGTGGTCATATTCACTCAAATCTGATGAATCATTATTTTTTGATGTAACATTATTTTCGGGAGATACTTCTCCTAGTGAAATCGTGCCCCCATATTCCTTATTTCTTGTAACAGCTCCGATTGTATTAAATTATACTCTCAGTCGGACATAATTTATTCGTTCAATGGTGCCCCAACTGCATTCTCATTTGTTGTCACATCATTCATTCAGAGGTTGTCGACATCAGATATAATTTTCGCTTTTCTATAGTTTCTGCTTGGGTTAACCGCCTGTTTCAAATCTTTTTTTTTTGTGTTCATTCTGGTGATGGGCGTTTTACCTACCTATCCAATAATTTGCGTTATGTTATCCATAGATTGAAGATATTATGTAGAGATAACAATTTGCCTACTACCCAATTATTGAATATTGAAGAGCTACAACTGGATTGATACAGAAATGAGTACTCACCTTCAACGTGAAGACCACATGAAGCTGTTGATTGTGAACTGAGGCTTGAACTACGAAATACTAGAAATATGCTCTGAAAATAATCAACAACGCGCTGACAAAGATATGATGTGATTTCTATGGCAAAATCACGCAAAACTCACGCAAGCTCACCAAAATGAACATGAACTCGAACAATTTTGAAATTTTTCTCGTCATGATGGATGTCCAATTCGTACTACGAAGTATTCTATGATGGACATCCTAATTCATATTCGATTTGCGTACATGGATATGAATTGGCTTCCAGGTGAAATACTTCCTTGAACATCAGATAGATATCCAATGTTGTTCATTAGAATGCAGTTCCAGGAATGAGTTTCGAGGTTGCTGAACTCACCTGATAGTGATCAATCAACTTTTCCATCGTATCAAGATTGTGAACAGTCCAGATACAAATTAGTGGCACATTATCAATGTGCGTTCACTATTCTGTACAAAATATATGAAATATCGAGTGTCAAAAACAACAACAATTTCGAAACAACAATCTAGATTGAAATAGTTTTAGCATGCGCACATCATGAAACAAGTCGCATATGCGACACGTTTGTCGCTCTCGAACATGATGGAAATGAGCATTCTGGTGTCAGTATATTATATATGATATTGATTATTTAAAGAACCCTAGAAAGCAACAAACGCGAGGAATCCAGATCTCACTAATCCACAGCTGTTGAATTTGTGATTTCAGAAGGTAATGATAGGTATTCGTTTTCATCCCTTCGTAGTTGATATGCTACATAGTATTCTGATGTAGATATCGTGGCTACTGCTACTTTCTAAAAACTTAGGTTTATCGACATTCTACAGGTAATTCTAATCCTTCAGGTTGGGAGAGTTGGATATAAAAGTTGGGCAAGCCAATGTTAGTTCAGTTTTTTGTACTAGTATTTCACCTGAAGTAGCTACTGTCTTGGCAAAACATGTCGTGTGATTAGTATTTTGGTGAAAATCTTATTGAAGTTCTTCACAATCATCGTTGAAGATAAAGAAAAACTGAAAATACCATATCAACTTCTGATGCGATTCTAAGTATTGCTCAATACGTTGTCTTGTTTTCGTAGAACCATCATCAACTCATTTTTCGAATATACAGTACTGGTTATGTGTTAACTGTTTCTGGAAGGTTTATTATTCTTGATTCAAACATGTTATATACGAGAGAGTTTGAATGTGGTTCGACTCAGTGTCCACCATCATCAAGGTTTTCTTGAAATCATGGAGAAATCATATCATCAGTTCCACTTCTATATGGTCATTTTTTTCTCAGATCATGATGTACTCGTCAATTCATACTTCAGAATGGAGAAAGATATTTCACTTAATCATCATCAATGCATCGCTTCAAATTATCGTTCAATGTTGAATGATTTTTCATTTGAAATTCCTCAATGGTTGGACATTGACAACACGATCAGTGATTATAACCAAAGAAATGTATAACAATAATGTTCAGAATAATAATGTTTTTTTTTTTCTGAACAGATATATTCTCTGTTCATTAGAGCTGCTTAGTAACATATCCATTATTAACTAATAGAATTGTATATGATATTGCTTCATTCTTAATTTATCGATAGAATGAAACAAATTATTCCATGGTAAAATCAAAATAGGAGAAACTACTGAGTGAATAAATTAGTGATGAAGGAGGCAAACTCCTGTAACAGATATAAAAGAGAATGATAAAAGGACACCGCACGTTTTATAGGAAAAATTGACCTGATGTCGATTCGACTGGATTTTTGATATGTTATAGTCCAAAACATACTGAACAAAATATCCAAATATCAATCTGTTTTGATGGATTGTTTTGGCGCTAGAGGCCGCTAAAATCTCAATGTTTATTTTTTTTCTCCTGACGAATCATTCAATTTGAGCTATAATTATATCATTCTTTGATAGGAGGAGTCACTACAAGAAGTTTTCTTCAATATTGTTGCTGTTAGTCAAGAATTGTATAGTGTGTTCCAGCAATTATGGGGAAGATAAAATATGTTACTTTACCGTAATTCAATGAAAAAGGATATTGTCACGTGTCGCATTTCAATTATGAAACAGTTCTTCCATTGGCAACATTTATCATTATTATTATTGATATTATCATAATTTGATTTTATGTAATTCCAGTCACGACTCTGCGGCCTCCGACGCCACGCAGAGTCGTGATGAATGAAATCCAGTGACTACTCCCCACAGCCTGTGAGGTGAATTATCACTGGGACCAAGAACCGTGTGCCCTGAGTGAACGCAATGATCCAAGTATGACGGCATTCTGCATTCCACCAGCCAGGATGTGTGCTTCATCGCTGCACGCTAGGATTTTCTGGATTTCCGAGTGCAGCGTGTGTCGTGTGCCTCCTAGGGAGCCGATTATCACGATGACCAATTCCACAGAATGGTCTGGATAGAGCCTGCGGAGTTCGAAGATATGATCCCGATATTAAGTCCGTTCCTCCTCCTCTTTCAAAACGATGATGGTTCGGCTGGCGCCAAAAACTCGATAACGAACATCGCTTTAGTTTGATGGTCGAAGAGGACTTCATCAGGCTTGTTAACTTGTATTTGCCTGAGGGTGGGGAATGAGAAGTTCCAATAAATTCGGCACCTCTCATTCTCCACAACGGACACAATATCCCCCAGAGCATAGGGCAGCACTGGGGTCTCGTCTATTCCGTACGAGTGCCTCAAGTGATAATAGAGAACTCGCAATGCTGCATTGTGTCTATGGATATAGGCCGAGTTTGCATACACCGTGCAAGAAGACAGCAGGTGCATAATCGCCTCGAAGACAATTCATCGGCTGCTCGACGTGCTGCCCTATGAAGAAAAGCTCCTACTCCTGCCTCTTCATGGGTTTTGACCATTTTCAGAAGGGGATCCAAACTCCTGATGACTTTGCAGGCGCCATCCAGAACCATTTTGTTATGGAGATACTCCAAGCTCAAGAGTCCACGGCCACCCTGGTCTCCAGGTATGTATAATCATAAATCGGAGGAATCTGGATGCAGAATCCTATGGAGTTGCATCATCTTGCGAGTACTTACGTCAAGTTGTCGCAGCTCGACTTGAGTCCACTTCATCACTTCAAATGAGTGAAGTAGGATCGGAACAGCAAGCATGTTAGCCGTTATTATTATTATTAATATCATTATAACTTTTATCATTATAAGTATCATTATTCTTATCATTATTATTATTATTATAATTTATTGTTCACCTTGTATATAAATAGGGGATATACAACGTTATCAACTCGTGCTATAACAGTAGCAGATATTATCAGTAATATCATTATTCATCTTCATCTTCAGATGAATATTCCTTGTAACTTCGTCAAAAAATTCTGATAATACCAAGTATATTTTTTCAAATGCATGTCAGTTTATTTCAGATGTAACGCCCTTGAAAATCGTACTATTGTTTCAAAAATCATCAATTGATCATCCTAAGTTGATGAGGCAGGATCGCAGATATTGAATAGTTTGTGAACTTTGTTACTAGTGCTGATTTTTTGATGCTATATATACGAACTGTTTTGGGAGGAAAAACGTGGAAATAACATTCCTGCTCAAACCTTGACAAATAGGAGATTGATACTGGAAAAAACATCATCACATCAATATAGAATATTATAATTTTTTTTGTTGATTCGAATATCATTCAGCTAGTGCTATATGAAACGGGTTGATATCTTCGTGTATTTTCTAGTTATACAATGGATGAACATGAAATTCGAATGAATTATTCAGTAATTGAAATAGGACATTTCTCGATTTCTCATTACTCAATATCCTTTTCTATAAAATTGATCAATATCATTATCGTCTTAAACAATAATAGCTGGAACACATCGTATAAATGTTGACCAGTAGCAACAATATTGATGAATACTTCTAGTAGTGACTTATCATGTGAAAATGAAATAAAATAATGGCTCAAAGAGCGTTATTCATTAGGAGAAAAGAATTCAAGTTTGAGACGTTTCAGCGGCCTCTAGCGTCAAAACTAGTCATAAGAACGGTTTAATATCCCTACATTTTGTTCAGAATGTCTTGAACTATAACATATCATAAATTCAGCCAATTTGACAAAAGGCCAATATTCCCTATAAAACTTGTTGTGCCTTTACATTTTTCTGAAGGAACTTGTCAGTATCAGAGTTTTGAAACTAATCTTCGAAAAAAAATGTCATTCATCATCAGTTGATAGGCAGAATTAATGTAATATTCCATTTGAAATTTCAGAAAAAATTTCATGATGACTATCACTATGTCGAAACATATTCAAACAAATTGTCTACCAGAATTTTATGATACATGGTTGTCCTCAGAATGTAGAAATTATTCAAAATTTGTTATCGAAATAACATGACTGTATATTTGGAATGGATCTGTTGATGATAGTTTCACATATACAGAACGTTGCATAGATAAATCAATATCATCACGTTAAATTCCATCACAAACTGCTCCAAGAAGGTATCCTCAGTTTTTCTGTATCTCCATTAACATCGTGAGAAAATTGGAACAGATTCTCGCAAAAATTCAATATATTTCTATATACAGGGTGACCCAGGGTTGAACCGCTAAACGTTTAGGATCAGTTTTTCAAGCAAAAATAAGACTTTTCCTTTCCTAACTAGCTTCATTTTAGAGATATAGGGTGTCAAAGTTTTTAGAAAAAAAAAAGTTTTTCATCAATTACACAAAAATCTGTGGGCTGATTTTGATGAAACTTGGCATGCTTATTTGAGGAAATAAGGGGCTCCTGTTTACTTTTCATTTAGAATAAAATTGTCATTTCCAGAAGAGTCCCCCAGGGTAATCTATCTAATATTAGGATAAATCATTGTACGCCACAGTTTTATTTGTATGTTTATTTTTCAAATTCAACTTTCAGGAATATAAATTTTCTTCTCATCAATTTGTTTATGATCACTATTCATTTTCGAATAAAAAAATAAACATTTTCCTGCATGTAGTAGGATAAAACTATCTGACTGATATTACGACAAAAACTGCTCAAAATGACCACCAACTTTTACAATACAAAGTTCGTATCTACGTTTCACAGATCGTGCAGCTGCACGTCACTCCGCTAGTGTGATCTCTCGTGATGCTTGGACAACCCTTTCCCGGAGAGTATCTTCTTCATTGATGGGCTCAGCATAAACAATGGATTTTATTGAACCCCATACAAAAAAATCCATAAGGGTCGAGTCAGGAGAGCGCGCAAGCCTAGGAAAGGGGCTGTCTTGACCGCGACATATCCATATTTCCGGAAAATAGTGGTGCAGCCATCGTACGATGATTTATCCTAATATTAGATAGATTACCCTCTGGGACGCTACTGGAGATAATGATTTTATTCTTAGTAAACAGTGAATAGCAGCCCCTTATAACCTCAAATGAGCATGCCAAGTTTTAATCAGCCCACAGGTTTTTGAGTAATTAATGAAAAACTGATTTTTTCTAGAAACTTTGACACCCTATATCTCCAAACTGAAGCAAGTTAGGACACATGCTTATGGAAAGAAAAAGTCTTATTTTTGCCTAAAAATTTGATCCTGAATATTTGGCGGTTTAACCCTGGGTCACCCTGTATATATATTCATATAACTGGAAAAAATATTCTCTAGAACCAATACTGCATAGTCATGAAATGATGAAAATGATCTGCGCTGTGACTGGATCAGTTTTTATCAACAAGATATGCAACAATGAAAATAGCTGGAAGTATAAACGAACCCTGGCATTCCTCCATTCTGGGCCTCTCTGTGAAACCATATGTACAGTGATAGGAACTTTATTGGTCATATAAATCCCACGGTCCACAAAACTATTGAAGTCCTTGATCAATACGGTTCTCACATCTTCAGGGTCCAAGAGTACCAAATTTGGATCTAACCCCAAGAAAACACCTGCAACAATCATATAAATACATTCGTGGTGTTTTATAAACATCAGTAAACAATTCGTGTATTGTGTAATATTCCGTAAAACAAGGTCACTCTGATCCATCGAGTTTGGCAACATCTAGTTTCCATCTCCCAATTTGTTATACATTCAAGAATGGTATGACATTCCTAGTATAAAATAGTTATTTGTTTTACCAGGCAGCAGAATATTAGGCCTTCCGCACACGGGTCGATCGGCGACATGGGCGACGCGATTCGAATCGTACGACGGTCTCCCCTCTACTCGACTTCCTAAGCAAAGCATCTGGATCACGCACACGGGTCATTTAGTGGTCGTCTAGAAACGTACGATTTAAGATCTCCTCATTATCAGTCTCACGCGATTAGCTAGGAAGCAGTTTGATCGAGTGAATCTTGCGTCTCAATGGAGAAAGTTGTTCAATGATTTTTCAATCATTGTGAATATTTGTGTTAACTACCTTAGTTCTTTACTTTCAGTAACTAGAACATAATATAATCTTATGTTTCCAATTTATACTCTCAGCTCTAGGAACTGTTTGATTTTTTGAATAATATGAATCTTACATCAATGTTATTAGTATGTGTTCTTCTGCGCTGACACATTCCCTCATATTTGAATCCATATAATTTATGGCTGGAGCAAGAGTTTCCACTAAATCAATATAATTATGATTCTTTCGACATTCTATAAAATGCCAATAATTTTGTGTCACTCTCTTGCATTTCACTTGCAGTAACAAGAAGTCGAGTGTGAAAATTTCGTGCAATGTACGGATGCACACATAAACTTCGTTGTCTTCTTCTTCTCCTGATCTGCCGGTGCCACAAAAACATGAATATGTCCTCCTCGCCATTGGAACTGCTCATTTTTAGCGAAACATTCCTTTTTGAAGTAGCAAAAAATAGAGTAACTAAGTTGATCAGACGCGAGTCGACTACACAAAACGTCGACCCATATGCGGATGACACACACTCCCGTCTCTTGAATCGTACGAATGCAGAAATTGTGACGTCATTGCAATCGCGTCGCCCATGTCGCCGATCGACCCGTGTGCGGAGGGCCTTAGATTGACTGCCGCGAGTGATAGTTCATAGCCGAGCATAGCGACTCTAGGAATTCAGCCAAGGCATAGTCAATCAACATCTTCTGCCTTGTGAAACTCATACATTCCCCTCAAAATGTCATGAAATTATTTCGTGTTACTTTCCAATGAGAACTTCATCATTTTGTGTTCACCCAATGGCAGTATCAATTCCGATCACCAAATTTCAGTGAAATCACTTGGAACGTTGCCTAACAACGAACTTCTGATGCCTGTTGAGTGTGAAAGGAAGAGCACTTCCTATGCCGCTTGCAAAGATATATTTCTCATGAACTTGACAATTCTGACATGCCATTTCTAACCTACAAAACCAACGTCTGGTGTGATTTGCATACTTTTGTTGCTGTATTCATTAGTATTTGCACTATATGTTCACAAAATATATCTGCTACAACAATAACCATGTCTAGCAAAACATAATATATCAAGGGATTTTTCAATATTTCAACACATTTTTTTACATTTCTTCCATCAGGACAATGCTCCATCAGACTTCGTCACCTGGGTTAACTTCAACGTGTTTATGTCTCTACCCGATTCTTCAGGAATACAATGGTCTTTGATAATGAAATACTTTATTTTTGTAAATTCTGTTTCTTCTGTTGCATTTAACGAAATCTTCTGGGGGTCACACAACATAAAGAAAAAAAAATCCAATATATTGGAAAAATTCTAATATGTTGGAAAAAAATCAGTGGTTTGAAAAAATCAGACAGTAATGGTAACAAGGAATGTAGGATAGTTTTTCACTATCGTTTCTCAAAATAAAAAGGGATTGAGGAGAATGCTATTTCATTAATCAATCAATGTTCTTCACACATCATGACTTATCGCGGGGTTTTCATCAAATTGAGCTGGACTCATTATCTCAATCATACACAAGTTTCTCGACTGATAAAGGTCAGTATCGTATGATGAGATTACCCATGGGGTCGAAACTGAGTCCAAGTACTTCCTCTCGTGCGGTGACTATTGCTTTGTCAGGGTCGAACAATGAGAACTGTTTCATTCATTGAACGATTTGTTAGTTCTTGGTGGTAATTTGACAAGACATTATCAAAATTCAATTGAAGTGTTACAACGTTTGGAACGAGTAAATTCGAAATTGAATCCCTACAAATGTGAATTTCTGAAAAAAATAGATATTCCATCTGGGTAACGTGATTTCGACTGGAGGAATGTGTCTGGTTTTTGAGAAAATACGTTTCATGCAAGAAAATTCGACAACAAAATATTCTAACGCAACTGAACAGTTCGGAGCATTCGCAAATGAATATAGGAATTTCATCAGGAATTTTGCTTTCGAACTCCAAATATAAGAGATTATCAAAACTATAAGATTTCTGATGCAATTTTATTGATTTGATTGACAATTCCCAAAAAACAAAACTTATCATTATTCTTTATAGCAACTACTCGAAACAGTATGAAATACTGAATGTTTGATATAGACAATGCTTCATACATCAGAAAGAGCTCAAACATTCCCTCCACCTTGAAATGTCTTTTCAATATGACCAATGAATCAAATAAAGAAACAATAGTTTGATGAAAAGTTGAAAAATTTGTCATGAAGTTCACTTCTAGAAGGTTCCTTTCTTCAAATTGTATCTCTTAGTGGTAGGAAACACAGTTCTGAAATGGCACGTGTTAGTTCTCCATTCTGTGTTTTCACTGATGAAACACGAATCTTTCCATCAGGTCTAGGAAATACAGCATAAACTCTTCTCAACCGCCAGTGAAGTGGTGACAAATTGTTGTCATTAATAATCACTTATTGTCCAACTTTTAGATTGTCTTTCTCTTTTGTCCATTAGGTTCTTTGCTGCTGCTCCATCAAGTACTCTTTTGACCATCTGGACTAAAAGTGTTGATACAACATCTGTATGTGTTGGAATTTGTATAGACTATTTGTAGAGATATTTGTTGAATCAAGATCTGGCAGTGTTGTGAAGCGCCGCTCAATTAGGAAATGGGATGGGGTGAGGAAATCCTTATCCTGAGGAGAATGGGGAAAATGGCCGGGAATTGAGAACTGCCTCAATTTGTGCAAGTGAAGTTGAATAACCTATGTCAGGGACGCTATACCTAATATTCGATTCAGATGATGTTTGCAAGAACGGACTCCAGCCTGCCATATACCACCAAAATCAGGAGAGTTAGATGGGATGAATTTCCAAGAAATACCATCGTTCGCGAAAGTTGATGTTAACGAAATTGACTGAGTTTTAAGAAATTCACCTAATTGCTTCATTTCTGCGTCGGCCCCTTTGAAGTTTGACCCATTAGAAGATACTCCTGCTGGTTTACCTCTTCATGAAACGAATCTACGGAAACATGCAATGAATGATTTCGTTGTCAAATCAGTTACCACTTCTGAGTGGATTGCTCTCGTTGAGTAACAAATAAATAGACTTATCCAACACTTTGAGGTTTTTTCCTCACGTCCTTGAATGTGTTTGATATAGAATGGCCCTGCATAATCGATGTCAGTAGTATAAATAGAAATAGAGGGTGTTACTCTTGCTTTAGCAAGAACTCCCATAATTTGATCAAGTGGCTAAGGATTTGCTCTGAAACATACAATACAGTTATGTGATAATTTCCCAGCTAAGTTTCTTTCTCCAATTATCCAATAGTTCTCCCTTATCGTACTCAATGAAAGCTGAGGGCCAGCATGTAATAAACGTCTATGTTCCAATTCGAACAATGGAATGGTCACTTTATGATTTGCTGACAGCAGAATGGGATGTTTGGTGCAATATTCCAACGGAGATAAATGTATTCCACCCACTACCCTGAGCAAATCATTACTATCAACGAATGGGTTTAGTTTGAGTTGAACTTCGTTGAAAAGTGTATTCTTGTTTGATTCCAGAATGTCTTCTTTGAAAGATTTTATTTGTGTGATTCTAATGAGTGCAGTCATAGCGCAATTTGATTCATCTACACATATTAGTTTATTTTTCAAATTCTTTTCCATTTTAACTTTGTCTAACCATCTCAATCATTGGGCTTTCATCATTCTGAGACGATTCAGATTACTGAACCAATCTAAATTGATTTCATCATCCATAGTAACATAATTACAAGATTTTGTCGAATCTTTCAGTTCGGGCAAGTCATCTGATGGATGTACATCGGATGCAGGTTATTCCGATTTCACTCATCGTGAGCCCATCAGGACCTGTCCATCATTTCTGACAAATTGAGATGGTTTCAGAGTGCATACCTCTAGATAATATGTCTGCTGGGTTGTCTCCAGAACGTATATGATTCTAATTCACAGTTGAAGATGAACTCTGAATCTGAGACACCCTGTTACTAACAAATGTTTGTGAAGTATCAGAAGACCTACCAATTCACCCCAACACTATTGTAGAATCTGACCATAGATAAATATTCTTGAACAGAATACTCATAGCCTGTTCAATGGTTACGACCAACTTCACGAGTAATGAGGCTGCACATAGTTCCAACATAGGAATTGTGAGTGATTTTGAGAAAGCAACCTTCACTTTTGAGCAAAGTAGTGAAACCATTGTATGTTCATTGAGCCCGATTCTTTTCAGATATATATTCATGCTCCATGAGCTCGCATGGAAGCATCAGAAAATTCCATGAATATCAATTCGAATAGGATTAGGACAGACAACATATATCTTCTGATCTTCAGCTCATTGAAGTATACACTGTCCTCTCAACTTTTGCCACTGTGTATTCAATTCTGATGGTGATGTTTCGTCCCAATCCATTTTCTCACACCATAACTTCTGCAGTAGAACTCCCGCTATCATCACACATGGATTTACCAGACCAAGAGGATCAAAAATTCTAGAGACATCTGATGGAATTGACCTCTTCGTGATTCTTGTTGATCGTTCAGAAAAGCCAATAGAAAACATTAGATGATTCTGTTCAAAACACCAATGGAGTCCAAGAGTTTTGTGCACACCTTTCTCCTCAAAATGAACTTGATCTCCACCTAACATCGATTTTCCAACCTGTTGAAGATATTGAGTAACTTCTGAATCGTTCGATTACCATTTTCTGAGTTCCATACCACCACTTTTCAATGTACCATCCACCATATGACAAATAATAATAGCTTCTTCAGATGAGTCACAGCCTGACAGCATGTCATCTACATAAAAATCATTCAGAATCAATCGTGATGCCTCTGGAAATCTATCTAGATGATCCAGCCCTAATTGCTTCAAACATCTAATCGCCAAGTGAAGAGTTGATTGAGTACCATAAGTGACCGTATTCAAATTATACTCAAGCAGTTCCCCACAGGTTGGAGATCTTCATACTATTTTCTGAAGTGATCCATATTCTTTGTCAACTCATATAATTCGATTCATTTTAGCCACGTCGGCACACAGAACTACTGCATGTTGTCTGAATCTAAGCAATATTTGAAAGAGATCATCTCGTAATTCAGGTCCAATAAATTGAAAGTCAATCAAAGAATAACCTGTGTCTGTTTTGAAGGACCCATTGAACACGACCCTCAACTTTGTTGTTTCCCTATTCTCGTCCGATACATCATGATGAGGTTAGTAGTGGAAAATTTGATTTACTATAAATTTATGAAACACAGACATATGACCCATTTGCAAGTATTCCTTCATGAAGGCCACATACATTTCTCGCAATTTGAAATTTTCAGCTAGCCTTTTTTCTAACTTCAAGAAATGATTGATATCAGGTTCATTTGAGTCTTCCAATCCAGTAGGAGGATCTAATAATGGAATCTGAACAATGAACTTATTATCTTCACTTCTCTTAGTAGTCTGAGAGAATATTTTTCCACATTCTTGATCTTCAAGTGACATGACAGTATCCAAAAGTGGAGATTCTTCCACTTTCCATAATTTTTCCAGTTGTGAGTGAATATCTATCAATGCTGAATTGCAATAAACAATTGAAATGTCATGTTTGCCAAACTGAACCGAACCTGTAACAACCCAACCTAGCCGAGTCTTTTGCAATGTAGGCTCACCTTTGCCGAGAGATACCTGACCAACACACAGCGAACTGTAGAATAATTCTGCACCGAGAAGTAGATCTTTTTTTCCTGGTTCAGCAAATGCTGAATCAGCTTACTTCAGGTGATGTGGTATATTCAAATGGTCCACATCTAACTTCTGATATGGGATTGAGTCACTTATTTGAGGAATTACCAAACATGACACAGTTCTTCCGAGGCGTCTAGAAACAGAACTCGTCTTATCCACTTTCGGTGGAAAATGAGTTAGATATTGTAGATTGTCATTCTCTTGAGTCCCCACAGACTGGTGGTGGCGATATGTGGCAAAACTTGCGTTATCCCACTCAAATTAAATTGTGAAAATCTGTTGTCACAGCAAAAGTCGCCTTATCCATCGTCTGTTACAATGCATAACTTGTCTTATCCACGCGGCCAATAGGATGAGTTGAATATGAATCACGTGACTGGACAATGCAAATCTCGTCAGTGTGATCGTTTTGTTTTGTTTATGTTGTTAACTCGAACTTGTTACTTCGAAATAAAACGTTTATCGGTTGTTATTCTTCAATGGTTAGTTCAAACATCCAACAATGGAATCTAGAATGATACCATCCGAACAAGGAAAAGGTAGAAAACGAATTGCCGATAAGTCCAAATGAAAGCGATAGATAGCTTAACGTGAAAGGTATTCTGAATCATCTTTGCTTTTACATTAGATATCCTCTTATAATAAAATTACACCTTATTTTCAGACATGCTGCTGAATATCTACCACTATATCCTTTATGCAATCATGATGGCAAAACATACAAATGTTAAAAACTATCTCCTCAAGACATCTATAACTTCCACCGCAGCTTTTACTCTACTACCAAAAAAGTTGTGCAAGATAATTATGTAAGCAGCAACCCGATTTTTCGTGAGAACCTGCTGACATCAACATCAGCAGAAATCCGGGAAAGAATGAAATGCCTTGTGAACCGCAATTCAGAATAGACATGATCTTGGTAGAGTAAAGACGTACATTTTATTATTGTGAAAACTGATTGAATGAATAATTTTTGTCTCTCGAAATATAAAGTGCTTTTTTTAAATACCTTTTCGGGCAAGTAAGAACATAAAGTGGCGCAGTCGTACGGATTCTGAAAAGGAAATTTATCGAAAATAACCCGTCAGTTTCAACTGTTTAACCAGAAGAACCCAGTGCTCCATCAAGGACCCCAACTGGCAGAAACAAAGCAGAAGTAGAAGAAAAATCAGTCTCGTCGAAGCAGGAATGAAAATCTTCGTTTTGATGTAAGCTGTTCATATCATTTATTTTCCTTCCAAGATTTTATGTCATTCTCCACGCCCTCAGATTTTTCAAGTAAAAATATAGATCGCGAGTTATATTTAGATACCGGAATAAGTCCAATTGCAAATTTAGAATCAGAGTCAGAAATAATCAGACTTCTTCCTGTCTTGAACATAACAGAAGATAGTAATTCACCTGAAGTATCAAACAATATGTCAATCCTACATTTTGAAACCAAACTTTTAGAGATTGTTCCAAAATTTGACGAAAATCCATTAGAATTATCTTCATATTTGGATACAGCTAATACCCTAATCAATACATATTGGGACCCGAATCCCGCAAATATCAATGGTGTTCAAAACACAACATTGATTCACGGAATATATGCAAAATTAATAGGAAAAGCACGCGAAGTTTACAGTATTTGTATTGCAAAAGACTGGCAATCAGTAAAAAACGCTCTTATAGCCCATTTTGGCGATCAGAGAGATGGAAACGGATTACTTGTTGATTTGGACCAATTGCGACAAACTAACAATGCATCTCCTTTACAATTTTATACTCGTATTATGTCAAATGTAAGCGCTCTTCACAATTACCTTGATACACATGAAAATGATCCAGATAACAAAACAGGAAAGAACACTTTTTATAACACACATGCATTGAAAATTTCCCTTGCAGGATTGAAAGAACCCTCAGGTTCGACAATCAGAGCGATGAAACCCAACGATTTAGCAGAAGCTAGGCAATACATAATTTCTGAAAGTAATATTCGTCATTTGCAAAAACCAATTAACGATCAGTTCAAACCGAGACAAAATCCGAAATACAATCATGGATATCAAAATCAATTTCAAAATCATCATCAGTTCATTAATCATTCGCAAAATAACTTCCAAAATCCACCTCAAAATATCCCACGACCAACCTTCCAAAATTCTAACTTTCCACGCGGTCCTGTACAAATTCAAACAAGGCCTGCCCCTCCACAACGTTATTTCACAAACATTCAAGTTTTTGGAAACCAGAGACCTTTCCGAAATCGAAGTAATGTTTGAAGATCAAACCCACAAAATCAAACTAGACCTAGACCTACCACAATGAGCGGAATTTCTTATGGAACTGTACCTCGACAAAGAAATGACAATAGACCAAACACATTTCACCAACAACCCCGAATGAACTCTACCCCTGAAGAAGTATATAACGTAGTCTCACAAATTGACGAAGAATATTTTGACAGCCAATATCATAATCATTATTACGATGATCAATATTTTGACTATCAAAATGAACCGAGCACATCCCAAAATCAAATTTGTTACCAAAATCCTAATCATGATGAATATCAATCAGAACCAATTGATGAACCTAATCAAAATTTCCAACAAATAGACTCTTCAGAAATCAACACATAGAAATTCATTCAATCTATGACCGAAAAGACTTTCCATATATCGAAATTTTAAATCTCCCATTGAAATTATTAATTGACACAGGAGCTACCAAATCATTTTTGAACCCGAAAATTGCAGAAAACTATTATAACGACTTCATGAAAAAGGAACCTTTCACAATATCATCAATATTTCAAACAACTTGCAGAGATCAGTGTGCCGAAATTCCGGCCTTCAGGGAATTCAATTCAGATAAGAAAACCAAATTTTATTTGTTTAAATCTCATCATTTTTCCGATGGTCTAATTGGTTGAGAAACTCTGAAAGATCTTAATATTCAAATAGATATTCGAAATTCGATTATTAAAACACCCTTTGCCCAAATTTCGATAGATCACTACGAAACAAATGGCAAACTTTTATTTTTCGCACGAATCGAACCATTTTCCATAGAATCAGTTGAAATTCTAGTAACGATACCAGAAGGTACTATTACAATACCTGAAACTCATATGTCAAAGTGCATTATCCGCGAATGTCTGACTATAGCTCATCTAGGATATGCATCTGTTGATATTCACAATAACACCAGTGGTGTTCAAGAAATTTTTCCTTATACACCGGTACCAGTAAAACGATTTGACAATAATGACTTTGAACTTTACCATTTGACAATACCAGACACAGATTACGAAACTATACAAAACCCCGACATTACGCAATTTATACGAACTGAGCACATGAATCAAGAAGAAAAATATCACATAGAAAAATTATGCCGTTCTTTTTCAGATATATTTCACCGCATAAAATTCAAAATTAACCTTCACAAATCAAGTTAAACAAGAAATAAGAACCACAGACGAATCACCTATTTATTCGAAATCATACCGCTATCCTTTTATTCATAAACCGGAAGTTGAACGACAAATTGATGAAATGCTCAGACAGGAAATTATCAGACCCAGTGACTCTCCTTGGTCTTCCCCGATCTGGATAGTCCCCAAAAAATCTGACGCATCAGGCAAGAAAAAATGGCGTATAGTTGTCGACTATAGAAAAATTAACGAGAAGACAATTGACGACAGATATCCTATCCCAAACATATCCGATATCCTTGACAAATTAGGCAGATGCCAGTATTTCTCGACTTTGGATTTGGCAAGTGGATTTCATCAGATTGAATTGCATCCTGATGATATCCAAAAAACTGCAATCCATGTTGAGCATGGACATTACGAATACTTGCGCATGCCTTTCGGACTTAAAAATGCCCCGTCCACATTCCAACGAGTCATGGATAACGTCTTGAAAGATTTACAAAATAAAATTTGCTTTGTCTATATGGACGACATAATCGTTTTTTTCACCTCTTTACAGGAACATTTTACAAATTTGGAATTAGTCTTCGAAAAAATACGAGCGAGTAACCTAAAAGTGCAACTTGATAAATAAGAATTTCTGAGGACTGAAGTAGCATTCTTAGGGCACATCATCACTCCCGATGGTATTAAACCAAACCTGGATAAAATAAAATCTATTATCAACTATCCTTTTCCAAAAACTACGAGAGAAATCAAAGGATTTCTTGGACTTTTAGGCTATTATAGAAAATTCATTCAAAATTCTGCTAAGATCACGAAACCATCCACTTCATGTTTGAAAAAAGGAGCCAAAATCAATATCAATGATCCACTCTATATTAAAACTTTCGAAGATTGTAAATCTCTCCTGACCAATGACCCCATCCTTCAATATCCTGACCTGACAAAAGACTTCATCCTGACAACAGACGCGAGTAATATTGCCGTAGGTGCCATTCTTTCACAGGGCCCTATTGGACAAGACAAACCTATCGCATACGCATCACGCACATTGAATGATTCAGAACAGAATTACTCGACAATTTAAGAAGAATTGTTATCCATTGTGTGGGCAACAAAATATTTCAGGCCGTACCTGTTTGGCAGAAAATTCAAAATTATAATAGACCACAAACCTCTTCAATGGCTTATGTCTCTCCAAACTCTCGTTTGGTCCGTTGGAGATTAAAACTCCAAGAATATGATTACCAGATAATTTACAAAAGAGGAAAAATTAACACAAACGCGGATGCCCTTTCTAGAGTAGAAATCTACCCCACTGATTCACAGACTAACGACGAAAATATCACAGAAAACATTCCCATACTACAGTACATGCAAGAATATAATGAAAATCCCATTTCAGACAAAAATCCTAGACCTTCCACTAGTAACGAACCTGATAATCAATCAATGATAGAACAAGTAGACCCTGACGAAAACGACGACGTTCAGACTGTACATACAAGTGCAGAAAACATAAATTTTAACATTAATATAACCGCCAAACCTTTAAATTATTTTCTTTGTCAGATAGTCATAATTAAAGTTGATTAAAATCCACGAATCGAAACTAAGAAAATTTCTGGAAATCCAGTGAGCCGAACAAGATGGTATCTCTATGTGACAAACGAAACACTTCAAGCACAAGTTGTTGAATTCTTGAAAGACTTTGGTGGCGCAAAACGACAATATGTCTTGTATTTTCAGAACGATAAAAATCAAGAGCTTAATGAAGAAATATGTGTTTTTCTACCCCAAATATTCAAGAATTCAGCTTTCAAAATTTTGAAATCTAATAAACTTTCATTCGACGTTACTAATGGAAACAGACAACAAAATTTGATCAAGTCAACTCATGAAGGCATTACGAATCATAGAGGTATTCACGAAACTATTTATGAACTAAAAATAAAATATTACTGGCCAAAATTAAGTGATGACTTCAGGAAATTCGTAAATAATTGTTCTATTTGTCAACAAGTGAAATATGAACGTCATCCCCCACTTATTAAACTTCAACTGACACCAACACCGAGAAAACCTTTCGAAACCACTCATGTAGATACATTCAAATTCGACAAGGCAATAGCTCTCACAATTCGTGATAGTTTTTCCCGATTTGGACAAGCATACATTTTACCAAGTCTGTCTGCACTTCATGTCTATCAGTCAGAATTCACGCAAAGTATCCTGAAAGATTTTCCTAGAGTTCATAAAATTAACTGGCATTTCACCTTACCACTAAATCCAAATAGTAATTCAATCGTAGAAAGATTTCATTCGACAATTCTTGAACATATGCGCACTCTTGCCTTAAGCAAACCAAAATTGAATCCATTCGAAAAAATTACTTATGCAGTTTTAGGATACAATAACTCTATTCATTGGGCTACCAAACAAAAATCAGTTGATCTCTTATTGGGACACTTAGAACTAAAAGATCCAATAGATATCGATAATCAATCAGAAATAATCAATCATACTATCGATGAACATAAAGAAATAATGTCCGACCTTTATAGTGAACTTCATGGCAAAATGTCAGAGAAGAAAACAAACGTGATTTCCAAATTGAATGAAAAACGCAAAGACCCACCAGATATCGAACCTGGTCGAATTGGTTATAGAAAATTGAATGATAGACAATCTAAAACAAATCCCCTCTACCGACCTGAACACGTGACCAAAAGTAACGACCTAACAGTGATAACATCACGAAATACCTACCACAAACAAGTATTCAAACCTCCCAGAAAAATGACCGACAATCCCCTTTTGCAGGTTGATGTCACTTCACCTGACGAAACCTCAGGAAGTTCAGATATACAGTCTAGAAACCAACGCTGGTATTCTCCCTTTCAAACTCGGAACCGCCAGAAAAAAGATCGCTTCCCATACCTTCCTTCACTATATCAAAATTGATTATTTACGTCAACAAATTCAGTCAACAACCGATCAGTACAACCATTTGGGTACGCTAATCAACAATCGTCATCTTATCAGAACCGATAATTTACAAAATATTCATAATCGTCTTGAATATGAAGTAAACACAGTGAATAGGAAAATGAACTCACTATTTCCTGAAGAAAGAACAGAAAGAGGCTTAGTAAATCCAGCAGAATCACTTTTGAAATTTTTCACTGGAAATCTTGACCAAAAAGACGCGAAAGAAATCTTTGGTAGCATTTCGGAACTCGAAAGCAATCAGAACAAAATAATCAACAAGGTGAACAAACATATTTCATTAACAGCTAATCTGATGAATAATATCAATGACACGATGACTACTTTCAAGAAAAATCAAAATTTAATCAAAAATAAAATTAATCTGTTGACAAAAGTCCTAAATGATCAATCTCTGCTATTTTCCCATTATTTGACAATTCATGATATATTGGACCAAATTGAACTTAATCTTGATTCACTCCTAAATTTCCTTTCAGAAACTGAAAATGCTGTGAGTTTCGCATACCTCAGAACTCTATATCATAGTATTGTTTCTCCAAAAGATCTCAAATAAATAATAAATGAATTATATAAATCGCATACTGAATCGCAAATGCTGTTTCATTTAGACGATTACCTCAAATATTATAGTATAGTAGAAACCAGCGTTTTTATATCTGATGACAAAATGATATTTTCACATGACTCTCCTTTGGTTCACCCTAACACATTTGAACACTACCACCTTTTTCCAATTCCTAATCGAAACCAATCAATAATTATACCTTCTGCAACCTACATAACCTTGAGCAACGAAGACTATCAATACCACAAGTAAGAATGCATTGAGCTTAGACCAAACTACCTCTGCAAGAAGAACCATCTTTTACCCCTTCGAGAGAACTCGGATTGCATAACATCACTTCTGTCTGCCGAAAGCAATTCAATCAGCTGCCAACAAGTTCCGATTCACGTCAGTCGACAGTTGATTGAAGAAATCAACGAATCCCATTATATTGGTATTTTCCCAGAAAATTAGAAACTCCATCTTGATTGCAAAGAAAACGATGTGGCCATAGTCCGTGGCACGTACCTCTTTTCATTCCACCAACATGTTCCATAAAAACACCAACCTACAGCTACAAGAATGAGAAGGGTGTCATTATAGGACATCCCATTTTATTGGAAGAAATCAAAGCTTTCAATATGACAACTCTTCATGTTGAAAAACTGCGACTCGAGAAAGTTTCCCTTGATAAACTACACGAGCTTCAACTACAACAACTACAAGACGAACCCCTTGAGACGATCAGCCTTCACAGAAGATATTTCATATGGTCCATTGGGAGCGTCGCGACGCTTGTCATGTGCGTCTTAGCCTACCTATGCATCGCCAAAAGAAGCAGAGTCCAGACATGGTTTTGCAAGAAACGAACACAAGAACCCCAGAGGATATCCATCAACGAAACTCAAGTCGTTCCACCCTCGAGTTCCTTCTAAGGGATGGAGGAGTTATGTAAGCAGCAACCCGGTTTGCCGTGAGAACCTGCTGACATCAACATCAGCAGAAATCCGACTTCAGGCAAAGAACGAAATGCCTTGTGAACCGCAATTCAGAATAGACATGATCTTGGTAGAGTAAAGACGTATATTTTATTATTGTAAAAACTGATTGAATAAATAATTTTTGTCTCTCGAAATATGAAGTGCTTTTTTGAAAAGCCTTTTCGAGACAGTGAAAACATAAAGAGATGCTCACATTTTGAGATATTGCAGATGCAGTAAACCAAAGAGAAATAGACAGAAGAAGGACGGTAGTAGTAGGAAGACTGTGACAACTAACTACTTCGTCAAAAAAGATGGTTGCCAATCATTTGAAGTTCAGGATTGTCAAACAACGTTCCTGAATATCCTTCATATTTCTAGAGATCGAGTTCAAAGAATTTCCAGATCACATTCAAATTCTGGACTCATGCCTCGAGAGAACCGTGGGGGTCATCGAGGTAGCATCAGATATGATGAAAAACGAAGAGCTGTAAGAAAATTCATCAAAAATTTGACAGGGATGGAGAGCCATTACTGTCGTTCGAAATCCCATGGACGACAATATTTGCCAAGTGGTCTGAGTATATCCAAGTTATGGAGATTCTATGATGAGTCCACAAAACCGACACTCAAAGTAAAGGGGTCTTTCTTCCGAGATGAATTCACAAAATACTAAACATTGGTTTCGGTAGTCCGATAACAGATGCCTGCTCAAAATGTATAGAGCTTCCGGAAAACATAAAGTCTGAGAGGGATAACAATGTGAGAAATAATTTGATTATTGAAAAAAGAGTACATAAGCTGAGAGCTAATGCATTTTTCAAAAAACTGCAGGAAATGCGCTATAATATGATAACTTTTTCATTCGACTGCCAAAAAAACTTGGTCAACCCAAAGGTTCCAGACCAAATTGCTTACTTTAGCCGACAGCTGTACACGTATAATTTCACTATTGTTCAGGGTTCATCTGAAAGCAAAATGTCATTAGAAAATGTCTTTATTTATACATGGCTTCAGCAGTATATCATCGTCTTTCCCAAACCGATCTATCATCAGACTCTGTGCTGATGGGTGTGGAGGACAAAATCGCAATTCGACTATGATTGGCATGTGTTCTTTCTTTTTAGCAAGTACTGCTTCACCCAATATCAAAACCATTGAACTCGTATTTCCTATTCCTGGGCATTCATAACTACCTTCAGATAGAGTGTTCGGAAGGATTGAGAAAATTTCAAAACGGAACCCAACAATCACAGATCCTGAGACATATATCGATATCTTCAAGGAACACGGAACCGTGGTGAAGTTAGGCAGAGACTGTGCAGTAAAAGACTGAATATTTCAAACCTGTTCAGTCATGACACTCCAAGTTCTCTTTAGCAAAAAGGTTTTTGATATCAAGAAATCAAAGGAATGGTACCATGGTACGAGGAGAATATAACTACAACTCAGATTATGGAGCACCTAGATGTATATTGAAGAAAGGCAAGGAACTAGATATGTTTTCTCCTAAAGGAATATCATTAGGAGTCCCAGTAAATCCATTAAATCTGGCAAATGTTGAAACTTTACTAAATAAACATTCCGGAAACGAATGGTATCTGGAGAACATGTTGAAGAGAAAACTCCTCAAGATGAGTTTTGTGAAGTCAGACCTGAAGCTGAAGAAGAAATGGGCTTGAGAATTTGAATTATTCCATTTCAAATTTCATAATGAATTATTAATGAGAATAAGATATTGTTTATGCCAAACTGGTCTTACCCTGTTCTTGTCGTATCAAAACTTGCTAAATTCATATTGTCGGTGCGATACTTGTCTTATCCAAACTTAAATATTATTTTTCTGAAAGTCGTTGACACTTACATTTGATTGAAATATGGTGAATCATTTCGTGGAATCTACTACATATGATTGAATTTTATGGTGGAAATTTCCAGAATAATAAACCTTGTACAAGTTTTTCTCATTTTTCCATAATTTGCTCTAGATGGATGAGAAGAGTTTTGCTTTCAGACGCCTCTTATGGAATTACTGCATGGAGATTGATATGTGATTGTACACCCATATTTGATATTATTCACAACCTGATTTATTTCTATGAATAGAATAGCCAAAGATTTCTTGATTAAACCCAACCGTTCAACAAAATCACTTGTTATCAGATTTCATTGTGACCCACTATCAAGTAATATTCTACAGTTTTTTAAATCCCTATTTGAATCAGATACTTGTACTAGAGCTGTGGATGATAATACCTCACCAATGTCAATATTTCCAAAATCCAGGAAGGAATATTTGATCTGATTTGTTGAGTTATCTCCAGTAAATTGTTGATCATTTGAATCACGTGTTATACGAGGGTTGGTTTTAATACCTGGTCTTTTTTGCTCACCATTATCATGCTCACTTCGTAATTCATTCACAAATTGTTGATTGTGCAGAAGCGTATTATGTTTAGATACATTTCCTACAGCCACCTGATCCACAATCATTGCTAATGTGAGTTTCCTCATTCAAACAATTGAGACATAGTCCCAACTTTTTTGCCTGTTCATATCTTGTGTGTACATTCAATCTTGAAAATTCAGGACAATTATTCATATATTGTTTATTTTCACAACACACGCAGGAAACTGGTGCAGCAGTCGATGATAGTGTTTCATGAAATCGATTCTTATCATAATGTTTAACTTCTACTTTACTCTCATCCTTCTTCTCATTTCCTTCAATACTTTTCAACATATTCACCCTGTCATTCAAAAACTCTTCGAATACATTTAATGCAGCTAATTTTATTTTCTGTCTACGTTCTTTTCATACACGAAATGTATTTTGATCAAACTCATCTGTCATATTGATAATTTTTATCGGATCCCATGAACTTGTTGAAATCCCAAGTTTTTTCAAAGCAAATAATATTTTTGTTATCGTATCCAACATATTTCTCAAATCAGTAGCAGATTCTCTACCCATTGATGGGAATTTCAATGGAGATTTCAGATGATGATTAACCAACATGTGAGTGTCATCATATATCTGTCACACAAGAGGTTCCAAACTATCTCATAATACCAGCAGAAATATTTACCATATCAATGACTTTTTGTGGTTCCCCTTGAAGTGAACCTTTTATATAATGGGATTTTTCTGTACTCCTTATACTTCTTTCAGATTATGGAAAAATTCTTGCATTGGAATCATGGTTCTCGTGGAATAGTTGGAAAGTATAGTTGTTATCTGTTGAATAAACCGAGAGAGAATTGGTATTTCCATCACATGGAGAATGCGAATTCTCAGTGTATTTCTTTATATAAATATATATATCAATATTTTTGTGTTCATGAATATATCTGAGAATATTCTCTTTCAGTTCAATTATATCAGATGAATAATGTACTCACGAGTCACTAAGGTGGTATCATGGATGAACCTAAACAACGATAGAAATTTCTATCATGAAAAGTAAACTCACCTCCCATTTTCAACCCTCTTGCTTTGAATTCATCATAGAAATACTGAGATAATTGCCCAATCGCAAATCCTTTTGGAAAAAATCTCTTGTTATTTCCAGTAGGAAACGTTGGTTCCAAATAAGGAACATTTCTTCTTTTCCAGTATCCGTATTTGTACTTTACAAATAAAGTAGCTAATATGGCCACGCTCGCAAACAATATCGCAATTTCTGTCAACATCTTGATGCCGTGATGAGACAAACTGATCGATGATTTATCACACACATGTTTACAGTGCTATTTTGTGTTGGTTCATATCACGAACAAATATTTGCAAAGTCGTTTCTCCTTCATCATATGAAAATTACCTGACCTTGTTTATGACATGGCATAATCAACATGAATTCAAGGTATTTCTCGATTACAGGTAGATAATTATCTCGATACTGAATGATGATTGATCGTTCTGATGAATACATTCAATATTCACTCAGTGCATCCGCTTGACGCTTCGATTTGGTGCCCGGGTGCTTGAATTATTCAAGTGATAAATTTCGATTGTTTTTTTTTTAAATCAGTTTACGATTTTTATTTTTATGCAACTCAAATTATCCGTTTCGACGGAATTATCCTCATCAGTGTGTTATTTAGCAGATTAATACATTCAAAATACACGTATTGATTGGTTGAAATAGTTGTATCAATAATCAGAAACCTCATGTTTTCGATATTGTATTTCGGCAGTTGATTGGACAGTTGATACATAATAAAATGTGATGTTATTGATTTTGTATTTCGCTTCCACTTGAGAGTTTGATAGAATATCAAACAGAAATACTCACATGCAGAAATCTGTCATGGACATAAATATCATAATATTCCTATATTCATCATAAATATAAATCACTCAACAATAAACTCTATGCCAAATCGTGAAAGGCACTCAATTTTAATTTGTACATGGAATAATTCTAGACGATCGACATTTTTGAGAATCATTTTGATTTTCAACAAAACCCTTACCTCTCGACTTGAGTGATAGTGGAGTAACATGAATCACCTAGAGATAGGACGCAACGTATCAAATGTATAAAGAGCATCAACGAACGCATCGACTGCAAATGAAAATATTACATGAAATTATTGTTTTATTTTTATTCATGGAATAATAAGTGAAATGAGTCCTACAAATATGAATCTTTCCGAGAAGAAATATTCTCCGATATAATGATAAACAAAATAAAATGGATATATACAGTGTGTGCGAATAAAATCAAAGTTGAGGTTAACCATTCTGAAAACTCAAGTGAACTGTTTTTTACATACTGCACCACACAGTTACTTTGACAATCGTATTGATTGATAAATGACTGTCAAATAAAACACGAATAGAATGACCGTAAAACAATCTTCAAAGACTGCAAGGAGATTCACTGATACTCAATGTGGTCATAATATACAGATTTTGGCAAAATGGAAAGAAAATTTGGGATGACAATGGGAATTGTCATATATAGAGAATATTTTTCCGACTCAGTCACAATCATTCATATTACCAGGAAAAGAAGCTTTGGATCATTATGAAAAATGTGTCAACTTCAATTTCATCACTGTTTGGTTGACCAAGAGAGATCTTGCTGTAGAAGTTGAACAAAGAAACTATGTATCATAGTATCGGATTCGTTTGTCCATCGAATGACTACTTCACCGGTTATGTCAACTCCTCAGATTTTAATACAGGGTGGATCGTAAAATAAAAAATATCAAGAGTTTTCTCTGAATAACTAACACTTCATATGAGATTGTGCATTCAAATTGTGTATGGGGTCATTTCAGCTATGCCTGAATTGAATAGGCTAGTCACAAATTGATAAAAAATTGCCTGATAGTCCTTGAGAAATCAAATTATTCAAATTCATTCACATTCTGGGTGAGAGCTCGTTGAATACCATATTATGATGAGTATATGTGTGTTTGTTAATCAGTTTCGAATTGAAAGAGTGTTGCGGGTTGAAATCGCAGACACTGTATATAAAGATATACATTGGAAATTCGCATTCTACACACTGAAAATACGTAATTTTCCAAAAACTCAACAATCCAAGAAGCTTCAGCATCACGGAAAGGGCTTAAAAGAGTATACTTTGAGAACCAATCAGCTACAACCAGCGAGTTAGTGAAGCCTCTGGACGACCTGGAAAAGGGTCCCATTAGGTCTATGGCAATAGTTTGAGAGGGGAAAGCTAACTTGCTTCTCACGACCCATAAGACCCCGTATTAGCTATTTTTTGTGATTGTCATATCTTGCAGGAACGAATATACTTTTTGATATCAAATAACATCTTAGGCCAGTAGTAGTTAGTTGAACACGCGAAAAAGTTTTATACACACCGAAGTGTGAACAAGTAGGTGGATCGTGATTGTCGCTGATGACTTCACATCGCTGGGACTTTGGGACAACTATCTTCCACTCAGTTCCATCTGTTTCAAACAGGATTTCCGAAGAAACATATATCCACAGAAGTTCTATGTCGACTATCCATTGAGAAAATGAATCTGCCTCTTTGATAACTTTGTTACAAAGTGAAGTATACCACTTTTTATTTCTATCTGCTGAATTTTTTATCAAATCTACTACCATCCCTTGAATATCATCAGGAGGATCATTTGGGGGAATACGTGAAAAAAAATCCGGTAGGACGTTTGTTCAACCTTTTCTGTACAATAATTCGAAATTGTGTTGTCTCAAATTGATAGCCCACCGAGCAAATCTGCCACACGGATCTTTCAAGTTGTTCAACTACAAAATGCTACTATGATCTGTGAAAACCTTGAATTTAGTGCTCTCTACATAGGGACAAAATTTATCAATCAAAAATATTAGGCTCAAGAGTCCTCTTTCCGAGACTGTGTAATTTCTTTCAGTACGAGATAAAGTGCGCGAGGCATATGCAATTACTTTTTCTCAACCATCTTTTTCTTGTGTCAACACGCCACCAATACCGTGATCGCTAGCATCACAGGAAATGATAAATTGTTTTTCGGAATCGGCTGAACATAGAATAGGGAAGGAAACTAGCGCACTTTTGATTTTTACGAAGGCCTCTTCAGCTTCAGCTTACCAAGTGATCGGTTGGCCTTACTTAAGTCAGAATAGCCTAACAAAAATCTTCTGTATCAAAATACCATCCCAATGAACCTTTGCATCCCAGTACTGGTAGTAGGACGTGGAAAATTTGTCATTGTCGTGACCTTATCAGAATCTGTTCGAAGATCTTGTCTATCGATAACATAGCCTAAATATCTATGTGAGGTCTTGAAAAATTCACACTTCTTAGGGTTGATAGTTAAATTAGATTCCTTCAGAATGTTCTCTACTTCAGATAAAAGAGATGAATGTTCAGAAAAGGTTCTCGATGTGATAAATATATCATCAAGATAGGTAGAAATATTGGGCTCAAACTGGGCACCAAATAGAGTGTCACGAAGTCATTGTTGAGTTCGTGCACTATTGCATAGCCCGAATGGCATTACTTCAAATTGAAATAAGCCTCGCCCCGAAACACTCAAGCAAGTCTTTCCCTTCGAAGATTCATCAAGTGGCTTTTGCCAAAAAGCTTATCTGAGATCTATGCTTGAGATATACTTCGCATCTCTAAGTAGATTTAATATTCTCTCTATCCGAGGAAGAGGGTGACTATCATGTTTTGCGATGTCATTTAATTTTCTCCCATCAAAGCAAGAACGATATCCACCTGAAGATTTCTTGACTAGAAGTACAGGTCTATTGTATGGATTTTGTGAAGGTTCCACAACCCCAAGCTCTATCATCTCATCTAATTCTTTATCTAGGATGTTCAGCATATAAGTTGACATTGAATACTATTCCACTCTCAATGGTTTGGCATCACCAGTATCGATAGTAAGCTTGATTTTATTTGTGAGTCAAAGGCGTGAATCACAACCGATTTTGTTAAATGTTTCTATAACCTGTTGAGCTTGAACTCTTTCATGAGGTAACAATTCCAGACAATCATTGAATAATTCTATATCTTGAGATCCCTCCAGTTCACCAGATACAACTGATAATAGCCTATTCGTAACTGAACTATGAATGTTCCACCTCTTATTCTCGAAGTCAATTTTGATTTTGAATTGGTTGCAGAAATCTTCGCCTAAAATAAAGGAGTGAGGTAGTGAAGGAATCACCAAAGTTGGGACAATCTGTATAATAACATCCACACAAACTGGTAAATCTACTTTACCTTCAACTAGCTGTTCAGTAACATCTACAGTTGTTACATGTTTCAAACTGGAAGTATTCACTTTCGGATCGAGGTTCTCCAAAAAAGGTTAGGCTTTCTCACCGCAAACCGAAACGTTGGCACCACTGTCCAACAGGCAAAATAGAGTTTGATCAAAAATTCTCACCAGATATAGGGTCTATTATCTCTAGGCTTTTGTGTGAAAATAGGTGCAATATAATTATTCTTAAAATTTCTATGAAAAACTTCAACTTCATCATTCCAATCATCCCAGTCCTTTGTGTTGAAAAAAATTGGATGAGGAATATTTGTAAATTCATCGCTGGCTTACTGGAATTTAGGAGGAATTAATGAGCCAGTTGACATCACCCCCTGTCTTAGTTTCCCTGACACTTTTAACACTCTTTCGAAATCACATCAGGACAGCCGCGTTTAAAATTAATTTTTTCCCACTACATTATCATGACATTTTCTTGTGTATTTTCACGTAAATTGAGATCATTTGAGTTTTTCAAATTTCTCTTGCTTTTTGCAAATCGTTTAGATGGCCGGGAATTCCACCTTTGGTAATTCCTATCATGATTGAAACGGGAAGACTGGGTGTCTGATAAATGAGCCATGTCGGGGTCTATCAAGCATTAAGCAGTCCTAAAATTTCGAGAGCTTGATGCCAAGCTGAGTATATCAGCCTCCTCTAATCTCTCACACAAACTACTTGAAGTTTCAACACTATCAATGTCACTCAAGGCGAGTCGCTTCCTATACTCTGCTTGGAGTCCTAACTTGATATATTTTATTTTAGTTGGCTCTGCTGCACCACGACTGAGTCAACTGAATAAGGTTTCCATACAGGCAATAAAAATAACAAGTGAGGTACGTAGTTTTTGAAAGGTATCAGATCAGTAAAGATGTAGTTTCCATTAGGTATCAGATTAGTATAGCATGGCACCATATCATGAGCATATTTTTATATTGAAACTATCATTGAGCACCAAAGATGTGTATACGACGCTATGAAAGTTCAGAGAACTTGAGATTTTCCCCACAAACTACGTACTTAGCCCACTGGACTGTCTTGGTTTTTCCACACAAACTACGTACCTAGCCCACTCGACTGCCAATTATTAAGACATAAAAAACAAAAACAAAAAAATGTTAAGACTTCGCCAACATATTTCTTCTTTGTGGGAAATCAAGACAGTCGAGTGAGCTAGGTACGTAGTTTATGGGCAAAAAATTAAGACTGTCCAGTGAGCTAGGTACCTAGTTTATTGGCGAAAAATGAAGACAGTCGAGTGTGCTTTTTTTACTTCCTTTTGTTTTTCGTTTCGTTCTCTATTGACAAGTGATTATCTAGGAACTTGTAAATTTTTTAGTTTTTTCATCTTATCTCCCGAACTATTGAATTCAGAGAAAAGTGTTATTCGGATTTTTTGTAGATTTTATCAAAAGGAATAATTTTGGTTTCATAACATTTTCAGATATTTTCAGTTATTTTCGAGATATTTGCAATCATCTGAGAATAAAATTTTCAACACCTTTGTTCCATCTTCCAATCAACAAAATGAAAAAATATTTCATGGTTCAGTGGAAGTCGATGAGCTTCATCTATCGATAATCTTCGTTTTTCGATATATCTTCATAGTGGCCAGGTAGCCGTGCGGACAGAGTGTCTATATTCTAATTCGCATTCGCTTGCCGGTCGTGGGTTCGATCCCCGTCGACTGCAGAAATTTTTCTGATGGCCCAAGAAAGTGTTTGGGATCACACGTCAAAAGGTAAGGCCCCCGTCATTCCTTACTCGCACAAGACTTTCGATGACTTTTGAGGGTTGCTCGTAAGGGGGCAACCTAATGACGGATAGAACAAATTTTAGAACAAATTTTAGAACAAATTTTAGTACCCTATGGGTCGTTAAATTTTTTTTTTCATATTCTTCATTTCATTTCCTGTACTATTGGGTTCACAGAAAAAATTATGGGAAATTATTTGTAGGAAATGTTCCAGTAGATAACTTTGCACTCCTGATAATTTTCGATTTTTCCATTATTTTTCGATATATATTGAATTGAAAGGATTTCAAATTTTGATGTTTTGATTTTTATTTGTTTTTTCATTTTCAGATGGATGCACGAAAAAATGGTTGAATAATAATTTGTTGCGTCATCGAAGAGGCATACGGTGCATTTTTCAAATTTGGATTTAGTCCATTGGTTCAGGAGATATGTCGTTTTAAAGTGAACCGTGTTTTTCGGAAAATCTCCTTCAAAAACTTACTCGGAATTTCCCGACCCTGCTCAATTTCAATAGGCTTCGTCTCTTCCTGATAGAGTTATTTTTCACAAAAAATGGAATCGATCGGACCTCTTTTGCGATTTGTAGAGTGGTTACAAGAAACTTCCGGTGAAAAATCGAAAAAACACGGAAAAACCACCTTATAGTTTTCCGATTTTCTTTATATTTTAATGACATAATATTGTTTTGAGTACAATGAGATGGCAAAATTTCAAGTCGATATGTCAAAGGGTTCCGGAGATATATCGATTTATGATTAACACAAAGTACAGACAGACAGACAGACAGACCACACACAAAAACCAAAGTTGCTCAAAATTTGATGGGGATCATTTTCTCTAAAGTAACTATACCTCTATCTCGCTTGGTTTCCGAGATAGCATTTTTGGCAAGGCCGTAGTATACTCCACTATGTATAGCGTCGTATAACAACTGGTTCTTTCCTACCCTGTCTTCTCGTTTTAATTTGATTCCATATTTGATCATCATAATCAGATGATAAATCTCTCTTCAACTAAGCCACTAAACTGTCCCAATCACTGACTTGAGGACGAATTTGTCGAAACCAAAACGTTGCTTTATTATTGAACAAATCACTGGCTGACTCAAAAAGTTGAAATTTTCTGATGTGCCTAGCTTGTGCTACTTCTCCAATACGTTCAATAAAGGATGATAAATTCTTCGGCTCTCCATCAAACTGGATGTTCAACTTATATACCTGAACAGTATAAGTAGTGTTCGGTAAGTTTCTGGAAACATTTGCTGACTGTGAGACATTGGCAACATTGGGATTTGGTGTAAAAATTGTGGAGATGGCAAGAGCAGGCTCTTTCACAGTGACATTTCAAGTTCTGCCTCCAGTTTCGAAGCAGTAGCATAAGCCTTGTTTTTGAAATTTGAAATATACCCATAATCTGCTACACCAACATTTAATATTATTCGCTGAATTCTTGCACAAACATGATTTAAACGGAAAGTTGCTCTCTTATGGTCTGAATCGAAGTTGGTCCTTCAAAACCTTCAATAGGTTGTCTCTGAAGCGAAATTATGATTGGGTTCTTGTAGATTTCGAACATCAATTCCTACCTGTTGTTCTTTAGCTAATAGCTAAAAGTCTATTGAGAACTTTTCTTCTGTCATCTAGATTACAATCTGAAAAAACACTTTTTATTCGTAGTTTATAATTAGTATCTGTAACTAGCAGGTGGTTAGTCTCAAAAGTCATGTCCATTTCGAACCAACTCAGAATCAAAAACCATAAGAATGAAGTTAAAATTCATCCAGTTGGCAACACTGTAATATATTTTCGAAAAAATATGGAGATACTTGAATTCGTCAATATCTGACAACACAGCAATATATTTTGAAAAAATGTGAATATACTGAAAGGACCCCGCACTTTTAGTACGTAAAATGGTTAACGGTGAAATCTTCTGAATTTTCAGTATGTTGTAGAATTTGATGAACTGATTGAACCTGCAGAATCGTAAAGTTCTTTGATGAACAGACTCTGAGATACAGGGCGTTGAATTCACAAATCGGTATTTTTCATCTAATTATTTTCTCGAAATTCGAAGATGCCAAGTACAATTTTCCTCGCTCATATCAATAATGAACCACCATATTACTAATGGTTCAGATGATGTAATTATTCACAGAGTGAAACATATAAACATTTCAGTGATGTCTGAAAATCCGATGTAATAATAAAATATCGAAAAAATAATTCAGGCATGCAATAAGCTATTTTCATTTCACCATGAATCACAATTCATGAATTTCATACAGGGCGATTTAAAAAATTGGTGACACCTAACACCGATTTATTCATACACATCCTGTATATTCGAGTGAATTATTAACCTCCCAAGATAGCTGATACCATATGAACATGATTGCGTTGGGATATATAGGGTGATCATGAAGATTTTCGATGATGAAAATGACGAAAAATCGTGTTTTTTCAAATCACCCTGTTATTGATGATTAACTCGGTGAAATTCCCTAATTATTTTTTAATATATTCATCATTCGCTCCTCAACGCTGTCTTGAAAATCGAGTTTTCTATCATGACGGGTGTCATAGTTATTAATTCAGGAACTTACCATTTGCATGAAGAGTTGAAGAGACTTGTCCACTTACATTCGCATAGTGGCCGATATTTTTCACAAATAGTGAAACGTGAGAATGTGGAGACGAAAATGAGTTCAGTATTCATATACAGGGTGAACATCAAAAATTCAATAACAACAGCAGATATATGAATTCAATGATATTCATATAATATACAGATAGGCGAATTTTGTTGGTATACATGCTCTGCCAAAATGAAAAACGAACAATACCTAGGAGATGCGAGGATGATTCGGTCTTTCACGCTTCCATTTCTTATAGGGAGAGTTGAATCCTGGAATCGACAGATTTTTTCACATTTGTTTTCAACTCAGAATCAGGCGTTTCCATCATTTTCATATTTGCTTGCTATCAGTAATTATTATGATATCATTAGATTCATATTCATATCACATTCCAATGATATGATTTGATACGTTTGATGGTGTAATATGAATAATCATATTATACTGGATGTTTCCAAAATGGCAGCGATAAATATGAAAAGGTGTTGTATGGGACATAATGACAAAAAAATACTGAACTTGTCACGCCGCTACTGATTGTTGATTTCAGATTGGGTGATGTTACTCAGAATATCCCCTTGTGGAATTTATTGTTCATCAATTTATGAAGACTTGAAGAAACTTGTTCATTTAAATTCGTCAAGTGGCCGAGATTTTTCACAAATAGTGAAACGTGAGAATGTGGAGATCAAGTGTAACATAAATGATCTATGAAGGCCCATCCATCAATGCAATCCACCATTCCGGAGCTAACTGCATATACGGCACAAGTAGGTAGTCCCGGTCTCCAGTCCAGCCCCTCCCCTCCACTTTTCTCCAAACCACGTGACTCGGCCGACCAATCACAGGCCGGCCTGACTCGGCTAGCTACTCGCGGCCTAGCGAACGGGTCGTCATCATCGGTTGGACTGCGATAGATCCGTTCTAGAGATAACGGCGCGCATTTCATTCCATTTTTCAACAACGGCTATATACAGGGTGTTTGAGTTGAGTAATAGTTTGGAAAAAAATATAGGGTGAACCCAAAAGGCGTTATACCTCTCCGACCTACATATAAAAGGCTACCCGCTATAACATGATATATACAGGGCGTCAACGGCTATATACAGGGTACTTGAGTTGGGTAATAGTTGGGAAAAAAATATAGGGTGAACTCAAAAGGCGTTATACCTCTCCGACCTACATATAAAGGCTACCCGCTATAACATGATATATACAGGGCGTTTGAGTTGGATAGCAATCAAAGAAAAAATATACTGGACGCCTCACCCACTTTTGCGGGATTAGACAGCTGACGTATTACATTTGACAGATGACCAAAAACGCTATCATACATCAATACTAGACAAAGCTCTTTGAGGTTATGTTCCATTTCAGACATTCGGTATAGCAAATTTATTTATTCTTTCTATGGTATGTTTTAACTCGTACAGCAATATATAATAATATAGTGCCACTGAATGATCAAGACCTCTATGTCATGTTGACATCATGTTAATATTGCCAGGGATAATCAACACTTAGGAATATTATACATATGGTGCCCCACTGAAAAAAGGAATTTCTTTTCGAGCCACCCTGTATAACATTGACATTTTCAGTTCGTCACCCCAGTTTCAAAATTATCGCATGTACGTGGGATACAATAGATTTTTGTGGAAGTTCGATTTGAACGATATGCGAATTCCATCACAGCCAGAGCTGCTTGATGATTATCTTCCTGAAGATTTAAAGTCTTCTCGAGTTTCACATGTTTTCCAAAATTCTGTGGGTAATCTAGTGACATTTATAAATGATAGTATGTATTATGCAGTATCTTTTCCGAATTTTCAAATCCACCAAAACTTTCGTTTTCCTTTGCCTTCTAAAGCAAAAATTAATGCTGTCTTCCAGACAAACAGTGGACAGGCTTATTTGTTATATAACAACGATTCTTACATTACATTTGATGACAATGGAGACATGAGCAACCGTGGGCCACTTAGTCACATCTTCCCAGGAATTCCAGCAGGCATAATATCAGCTTTTCGTTATATCGATGGAAATATATATTTTTTCGATAGAAATACATACTACAAATATAGTGAATATACTAGACGGGTAGTGAAAGCCGAACCGTTCAGTTGGAGCGTCTTTGGAATATCCTGCCCCAATGATGGATTACTTCATCAATTGAAAATAATGTTAACAAGAAATATATCACTTTACGAATAAACGATTAAATACCATTTTGTTTTATTCCAATTGTCACATGTATGCTGTCTCAGTCACGAGTGTTCAGTATGATGTTCAGGCATGTGTGTTGAAAAAAAATGCATCAATTTTCGAGATATATAATATTAGCATGGAAATGCCGACCTCAACTAAATTGTTCAAATAAATAGTCGATGTTCATTAAAATGTATGTAGACGTTTGGAGGAGTGACTCTCACGATTTTATTGCACTAAATAAAATACCTACTTTGTTTTTCAAAAACCCACCCTTCACACTTCATCAAGCTGTCTCCTCCTCCTCCTTGTACTTTCACAGACAGTAACACACCTTAGCGGTAGGGCTCGTAGGCTTCTCGTACAGGCAGCAACACACCTCATTGCCCTTCTATATGTCTTTTATTCCCCTTCTTGTTATTTCAATGGTGTCGTGGCCCTCTTCTGTTGTACGGTGCTGGTTGGAAGTAACTGAAAGTGATGAAACTGAAACATAATGTGAGTTGCAAGTGTTGTACAAATTCTCGCGAATCAAATAGGCCATCATTTTGAAAGAGGTGTGCGCATGCGTCACAAAAAAAAAAACGTCACTCTATATGAGTGACAGGGCTAAGTGGTAGTATGACAGGAGTCAATGGCGGTGTGAATGACAGTGTGGCGGTGTGAATGACAGTGGGGCGGTGTGAATCGCGGTGTGAATAGCGTTGTGGCGGTGTGAATGGCAGTGTGGTGGTGTGAATGGCGGTGTGACGGTGGGAATGGCGGTGTGTCTGTGTGAATGGCGGTGTGAATGGTAGTGTGGAGGTGTGCATGGCTGTGTGAATGGCGGTGTGAATGGTGTGACGGTATGGTTAGTGTCGGGTTTATAAAGATGTCAGTTGTTGTCCTGACTTCATACTGTTAACATCATAGTAGGAAGAAAAATATATTACGTCTTGAGATGTTTGCTTGTCAGCAATGCAGCAAGAAATTCAAGTGGGCCTATGGATTGAAGCGGCATATGGATAGTCATGACGAAAAAGTTTTCAATTGTCATTATTGTGTGGACAAATTCACAAGATTGGATAGCATGAAAAAACATTTGGCGAGAAAGCACAAAGGGAACGACCTGGTTAATCCCCAAAACGAATCGATCACCACTGATCAACGAAATGAGTCGAACTCCATTGATAGTGATCACCAATTATTGTCCCAAAGCCAGTCGAATTCTGAGATTGGTCAGCAGTTGAGTCAAAATGATGCTATCACGGATGATCCTTGTGAGAATGAAATCGAAGATAGACATAAAAAAATTGTGGACTTAGCTGAAATTGTGAGAAATAAATATTTGGCGCTTGAACAACTGGCTGACGTTAAAGTGCCTGAATTGAATAGGCTAGTCACAAATTGATAAAAAATTGCCTGATAGTCCTTGAGAAATCAAATTATTCAAATTCATTCACATTCTGGGTGAGAGCTCGTTGAATACCATATTATGATGAGTATATGTGTGTTTGTTAATCAGTTTCGAATTGAAAGAGTGTTGCGGGTTGAAATCGCAGACACTGTATATAAAGATATACATTGGAAATTCGCATTCTACACACTGAAAATACGTAATTTTCCAAAAACTCAACAATCCAAGAAGCTTCAGCATCACGGAAAGGGCTTAAAAGAGTATACTTTGAGAACCAATCAGCTACAACCAGCGAGTTAGTGAAGCCTCTGGACGACCTGGAAAAGGGTCCCATTAGGTCTATGGCAATAGTTTGAGAGGGGAAAGCTAACTTGCTTCTCACGACCCATAAGACCCCGTATTAGCTATTTTTTGTGATTGTCATATCTTGCAGGAACGAATATACTTTTTGATATCAAATAACATCTTAGGCCAGTAGTAGTTAGTTGAACACGCGAAAAAGTTTTATACACACCGAAGTGTGAACAAGTAGGTGGATCGTGATTGTCGCTGATGACTTCACATCGCTGGGACTTTGGGACAACTATCTTCCACTCAGTTCCATCTGTTTCAAACAGGATTTCCGAAGAAACATATATCCACAGAAGTTCTATGTCGACTATCCATTGAGAAAATGAATCTGCCTCTTTGATAACTTTGTTACAAAGTGAAGTATACCACTTTTTATTTCTATCTGCTGAATTTTTTATCAAATCTACTACCATCCCTTGAATATCATCAGGAGGATCATTTGGGGGAATACGTGAAAAAAAATCCGGTAGGACGTTTGTTCAACCTTTTCTGTACAATAATTCGAAATTGTGTTGTCTCAAATTGATAGCCCACCGAGCAAATCTGCCACACGGATCTTTCAAGTTGTTCAACTACAAAATGCTACTATGATCTGTGAAAACCTTGAATTTAGTGCTCTCTACATAGGGACAAAATTTATCAATCAAAAATATTAGGCTCAAGAGTCCTCTTTCCGAGACTGTGTAATTTCTTTCAGTACGAGATAAAGTGCGCGAGGCATATGCAATTACTTTTTCTCAACCATCTTTTTCTTGTGTCAACACGCCACCAATACCGTGATCGCTAGCATCACAGGAAATGATAAATTGTTTTTCGGAATCGGCTGAACATAGAATAGGGAAGGAAACTAGCGCACTTTTGATTTTTACGAAGGCCTCTTCAGCTTCAGCTTACCAAGTGATCGGTTGGCCTTACTTAAGTCAGAATAGCCTAACAAAAATCTTCTGTATCAAAATACCATCCCAATGAACCTTTGCATCCCAGTACTGGTAGTAGGACGTGGAAAATTTGTCATTGTCGTGACCTTATCAGAATCTGTTCGAAGATCTTGTCTATCGATAACATAGCCTAAATATCTATGTGAGGTCTTGAAAAATTCACACTTCTTAGGGTTGATAGTTAAATTAGATTCCTTCAGAATGTTCTCTACTTCAGATAAAAGAGATGAATGTTCAGAAAAGGTTCTCGATGTGATAAATATATCATCAAGATAGGTAGAAATATTGGGCTCAAACTGGGCACCAAATAGAGTGTCACGAAGTCATTGTTGAGTTCGTGCACTATTGCATAGCCCGAATGGCATTACTTCAAATTGAAATAAGCCTCGCCCCGAAACACTCAAGCAAGTCTTTCCCTTCGAAGATTCATCAAGTGGCTTTTGCCAAAAAGCTTATCTGAGATCTATGCTTGAGATATACTTCGCATCTCTAAGTAGATTTAATATTCTCTCTATCCGAGGAAGAGGGTGACTATCATGTTTTGCGATGTCATTTAATTTTCTCCCATCAAAGCAAGAACGATATCCACCTGAAGATTTCTTGACTAGAAGTACAGGTCTATTGTATGGATTTTGTGAAGGTTCCACAACCCCAAGCTCTATCATCTCATCTAATTCTTTATCTAGGATGTTCAGCATATAAGTTGACATTGAATACTATTCCACTCTCAATGGTTTGGCATCACCAGTATCGATAGTAAGCTTGATTTTATTTGTGAGTCAAAGGCGTGAATCACAACCGATTTTGTTAAATGTTTCTATAACCTGTTGAGCTTGAACTCTTTCATGAGGTAACAATTCCAGACAATCATTGAATAATTCTATATCTTGAGATCCCTCCAGTTCACCAGATACAACTGATAATAGCCTATTCGTAACTGAACTATGAATGTTCCACCTCTTATTCTCGAAGTCAATTTTGATTTTGAATTGGTTGCAGAAATCTTCGCCTAAAATAAAGGAGTGAGGTAGTGAAGGAATCACCAAAGTTGGGACAATCTGTATAATAACATCCACACAAACTGGTAAATCTACTTTACCTTCAACTAGCTGTTCAGTAACATCTACAGTTGTTACATGTTTCAAACTGGAAGTATTCACTTTCGGATCGAGGTTCTCCAAAAAAGGTTAGGCTTTCTCACCGCAAACCGAAACGTTGGCACCACTGTCCAACAGGCAAAATAGAGTTTGATCAAAAATTCTCACCAGATATAGGGTCTATTATCTCTAGGCTTTTGTGTGAAAATAGGTGCAATATAATTATTCTTAAAATTTCTATGAAAAACTTCAACTTCATCATTCCAATCATCCCAGTCCTTTGTGTTGAAAAAAATTGGATGAGGAATATTTGTAAATTCATCGCTGGCTTACTGGAATTTAGGAGGAATTAATGAGCCAGTTGACATCACCCCCTGTCTTAGTTTCCCTGACACTTTTAACACTCTTTCGAAATCACATCAGGACAGCCGCGTTTAAAATTAATTTTTTCCCACTACATTATCATGACATTTTCTTGTGTATTTTCACGTAAATTGAGATCATTTGAGTTTTTCAAATTTCTCTTGCTTTTTGCAAATCGTTTAGATGGCCGGGAATTCCACCTTTGGTAATTCCTATCATGATTGAAACGGGAAGACTGGGTGTCTGATAAATGAGCCATGTCGGGGTCTATCAAGCATTAAGCAGTCCTAAAATTTCGAGAGCTTGATGCCAAGCTGAGTATATCAGCCTCCTCTAATCTCTCACACAAACTACTTGAAGTTTCAACACTATCAATGTCACTCAAGGCGAGTCGCTTCCTATACTCTGCTTGGAGTCCTAACTTGATATATTTTATTTTAGTTGGCTCTGCTGCACCACGACTGAGTCAACTGAATAAGGTTTCCATACAGGCAATAAAAATAACAAGTGAGGTACGTAGTTTTTGAAAGGTATCAGATCAGTAAAGATGTAGTTTCCATTAGGTATCAGATTAGTATAGCATGGCACCATATCATGAGCATATTTTTATATTGAAACTATCATTGAGCACCAAAGATGTGTATACGACGCTATGAAAGTTCAGAGAACTTGAGATTTTCCCCACAAACTACGTACTTAGCCCACTGGACTGTCTTGGTTTTTCCACACAAACTACGTACCTAGCCCACTCGACTGCCAATTATTAAGACATAAAAAACAAAAACAAAAAAATGTTAAGACTTCGCCAACATATTTCTTCTTTGTGGGAAATCAAGACAGTCGAGTGAGCTAGGTACGTAGTTTATGGGCAAAAAATTAAGACTGTCCAGTGAGCTAGGTACCTAGTTTATTGGCGAAAAATGAAGACAGTCGAGTGTGCTTTTTTTACTTCCTTTTGTTTTTCGTTTCGTTCTCTATTGACAAGTGATTATCTAGGAACTTGTAAATTTTTTAGTTTTTTCATCTTATCTCCCGAACTATTGAATTCAGAGAAAAGTGTTATTCGGATTTTTTGTAGATTTTATCAAAAGGAATAATTTTGGTTTCATAACATTTTCAGATATTTTCAGTTGTTTTCGAGATATTTGCAATCATCTGAGAATAAAATTTTCAACACCTTTGTTCCATCTTCCAATCAACAAAATGAAAAAATATTTCATGGTTCAGTGGAAGTCGATGAGCTTCATCTATCGATAATCTTCGTTTTTCGATATATCTTCATAGTGGCCAGGTAGCCGTGCGGACAGAGTGTCTATATTCTAATTCGCATTCGCTTGCCGGTCGTGGGTTCGATCCCCGTCGACTGCAGAAATTTTTCTGATGGCCCAAGAAAGTGTTTGGGATCACACGTCAAAAGGTAAGGCCCCCGTCATTCCTTACTCGCACAAGACTTTCGATGACTTTTGAGGGTTGCTCGTAAGGGGGCAACCTAATGACGGATAGAACAAATTTTAGAACAAATTTTAGAACAAATTTTAGTACCCTATGGGTCGTTAAATTTTTTTTTTCATATTCTTCATTTCATTTCCTGTACTATTGGGTTCACAGAAAAAATTATGGGAAATTATTTGTAGGAAATGTTCCAGTAGATAACTTTGCACTCCTGATAATTTTCGATTTTTCCATTATTTTTCGATATATATTGAATTGAAAGGATTTCAAATTTTGATGTTTTGATTTTTATTTGTTTTTTCATTTTCAGATGGATGCACGAAAAAATGGTTGAATAATAATTTGTTGCGTCATCGAAGAGGCATACGGTGCATTTTTCAAATTTGGATTTAGTCCATTGGTTCAGGAGATATGTCGTTTTAAAGTGAACCGTGTTTTTCGGAAAATCTCCTTCAAAAACTTACTCGGAATTTCCCGACCCTGCTCAATTTCAATAGGCTTCGTCTCTTCCTGATAGAGTTATTTTTCACAAAAAATGGAATCGATCGGACCTCTTTTGCGATTTGTAGAGTGGTTACAAGAAACTTCCGGTGAAAAATCGAAAAAACACGGAAAAACCACCTTATAGTTTTCCGATTTTCTTTATATTTTAATGACATAATATTGTTTTGAGTACAATGAGATGGCAAAATTTCAAGTCGATATGTCAAAGGGTTCCGGAGATATATCGATTTATGATTAACACAAAGTACAGACAGACAGACAGACAGACCACACACAAAAACCAAAGTTGCTCAAAATTTGATGGGGATCATTTTCTCTAAAGTAACTATACCTCTATCTCGCTTGGTTTCCGAGATAGCATTTTTGGCAAGGCCGTAGTATACTCCACTATGTATAGCGTCGTATAACAACTGGTTCTTTCCTACCCTGTCTTCTCGTTTTAATTTGATTCCATATTTGATCATCATAATCAGATGATAAATCTCTCTTCAACTAAGCCACTAAACTGTCCCAATCACTGACTTGAGGACGAATTTGTCGAAACCAAAACGTTGCTTTATTATTGAACAAATCACTGGCTGACTCAAAAAGTTGAAATTTTCTGATGTGCCTAGCTTGTGCTACTTCTCCAATACGTTCAATAAAGGATGATAAATTCTTCGGCTCTCCATCAAACTGGATGTTCAACTTATATACCTGAACAGTATAAGTAGTGTTCGGTAAGTTTCTGGAAACATTTGCTGACTGTGAGACATTGGCAACATTGGGATTTGGTGTAAAAATTGTGGAGATGGCAAGAGCAGGCTCTTTCACAGTGACATTTCAAGTTCTGCCTCCAGTTTCGAAGCAGTAGCATAAGCCTTGTTTTTGAAATTTGAAATATACCCATAATCTGCTACACCAACATTTAATATTATTCGCTGAATTCTTGCACAAACATGATTTAAACGGAAAGTTGCTCTCTTATGGTCTGAATCGAAGTTGGTCCTTCAAAACCTTCAATAGGTTGTCTCTGAAGCGAAATTATGATTGGGTTCTTGTAGATTTCGAACATCAATTCCTACCTGTTGTTCTTTAGCTAATAGCTAAAAGTCTATTGAGAACTTTTCTTCTGTCATCTAGATTACAATCTGAAAAAACACTTTTTATTCGTAGTTTATAATTAGTATCTGTAACTAGCAGGTGGTTAGTCTCAAAAGTCATGTCCATTTCGAACCAACTCAGAATCAAAAACCATAAGAATGAAGTTAAAATTCATCCAGTTGGCAACACTGTAATATATTTTCGAAAAAATATGGAGATACTTGAATTCGTCAATATCTGACAACACAGCAATATATTTTGAAAAAATGTGAATATACTGAAAGGACCCCGCACTTTTAGTACGTAAAATGGTTAACGGTGAAATCTTCTGAATTTTCAGTATGTTGTAGAATTTGATGAACTGATTGAACCTGCAGAATCGTAAAGTTCTTTGATGAACAGACTCTGAGATACAGGGCGTTGAATTCACAAATCGGTATTTTTCATCTAATTATTTTCTCGAAATTCGAAGATGCCAAGTACAATTTTCCTCGCTCATATCAATAATGAACCACCATATTACTAATGGTTCAGATGATGTAATTATTCACAGAGTGAAACATATAAACATTTCAGTGATGTCTGAAAATCCGATGTAATAATAAAATATCGAAAAAATAATTCAGGCATGCAATAAGCTATTTTCATTTCACCATGAATCACAATTCATGAATTTCATACAGGGCGATTTAAAAAATTGGTGACACCTAACACCGATTTATTCATACACATCCTGTATATTCGAGTGAATTATTAACCTCCCAAGATAGCTGATACCATATGAACATGATTGCGTTGGGATATATAGGGTGATCATGAAGATTTTCGATGATGAAAATGACGAAAAATCGTGTTTTTTCAAATCACCCTGTTATTGATGATTAACTCGGTGAAATTCCCTAATTATTTTTTAATATATTCATCATTCGCTCCTCAACGCTGTCTTGAAAATCGAGTTTTCTATCATGACGGGTGTCATAGTTATTAATTCAGGAACTTACCATTTGCATGAAGAGTTGAAGAGACTTGTCCACTTACATTCGCATAGTGGCCGATATTTTTCACAAATAGTGAAACGTGAGAATGTGGAGACGAAAATGAGTTCAGTATTCATATACAGGGTGAACATCAAAAATTCAATAACAACAGCAGATATATGAATTCAATGATATTCATATAATATACAGATAGGCGAATTTTGTTGGTATACATGCTCTGCCAAAATGAAAAACGAACAATACCTAGGAGATGCGAGGATGATTCGGTCTTTCACGCTTCCATTTCTTATAGGGAGAGTTGAATCCTGGAATCGACAGATTTTTTCACATTTGTTTTCAACTCAGAATCAGGCGTTTCCATCATTTTCATATTTGCTTGCTATCAGTAATTATTATGATATCATTAGATTCATATTCATATCACATTCCAATGATATGATTTGATACGTTTGATGGTGTAATATGAATAATCATATTATACTGGATGTTTCCAAAATGGCAGCGATAAATATGAAAAGGTGTTGTATGGGACATAATGACAAAAAAATACTGAACTTGTCACGCCGCTACTGATTGTTGATTTCAGATTGGGTGATGTTACTCAGAATATCCCCTTGTGGAATTTATTGTTCATCAATTTATGAAGACTTGAAGAAACTTGTTCATTTAAATTCGTCAAGTGGCCGAGATTTTTCACAAATAGTGAAACGTGAGAATGTGGAGATCAAGTGTAACATAAATGATCTATGAAGGCCCATCCATCAATGCAATCCACCATTCCGGAGCTAACTGCATATACGGCACAAGTAGGTAGTCCCGGTCTCCAGTCCAGCCCCTCCCCTCCACTTTTCTCCAAACCACGTGACTCGGCCGACCAATCACAGGCCGGCCTGACTCGGCTAGCTACTCGCGGCCTAGCGAACGGGTCGTCATCATCGGTTGGACTGCGATAGATCCGTTCTAGAGATAACGGCGCGCATTTCATTCCATTTTTCAACAACGGCTATATACAGGGTGTTTGAGTTGAGTAATAGTTTGGAAAAAAATATAGGGTGAACCCAAAAGGCGTTATACCTCTCCGACCTACATATAAAAGGCTACCCGCTATAACATGATATATACAGGGCGTCAACGGCTATATACAGGGTACTTGAGTTGGGTAATAGTTGGGAAAAAAATATAGGGTGAACTCAAAAGGCGTTATACCTCTCCGACCTACATATAAAGGCTACCCGCTATAACATGATATATACAGGGCGTTTGAGTTGGATAGCAATCAAAGAAAAAATATACTGGACGCCTCACCCACTTTTGCGGGATTAGACAGCTGACGTATTACATTTGACAGATGACCAAAAACGCTATCATACATCAATACTAGACAAAGCTCTTTGAGGTTATGTTCCATTTCAGACATTCGGTATAGCAAATTTATTTATTCTTTCTATGGTATGTTTTAACTCGTACAGCAATATATAATAATATAGTGCCACTGAATGATCAAGACCTCTATGTCATGTTGACATCATGTTAATATTGCCAGGGATAATCAACACTTAGGAATATTATACATATGGTGCCCCACTGAAAAAAGGAATTTCTTTTCGAGCCACCCTGTATAACATTGACATTTTCAGTTCGTCACCCCAGTTTCAAAATTATCGCATGTACGTGGGATACAATAGATTTTTGTGGAAGTTCGATTTGAACGATATGCGAATTCCATCACAGCCAGAGCTGCTTGATGATTATCTTCCTGAAGATTTAAAGTCTTCTCGAGTTTCACATGTTTTCCAAAATTCTGTGGGTAATCTAGTGACATTTATAAATGATAGTATGTATTATGCAGTATCTTTTCCGAATTTTCAAATCCACCAAAACTTTCGTTTTCCTTTGCCTTCTAAAGCAAAAATTAATGCTGTCTTCCAGACAAACAGTGGACAGGCTTATTTGTTATATAACAACGATTCTTACATTACATTTGATGACAATGGAGACATGAGCAACCGTGGGCCACTTAGTCACATCTTCCCAGGAATTCCAGCAGGCATAATATCAGCTTTTCGTTATATCGATGGAAATATATATTTTTTCGATAGAAATACATACTACAAATATAGTGAATATACTAGACGGGTAGTGAAAGCCGAACCGTTCAGTTGGAGCGTCTTTGGAATATCCTGCCCCAATGATGGATTACTTCATCAATTGAAAATAATGTTAACAAGAAATATATCACTTTACGAATAAACGATTAAATACCATTTTGTTTTATTCCAATTGTCACATGTATGCTGTCTCAGTCACGAGTGTTCAGTATGATGTTCAGGCATGTGTGTTGAAAAAAAATGCATCAATTTTCGAGATATATAATATTAGCATGGAAATGCCGACCTCAACTAAATTGTTCAAATAAATAGTCGATGTTCATTAAAATGTATGTAGACGTTTGGAGGAGTGACTCTCACGATTTTATTGCACTAAATAAAATACCTACTTTGTTTTTCAAAAACCCACCCTTCACACTTCATCAAGCTGTCTCCTCCTCCTCCTTGTACTTTCACAGACAGTAACACACCTTAGCGGTAGGGCTCGTAGGCTTCTCGTACAGGCAGCAACACACCTCATTGCCCTTCTATATGTCTTTTATTCCCCTTCTTGTTATTTCAATGGTGTCGTGGCCCTCTTCTGTTGTACGGTGCTGGTTGGAAGTAACTGAAAGTGATGAAACTGAAACATAATGTGAGTTGCAAGTGTTGTACAAATTCTCGCGAATCAAATAGGCCATCATTTTGAAAGAGGTGTGCGCATGCGTCACAAAAAAAAAAACGTCACTCTATATGAGTGACAGGGCTAAGTGGTAGTATGACAGGAGTCAATGGCGGTGTGAATGACAGTGTGGCGGTGTGAATGACAGTGGGGCGGTGTGAATCGCGGTGTGAATAGCGTTGTGGCGGTGTGAATGGCAGTGTGGTGGTGTGAATGGCGGTGTGACGGTGGGAATGGCGGTGTGTCTGTGTGAATGGCGGTGTGAATGGTAGTGTGGAGGTGTGCATGGCTGTGTGAATGGCGGTGTGAATGGTGTGACGGTATGGTTAGTGTCGGGTTTATAAAGATGTCAGTTGTTGTCCTGACTTCATACTGTTAACATCATAGTAGGAAGAAAAATATATTACGTCTTGAGATGTTTGCTTGTCAGCAATGCAGCAAGAAATTCAAGTGGGCCTATGGATTGAAGCGGCATATGGATAGTCATGACGAAAAAGTTTTCAATTGTCATTATTGTGTGGACAAATTCACAAGATTGGATAGCATGAAAAAACATTTGGCGAGAAAGCACAAAGGGAACGACCTGGTTAATCCCCAAAACGAATCGATCACCACTGATCAACGAAATGAGTCGAACTCCATTGATAGTGATCACCAATTATTGTCCCAAAGCCAGTCGAATTCTGAGATTGGTCAGCAGTTGAGTCAAAATGATGCTATCACGGATGATCCTTGTGAGAATGAAATCGAAGATAGACATAAAAAAATTGTGGACTTAGCTGAAATTGTGAGAAATAAATATTTGGCGCTTGAACAACTGGCTGACGTTAAAGTACCTATGAAGCGTTCAAATTCAACATGTCTGAAGATGATCAAGCCGAGTAAGGAATCGCGTCCTGTCAAGTATTCATCTCACATTCAGAATGGCCATAAAAGTACTCGGTATTCACCAAGAGATGACAGCAGCTTCGACATTCTGAGGAGAGGTGGAATAATAAGAGGAGGAAGCTCCAGGAAAGCAGATGAAATAAAATTAGAGCATAGATTGTGTAGAGGTCTTTTGGTATTTTAGTTGAAATAAATAGTATTTCTTTGAATCTCGTTTAATTTTTATTAATACTGAACTGAAACATGAAATGGGTACTCAGCAAAGTGTCTGAGGCCTGATAGCATCTAGCAATTGTTGACATCTAATAACAAAATTGATGTCACGATAGCAATATTGGTGATAATTATCCTAATGAAAAAATTCCCCTCTGGGTCATTAAATTGACACCTATATTCTCAACATATAGAGCAAAACCATGCGCATACTTACTTGAGCAATGATTTTCAACGACGTTTGCTTGTCTTCTGTTTTACGATCAATTGTGCATAAATCTGACATGGTTGGCTACTGCTGGCTTGCTGTTCTCTCATCATAATCATGCATCCGATACTTCAACAGCTGGTCCTCCGTTTCACCAATGAGATGTAATCTGAAACTGCAGTAGAGCATGAGACGCAAGGTCTCAGTATGTGTACAAATAAAGTTCATTATAATATGAAAATATTTCAAGGTTTAGATGGAAAAATCCGCCACTGGGGTTGGGACCCAGTCTTGGACAGCTCTTTTCATCCTCCACTAAAACCCCCACTGCTTCAATCTCGGATGAATGAAGAGCAAACCCATCGTTAATCCTTTTGAAAATATTTCCACAATAATGATATTATTCAGATCATATATGTATGTATAAATGGAAAACTAGTTGGTTTAGCGAAAATGCAACAACAAAAAAAAAAGCTTCGTTACATCAAACCATGATGATCAAGAGATAAGAAGAGGTCTTCGCGAATGTCAGAAGAGGATTAAGCGAATAACAAAAAAAAAAAAAATGCGATGAGATATGCGAAGAACTTGGGGAGCAACCCTCACTGTATAGATGGATGCTACTCGTTCATTTCTGGATATAGCTGTTTTCAATGAAATTGGTAAGTTGCTTGGTTTTCCTTAACTAGGATAATAACAACAATGGACTTTTCGCTTAGGGGTTGGTCACCCTGGGTTTTCTATATTGGGGAATACTGATTTTGGTCATTTTGGTAATGAATAATAATCAATGATACTATTTTCATTTATTTTTCAATTTTGACATCTTCTAAATTAGTTTGTTTCTCAAGCTGGGTTGAGGATTACCACTAGACTGGACAACGACACTAGTGATTTCAATATTGGATAAAACAAGAATCATCAGATTCCGCCAATCACCATGGCTCAAATCCTATATAGACCTCAACACTGACCTCCGTGAAAAGGCAAAGAATAAATTTGAAAAGAAGAAGGTACTTATTGGAATTTTCTTGAACTTCTGGAGATTATAAGTTCTGAAATGTTTATTATTATCATTGAAATTGATCAGTTTTTATACCAGGAATTTAGTTTTTTAATGTGAATGTTATGAAAATTATGAAGATATGGTGCTGCTGTATTCACAGGCGATTATGATGTTGTTGCGAAGCTTGCGAAAAAGTGAGCATGTTCGTGATAGAACACATAAGATTGTGTGAGTCAAAGAACTCGAAACCGGTCTTAGAACTGCTGGCTGGAGACTACACTGCACTGATGAGAGTCAAAGAGCTCGAAACCGGTCTGTAGGTGTCTGGAGCGTGGTCTGGCTAGGTCAAAATCAATGTGCTAGATGTGATCCTTAATAAACTTAGTGAATTTGCCCGAGAAGAATAGCGGGTGGACCTTGAGCGAAATTATTTCTCTGGAGGTTGCCATAAATAAATATGAAATGGGCAATGGCTCATCATACATCAAATTACCAGTGCAGATTGAGAAAAAGCAGGCTTGCATTAACGTTCAAAATGATGATGAGACTTGCTTCTTTTGGAGCATAGTCAGTTGTTTACATCCCGTTAAATTGAAGGCATATAGAGTGAATAATTAGAACTGTGCAATAACGAGGAACTGTACACACAAAAAAAAAGTAAAAACAGCAACTAATAATACTAAGGGAAAAACGCCGGTGAAAAATAACGCCAAGGCGGCTGTAAGGATCATAACAACAATGGACTTTTCACCAGGGTTGGGCTGATTTAAATCAAGTGATTTTTTTTGTTTAAATCACAATTTGAATCAAAATATTAATTTCGAGAACATTTATTATTTATTTGAATAATAAAAATATGAAATTGAAATAAAATAGTAAAACCCCTAAAAACGGGATATTGAAACATATACATATGTATATCTTAATCATACTATACATTATTTTATAATCATAAGTTTTCTGACATTGAAACTAACATAGAACATTTTAATTTTCATTATATTATTTAAACATAAGATCGTTCCGGAAGACATAGTACACATACCTGTTACGATGTTACCTGGACTTTATCAACTTCAAGCCACTGAACCGCTCTTGTTTGAACCACTTGGTCGTACCATTTGTTTAACCCCCCAAAACTCTTGATGATGTTGATCTCAGTAGTACTCCACAGCATAAACTATAAAGTCGAAAGGGAAAAGTTACCTGTTGAGGATGTCATAAAGCAAGCTGTACAATGAAAACTCAAATCGTCAAAGACACGAGCATAATGTGCGTATTCAATAATCTCAAATGTCTATTTATAGATTTCCTTCATTTTAAGGATATCGAAACTTTGGAAATCATCGAGAAATATGTATCTAACCTGTACGGAAACGAACTGATTTTGAAAACAATAAAAAAAAGATTGAAACGTATATATATACTTTTACTCCTCACAACAACTATCAACATAGGCTGTGGAGGGGTGTGGCACAATATTGTACTGAATACGTCCACTAGTAAATAAATAATCATCGTCCACAGTCTCAAAGATGTCTTCACACACGAAAAAATTATATCCCCAGCAAAGCACACCGTCACGGTGAAATTGAAGTTGTAACACATCACCTTCGTCATAATTGTCACCTAGGGTAACTTCATACCGGAATAGCTGATTATTTATTTTGAAACTAATCAAAATATAAGAATTTATCTGTTCAACAGCGTCTAATTTAAAGTTAATAAAGACAAAATTTTCTGTGAGTATATTAAATTTTACTAAGCACTCGCATTCACTCATTTTGCCAAAGTTTTCACAACAAAATATGAATGAAAACTGGGAGAGATTGAAAAAAAAACGTTTTCTCATACAATAAGCGAACGGAAACCACAAAACCTGATTACTGAAAGGAAAGGCTAATTAGATGTTTTTTCCGCTCAGAAAGAAAAAGAACCGATATCGGTTTTGCTAGAAGTGCTTTTCCAGTTTTATCTGGGTATTTTCGTATTTTCTCACATAATATATATCGTTCCTTATACAAAACAATCATGTTTACATGGTATATACGCTCAGTTACCACAAAATGACCTTGACACGTGTCGAAGCACTGCGTAGTTTGCATTACCTTTTTCTCCAAAATAATGGACTCGTCCAAACGTGATTAGAGCTGCTCATCCTACCCCTCCACTCCTATTCATCGATAATGAACTCATCCTAGGTGTGTCGAATACCCTAATAGCAATGATGATCCAACTTCATTTCCTGCTCAGTCTTCGTGGTGATCGGTTGCTCTCTCACTCTCTCTCTGTGTAAGAAATAATCTGATTATCTATTTTGCTTATTTTTCAGTTTCGCAGTTTGCATACAGCTCGCTTCTTTGTTGATATTGATTTTTGAGAATTTTTGACTTTTTCGAAATTTTGAATTTGTCGATAATTTTGAGTTTTTTTTAATTGCTGATTCTAGAAAATTTCAATCGTTACATCTCACCGACATTACCTTCAGTTTTCTCTATATATAGTTGTGCTTGTTTTGTTATCATTCGACGATAGTGTGATTTATTTGAGTGTTATATTCATAATGGAGAAATTTTTGATTGTTAAAGACGTGGTCAAGAAAAATTATCGCTTTGGCGTACAGGCTCGTACTTTAGAGTTCAATATAAAACCTATTCCTCAAGGCAAGGAACCAGTGGCCTATATCAAGGATGCAGTCACCGACATTGTCTTGAAAGGCACTGAGGGCCTGCATCCAACCGATAAGGTAGGTTTCTCGTTTTGTTCTAAAGATTTCGCGAGGGGACCAGGGTGGATAGCTTTCAAAACTGCTTCAGAGGTATCGGTGGATGATATTTTCGAAAAAATATCATCCATTTACCAATCGAACTCTTGTGGCCTGAACACTGAGACCTTTTGTCTCAGCGTAACCTCTTGTAGGTTACCTGCTGGCAAGGGAAGAGGGCGTTGCTACAACTCTTTTGACGAGGAATGTAGCAAACGTCAGGGGATTATAGCTATAAAGAATAAAGACAATTTATGTCTTCCTCGAGCACTTGTTGTAGCTCAGGCATACGCCGACAAAGATCCCAAGCGCAACGATGTGCGCAAAGACATTAGAAAACTGCAAAGTCAACGCACTTTGCAGTTATTGGCTGATGCTGGGGTCTCTGTGCCTGCTGGTGAGGGCTGTGGTATACCAGAGCTACAACAATTTCAAAGCTATCTCTCCTCGTACAAAATAACTGTATACCAATACGGGAACAAGGGCCGTAACATCATTTTCAAGGGTGGGGATGAGGGTCTCTCGTTGAATTTACTTCACCATGAGGGCCACTATAATGTCATAACCTCACTTACAGCCGCCTTCTGCTGTGAGTTTTATTGTGAGGAATGTCACGTGCCCTATGATCATCGAGATGAACATCGTTGTGGTGGTACTTGTTTCTCGTGCCAAGGATCGCCACCATGTCCTAAAAACAGTGTAAAAGTTCCCTGCGAGTCTTGTAAAAGATCTTTCCGTGGACAAGGTTGTTTTGATAACCATATTCAGAACGGTGTTTGTAGTAAGATTAGACGTTGTGAGTTATGTTTCAAAATTGTCCCTACCAATAGAACTCACACCTGCGGAGAGATCTATTGCAAGATTTGCAACAAACACCAACCTTCTGAACATTTATGCTATATTCAGCCCGACACGAAAGTACCCAAGACTGATGATCTCTTGTTTGTCTTCTATGATCTGGAGACTCGTCAGGAGAGGGTACAAGCCGACGGATCTCTTCTTCATGAGCCCAATCTGTGTGTCTTTCGTCAATGCTGTGATGTTTGCATCGATACCACACAGCAAATTTGTTCGAAATGTGGGGTTCGTTTGCAAATTCTCAAGTGTAACGACCCCATATCTCCATTTGTTGATCATGTGTTGACAATAAGGAAGAAATTCAAAAATGTCATCGTCATTGCGCACAACGGCGGAAAATTCGACCACGCGTTCATTTTGAATTATATCTTGACCAAAACGGGCCTAAAACCCGATCTCATTATGAGAGGTAGCGGGTTAATTTCCATGACTGTTGGAAATGTCAAGTTTTTGGACTCTCTCAATTACTTCCCAATGGCCCTGGCAAAACTGCCTAAATCTTTCGGGTTCTCTGAATTGAAGAAGGGATATTTCCCTCACCTTTTCAATCGTATAGAGAATCAAAATTACAAGGGCCCTATCCCAGCTCTACAGTTCTACACCCCTGACAATCTCACTTCAGATGCTCGCGCATCTCTCATAAAATGGCATGCTGAAAGAGTCGATGAAAACTATGTTTTCGATTTCTCTCGAGAAATCATAGACTATTGCATTTCTGATGTGGATATTCTGACCAAGGCCTGTTTGAAATTTCGACAGCTCATGTTGTCTGAAACTAATGTATGTCCGTTCACTGAAGCAGTAACGATCGCTTCGACATGCAATAAGGTTTTCCGTAGAAATTTTCTCAAACCAAACACCATAGGCATCATTCCCAAGGGTGGTTACAGACATCGTGATAATCAATCTGTGATAGCCACCCAGTGGTTACTTTGGGAGGAGAAACTACGGGATATAAAAATCCAACAGGCCTGCCGATCTTCAGAGGCCCATATCGGCAATCTCAAAGTTGATGGCTATTCGGCGGAAACAAAACAAGTTTTCGAATTTCAAGGCTGTTTCTATCACGGTTGTCCCCGTTGCTATACTGATCAGAGAGATATTCCTCTCAAAAACTGTCCTTCCGAAACTATGAGCAATCGCTATGACACGACCATTGCAAAAATCAATAAAATCAAATCCTTAGGGTATGAGGTTATTGAAAAATGGGAGTGTGATTTTCGCAGGGAACTTTCCAGCGGTGACGAACTTTGCAACTTTGTCACCAATCATCCCCTGCTTAAAAATCTACCCCTCGATCCTCGAGATGCTTTCTATGGTGGCCGAACGGGAAATATTGTCGAATATTACAAGGCCGGGGATGGTGAACAAATTAAATACGTTGACGTTTGTTCGCTCTACCCATGGGTGTGTAAATATGGCAAATTTCCTGTGGGTCATCCGAAAGTACTCGTTGGTGAGGAGGCTTCTACTGTGTCACTTTCCTCTATCTCTGGACTCGTTAAATGTGCGATTCTCCCACCTCAAGATCTTTTTCATCCTGTTTTACCACAGAAAATGAACAGCAAGTTGATGTTTGTTCTTTGTCGTGTATGTGGTGAAAACTATTATACTAGTAGTTGTCATCACACTGATGAAGAGCGTACATTAACAGGAACATGGACTGTTGAAGAGATATTAAAAGCCCTTGAGGTGGGCTATCGGATTATCGAGATCAAAGAGATTTGGTCCTACGATACTGTACAATTTGGTGAAAATGTATCAGGCCTATTCACCGATATGATGAATAAATTCATCAAGGTGAAACAGGAGTCATCAGATTAGCCAAAGCATTGTAAGACCAAAGAGGAAAAAGAGAGGTATATTGATGAGTTTTTACAGCGGGAGGATGTTTTGCTGGAATTTTCTAAAATCACCGATAATCCCGGGTTGAGAGCACTGGCCAAGCTTATGCTAAATTCCTTCTGGGGTAAGTTTGGTCAGCGTGAAAACCAACCGAAAACTTCAATCATCAATCAGCCCTCGGAATTCTTTTCTATGATGACGGATCCTTCGCTTATTGTCAATACAGTACTCCCGATAAACGAGGATACCCTCATTGTTAATTGGGAGTATAAGGAGGAGAGCTATGACACTCTTTCCACAGTCAATGTTGTAATTGCTGCATATGTAACAGCCTTAGCTCGGTTGAAACTTTACAGCTATTTACAGCAGCTTGGGGAAAGGGTGTTATACTATGACACGGACTCTGTTATCTATGTTTCCAGACAAGGGGAATTTGACATTCCTACTGGTCAATTTATTGGTGATATGACCGACGAAATGGAATGTTACGGTCCTGGTTCCCATATTACAGAGTTTGTATCTGGTGGCCCGAAAAATTATGCTTACAAGCTATGGTCAACCAAGGAACAAGAGTTCAAAGTTGTTTGTAAAGTTAAAGGCCTCTCCCTTAACTATGCTGCTTCACAGCTTGTGAATTTTGAATCAATTAAAGATATGATTCTGAACCCTGGTCCCCCTGTCGAAATTTTGAGCAAACAGTTCCGTCGAACCAAGGAACATGAGGTCATCACAGTTGATGTAACCAAAAAGTACAAGCCTGTAAGTTTGAAGCGGAAATTTCTCGAAGATCACACTTCTGTACCTTACGGTTTCAAAAAGCGGAAATCATTATAATATTTCAAATCACAGCATCGTCATTCTTTCTTATTTATCAGACAGTGGTAAACAAATTGCGATTGAAGTTTTTTATCAGCGTTCTGTGTAAAATTCGATTAAAAATATCCGGCACAAAGCTCGTGAGAGAGAGAAAAAGTAAAAGCAATCGTTATCACGACCGGATCTATGCAATGAATTTTTGATCAAATCAGCCGTTTTCACGGCTACTTTAAAAATTTGAGGTGAATAGTTCAATGAACGAAGAAAAAAAAGGCCCTAACCATGTAGCGAACTAATGAAGTGTTTTTATTAAGTTAAGAATTGATCTTCGTGCAGCTACAAATAGAACAAACAAAAACTGCTCTGATTTTATATTTCAACAGTCACCTGTTCTACTGAAAAAAAAAAACAATGGGTATTATCTGGCAAATTAATGAAGTATTTCTATTGATTTAGAAATCGATCTTCGTGCAGCTAGATATAGAACAAACAAAAACTGCTCTGATTTCATATATCAACAGTCATCTGTTCTATAATGAATTATTCACCTCCAATCTTTAGAGTGTATGTGGTTTTGTATAGGCCTAAAGGGGAATGCTTTTATCCACATTCAGAACAAAGAAAAAAGCAAAACGCGCCAAAAGGCTCTTACCCCGAGGGTGGTGTGGAAACAAAGCTATTCATACTATGTTTCAGGACTTATACGAACTGGTTAATATCAATGTATGACTTTAGTATTTCGGCAGCTCTCCAACAGTACAGACGTAATCAGCAATGCCAAACTGTGCCTGGGGTAGACCATGCAATTGCAGTGACTGCATACCTAGTTTCTGCTCTTTTTGTCGCAAAGAGGGGGTTCGTCATGTGATTGAAGACTACACCACTGATAGAAAAGGGATAGGCGCCTACATTTTCACAGCATGGTGTGAAGATTGTTTCAAGAATAAAATGATATAGATTGTGATTATCTCATTTGTCAATAAAATATTTGATAGGTATCCACATCTTTTATTGATCCCATTACACCCATTACTCTAATAAAATATGTAGGCAGTTCAGATCAAAATCAAGACATAAAATAGAAAGTTCCAAAATAAATGCATCTTTGAGAAAATCTTCACATTATGTATACTTTATAGAACTTTTTTCTATGGACTCTCTATATATTTTGCCAAACCCCAGACAACTGATAACACCCAGTATACTAATTTAAAAACGAAAAACATTTTCAAACCTAGATAACCAAAAGCACCCTGTATATACCATCAACTACATGGACGTTTCGAATGAAAAATAAAATCCCAACTTATTTTATTAGCTGAAATCTAGCATAATATGAAAGACCTGATGTTTTACGAAACACCCTGTATTCAAATAAAATTCAATTTCTGTTATTAGCTGAGAATCAGGCAAAATATTAAACTGAAAAATCTCAATGTTGCACGAAACACCCTGTATTTAAATAAAATTCTATTTCAGAGTTATACTTTTTTTTTCGTAAGCTAAATTATACCGAAATATAAAACTGAAAATCCAAAATGTTTTACGAAACACCATGTATTTGAATAAAATCCTAATTCAGATTTTTATACTTTTTCGTTAGCTGAAATCTAGAAAAATATAAAAAATCCTAATATTTTATGACACACCCTGTATTTGAATAGAATCATATTTCAGATTTATACTTGCTTCGTCAGCTGAAATCTAACAAGATATAAAAAAATCCTATAATGCTCTACCAAATAATACCGAACTATCCAAGACTGACGCCTTTTTCGGTTGATAAGCAGAAAACTAAGCAACTTACCAATTTCATTGAGAAACAGCTATATCCAGAAATGAACGAGTAGCATCCATCTATACAGTGAGGGTTGCTCCATTATCTAGTTTCCCATACACACACAAACACACACAAACGGCACAGATTTTGGCAAAACACACTAGAACATATTATTATGTCCTACACGAATGAAATAATACTCTTATGAATCTTATGATAGAAAGAAAATATTGTTATTCGAACTTTAATCACACAGGAAATCGCGCCGAGAAACAGGAAATCGTAATCTCGGGCTGTTTCAGTCACCTATAATGAATTATTAAATATTCGAATACTTTTCCTTCTAATCTTCTACGAACTGAAAATGCCAATGTTATACAGGGGTGGCTCGAAAAGAAATTCCTTTTTTCAGTGGGGCACCATATGTATAATATTCCTAAGTGTTGATTATCCCTGGCAATATTAACATGATGTCAACATGACATAGAGGTCTTGATCATTCAGTGGCACTATATTATTATATATTGCTGTACGAGTTAAAACATACCATAGAAAGAATAAATAAATTTGCTATACCGAATGTCTGAAATGGAACATAACCTCAAAGAGCTTTGTCTAGTATTGATGTATGATAGCGTTTTTGGTCATCTGTCAAATGTAATACGTCAGCTGTCTAATCCCGCAAAAGTGGGTGAGGCGTCCAGTATATTTTTTCTTTGATTGCTATCCAACTCAAACGCCCTGTATATATCATGTTATAGCGGGTAGCCTTTATATGTAGGTCGGAGAGGTATAACGCCTTTTGAGTTCACCCTATATTTTTTTCCCAACTATTACCCAACTCAAGTACCCTGTATATAGCCGTTGACGCCCTGTATATATCATGTTATAGCGGGTAGCCTTTTATATGTAGGTCGGAGAGGTATAACGCCTTTTGGGTTCACCCTATATTTTTTTCCAAACTATTACTCAACTCAAACACCCTGTATATAGCCGTTGTTGAAAAATGGAATGAAATGCGCGCCGTTATCTCTAGAACGGATCTATCGCAGTCCAACCGATGATGACGACCCGTTCGCTAGGCCGCGAGTAGCTAGCCGAGTCAGGCCGGCCTGTGATTGGTCGGCCGAGTCACGTGGTTTGGAGAAAAGTGGAGGGGAGGGGCTGGACTGGAGACCGGGACTACCTACTGGCACATGAGTTACAACATACAACTCATACATGTTCCGGATTCAATTCTGGCTGCTGGGATAGTTGGACTCGCCCTATCGTGTATGAGGCCCGGGTACGGGACATCACTAATCACTAAGGGTGACTAGGAACAGCCTTAACCGAATCCACCTTCCCCGTAGCAGCGCTACGGTCCTCACACAATAACAAAACCCTGTCGCCTGTCGGGCACATAACTTTAAGTCTATAGTTCATGGAACGTGAATGAAAGAGAAAAATCAAGCCAATCTACAAGGACTGGCGCCTAGAGACTGAAGTTTAATAATGTTTGCATGGTTTTCTCTGGGCTTCGGGTGTTGTTTTGGAAATTAGGAATCGTAGACATTTGCATTATACCTATCAAATAGCTACTATTCCTGTTATTATGCACAAAGAAAAAAAGTCGGTAGTAAATACCAAACGTTTAGTAAAATAGGCGCCAGTAACTATACATTCATCAAATATCACAATAAAATAGTATAATACTATACTATATCGAATAATATTACTGCTACCAAATTGTATCATACAAATACTATATAGTATCATCCTATTTTGTAGTGGTAATATTTGATGAATATAGTGACTGGCTCCTATATTTCACTAAACGTTTGGTATTTACAACCGACTATTTCTCTGGGTGTGGACAAGGTGAGATTGTTTCGGGCAGAAAACAATCTCAGTTCCCCTTATGGTGTTTGATTAATCTTATATTGGTGGTTGCATGTTAGTTAACTGATTGACCAGGGTTAGGGTCCTTGACCTTGGACATTTGTATAATTGGACTTTATACCGTGGAAGTCCCCTCATGTGAAAATAAGGACAGACTGCCATTAGAAACTGATCTGAGTAGTAGGATATCCAAGAATTAAAAGATTTGGAGATATTCGTATGGAATTCCAGATGATTTTGAATGTCAGATCATTAACGAGCACCGAATAGCTTCCATACATTACCGAGAGTGTATCCTTAGAGGGGATGCTAAAATGTGCAGCACTTCGATTATAGAGCCAGTAATCGAAGCCTTTGAACGATATTTTCATGTGCTAATCTGTTCACAGCATTGATAATACAGTTCAAAAATAATGTAGATGGGTAACGATGATTCTCCGCATGTCTTGCATATTCGAGGAACCACAGAACACTCGCGACATGTGCACAAGTACCAAATGTTCTGGCTTCTGACTTGCAAGTTCAATAATATCCAATTATTGGTGGGTCTATAAAATCTTCGATGTTGTATATCACCCACAGCATATATTTGGTAGCATTCCTAAATCTTGAGAAGATTCGTAACCGCACAATATTGGGCTCGGCAATGAATTCGTCCACTTCTAGTATGTTTGTTTCTTGGCTCTGGAGCTCATCCTGAATATATGCAGCTGATAACTGAATATGATATATGCCTGTTGAAACTTCCAAGTATTCCAATGTCGAACGGGGGAATTCATTTACATGAAGATGATTAAGTAAAACCCAGCGACCATTTCTCAAATGCAGATTCTCGGCTACAACACGTGTTCACCTCATGTGATTTTTGCAGCAGTCGTGTTGCTGTTTCAACTGTTCCTGGCATAATTATCAGTGGCCGGAACCGCTTTATCAATGCTACAGCAATGTTAATAAAATCATGCAAATGAATTGAATGTGTAATTGACAAAGTGCCTTTCAAAGCTTTGAAGATTGACTTCAAAAGGCCATTCCGAGATTCAACGATCCATCGTGGTTATCAGTCGGGCTTTATTCGCATCAGGAGTAGTGAGCTGGTTTTGGCCCTTCGCAAGTAGAAGAGGCATATGGTAATCGACACCAAGTTCTTGAAATAGGAAAATTGAATCTCGATATCCTCTATATACTACCACAACATCACCTTCTTGAAACCATGCTTGCATATATTCCATCGATATCATGCTGAAGTTCATGATTGAGAATCGATGCATCGTTATTGCGGGCATCTGAGAAATAGGGCCCGTTTATTGCTAAAATATATCCATCTGAGGCGACCATTACTTCCGGTTTAATCAAATGTTTCATTTTAAGGTAACAATAGGATTGGCGTAATAATCTGGAATTACTACATTTTTTTATCATGTTATATGTACAGGGTGGCCAACTGAGAATTCAGAGTTCGATACCTCTGTTGTCTTGAGAGATACAGAAACAAGTTTCGCATTCAAATCGAAATAATAAACGAGCTTCACATTTCAAAATTTCTCTAAAATACACAGGGTGTTCCGTAAGGTCACAGCACATCAAAGCTATGTTTTTTTCATCCGAACACCCTATGTTTTATTTCAATTTTTTAACTCTTCCTGAAGATCTGATTTCATCGACCAATCATACTTAGGGTCTAGCAGTGGAAGTTACTGACATATAAGGTGTGCAAAATCGGGATTTTCCAAGTTCAGGGTTTTTTTCTGTCGAAACTGTTCATTATTCGTCGAAACGGTTAACATGTCCCTATCTCAACTCCTCACTCACTATCAATTGAAAATGATAGAAACGACTGATTCTGAGTGGAGAACGAATGTGAAAAAATCTGTCGATTCCAGGATTCAACTCTCCCTATTAGAAATGCAAGCGTGAAAGACCGAATTATTCTCCCATCTCCTAGGTATTGTTCGTTTTTCATTTCGGCAGAGCTTGTATACCAACGAAATTCGCCTAACTATCTATACATTATACAAGGTGATTCTAAAATAGGTGGTCGAAGTTTGTGAATATATAGAGTGAGTGAAATGATTACGAAAACCTCGGTGAAATATTTTTCTGAAGTGCTCCCCAAGAAAGATACAGCCCCTCAAAGGGGGACCTCGGAGAATGATTTTGTATTATTATCTCCTTGTATGATGAAAATCTTAAATTTTGTTTATTCACTAACTATTCAGTGCCGGTTCGAATGGAGTTAAAATCACCTCAAAATTAAATAAAGGGGTGTGTCAAAATAGGGAGGTAGGAGGTGAGAATAACCCCAACTTTTTTTTTCATCGCGATTTCAGTTTTTTTATATGAAATTATAAAATCTCAGGGCTATTAACATAGGAAAGAAGCTCTTGTTGAATCTTGATAAACTGAACCATTAGCGAATAAAATTTATTTTTCCAAGATTTCATTCAAATTGCAATTTTGGTATGATTTAGTTCAAATCTTGCAATTGAATTTTCACCTACTTCTAATCGTCTGATAAACTTGGAATCTGGCAGATGACAGTTGACAACGCGTTATGGACTTTTTGATAGAAAAAAATATGGCGGCTCCAATGTGGCTGACCAGATTTGTGATTATGGTCCGATTCGATTCAAAATTGGTTAGTGAGGGTTTTTGGGGTTGGAAATTTTGAATTCGTTGTCGAAATTCATGAATTAAAAATAAACGACGAGTTTCGTGATTATGGCCTGATCCTATTGAAAATACTAAAATGAAAAATATTCTCAAAATCAAGCTTTCGTTATTTCAACTATTAAAATAAAAAAATAAATTGAATTAAACTTGAGAACATACCAAAATCGCAATTTAAATGGATTCTTGAAAAAATAAATTTTATTTGCTAATAGTTCATTTTATCGAGATGCAACAAGAGCACCTTTCCTATGTAAATAGCCCTGAGATTTCATTATTTCATGTCAAAAAACTGAAATTGCGATGAACAAAAAATTTGGGGTTATTTTTACCCCCTACCTCCCTATTTTGACACACCCGTGTATTTAATTTCGAGGTGATTTTAACTCCAGTCGAACCGGCACTGAATAGTAAGTGGATGGACAGATTTTCAGATTTTCAATACACAAGGTGTTGAAGATAATAATACAAAATCATTCTCCGAGGCCCCCCTTTGAGGGGCTCTATCTTTCTTGCGGGTCACTTCAGAAAAAAATGTTACGGAGGTTTTCATAACCATTTCACCCACTCTATATGCTCTCAAAGTTTGATCACCTATTTTAGAATCACCTTGTATTAATATTATTGAATTCATATATCTGCTATCGTTATTGAAATTTCAATGTTCACCCTGTATATGAATACTAAACTCAATCTTGTCTCCACATTCCCACGTTCCACTATTTGTGAAAAATATCGGCCACTATGCGAATGAACAAGTCCCTTCAACTCTTCATGCAAATGGTAAGTTCCTGAATTAACAACTATGACACCCGTCATGATAGGAAACTGAATTTTCAAGACAGCGTTGAGGAGCGAATGATGAATATATCTTAAAATAATTAGGGAATTTTACCGAGTTAATCAGGAATAGCAGGGTGATTTCAAAAAACACGATTTTTTGTCATTTTCATCATCAAAAATCTTCATGATCACCCCAAATATCTCAACGAAATCATGTTCATACGGTATCAGCTATCTTGAGAGGTTGACAATTCACTCGAATATACAGGATGTGTATGAATGAATCGGTCTTAGGTGTCACCAATTTTTCAAATCACCCTGTACGAACTGTATGAATTGTGATTCATGATGGAATGGAAATAGTATATTGCATGCCTAAATTATTTTTTCGATATTTCATCATTACATCGGATTTTAAGAAATGTTTATATGTTTCACTCTGTGAACAATCACATAATCTGAACCATCTGAATCATGTTGAGTAATATGGAGGTTCGTTGATGATATAAGCGAAGAAATTTTTACTTGGCGTCTTTGAATTTCGAGATAATAATCAAATGAAAAATACCGACTTGTAACTTCAACGCCCTGTATCTCAGAATCTGTTCATCAAAGAACTTTACGATTCTGCAGGTTCAATCAGTTCATCGTATTCTACAACATACTGAAAATTCAGAAAATTTCACCAAGAAACATTTTACGTACTCAAAGTGCGGGGTCCTTCAGGAAAAAAACAGATGAGAATCGCATTCGAACATATGGATTTCTCGAAATTATTTATATCTGTACAATACATACCCAGTTATTTGAAATAAAATTGAAGAAATAATGAATATGCCTGCAACGCAGGTGTGATTGATGTTGAAAACTTCAAATCTCACATCGATAATTATCCGATTTCAATATAATGTGATATACTCTCGATATCGATTCGTTTTTCTTCCTGTTACAGAAAAAAATTTTAGTTCTTTGAAATACTTCCTCAGGCAATGAATTCCAGAGCTCTAACGTTCCATAGGAGAACGATCTTTGAAAAACATTTTCCGTGGAAGTGAACGATTTTTTCTGGAAAGAGTATTATTGATGAAAGTAACAAACAAAGAGATAGTGGACTTGATGGAAATAGTAGTACCAGCCATTGATATATCAGTCAGACTGATTTCTGCCTTTCCATACGAGATCAAGTATTAGTGGCGTTGAATTCAACAAGGTTGTAGGTTTCCTAGGCTGTAATTCCAGCAAGATCTCCATTGACAGCGTTGACCTGTGGAAGGTGGGATCTGATGTCAATGATATCAGACAATACTTTGTCTACCACTACATGAAGCGATATGCTCCAATCAAAACTCGATAACAAATGACAGAGCTGGGGTAGTGAGCCGTATATAGGTAATATTCGTCGAATGCTTCCGATATCTCTTAAGTCATAGCAAAAGAGATCTCCACGTTTTTTTTTTATTGATGCTTGCCATATATCATGCACGTAGCCAAGTTGATCCACGATTGATATCCGATGGTGGGAGACATATTTTTCATCATCGATGATTCCTCAGATTTCTAGATATTTGATGGGTTTGTCCATTACTTCGGAAATAACTGATAATAAAGCAATAGACCTTCAGTCGGTGGGCATGTTTTAGTTTCCTTTCTCGACTATTGGATGGACTCAAGCTATTTTCCAGCAGGATGTAGAGATATTTGACTTGTACAAGATGTTGACTAGCTTATAGAGAATCAATTGCAAATATCGCGTTGTCGGGAGATGATTGGTCAGGCATTTGACTTCCAACGAGTGGAATATCTAGCGGTACTCTTCCCTGAAGATGCAAGGTTTGCTACGAACATGTCATCAAACGCGAGAGTTCTTGTAAAGCCTGCGAGGACCAGCAACATATCAGTTTGTTAACGATAAGAATACATTGTAGCCATGATCAATGAACAGTCCGACTGATTATATCAATTTTCAAAAATGCGCAAGATGCATCATATCAGAAATCATTCATTTTCAAATAAACCTTGTGACTTATCATAAATAAACACGATACAAAGAATATTCCAGAAGGAAATATCGTTCTGGAAAAAGAACTGAAAGTTTCCATTCTGACCTCTGGAAAGTCATCCACAAATTTGTATGGCAACACGATTGTTTGAAACACTTGCAAGTCACTGATGATGATCAAAAACATCTCAAAACTTGACTTACAGTCAGAGAACATGTCATGCCAATAATCATGAGAATCAATTTCAGCCTACTCCTTTGATGAGCAAAATTATCATTTCCTAAAAAACTTCAACGCCTTGTACCAACTCAACGAGACGATTTTGGATATAAGTAAACGAGCCTGAATCGACTTGTTTTTATCCCATGAGTCCACAGCCGAGCCATGTCCCAACCTTTTATAGACACCCTGTATATTCTGTTGAGTGATTCATTTCAAAGAGATTACTTCATTTGCATGGACCAACGAATCCTCTTTATGAATTGAGTAATGTGATATTTTGAATATATCCCGAATTCGCTTACTTTGATTACCATGAAAATAAGAACAGAGTTTGTTTTTCAATTTTGTATTCCTAATAATTTTTTCAGATTATGGAGAGATTCTTGCATTGAAATTATGGTTCTCGTGAAATTTGTGAAAACAATATCGATAATATTTTGTCATCCGATCTTATGGAATTATATGGGCTTTTACAAGATCAAAAGATATTTTTCACAATTCCAAAATGTTTCTCTTTGTTCTCTCTCCTCGTTTCTATGAAATAAAGGACATATCAGATGATTTGACCCAAAATGTCACTGCATTTAAAGAATTTTTCTATCAGAGAGCCTTTTTGGATATTCAACAAATATAATTTGATGTTCGACGTGGCAAATAGAGTTGTTTTACTCTTTTGAATATACAGGATGATATTATATGCATATCTTCATATGAAGGAGAATGCAGATTTTCTACTTCAGGAGATTTTGTTGTCAAATTCTCATCGTGTGTGTTCTATAGATGTAATTCAATATTCGTCGTGACATATAGCCAGGAAAGAATTGGTATCTCCATCACATGGAGAATGCGAATCCTCAGAGTATTTTTTTACATATATATATACAGGGTGTCTGGAGATAAAACCGACAAAACTCATGGGATTATAGGGACTGTCAATATGATTGCAAAATGCCATAAACGAATGTCCAAAACCGCTTCGATACTGAGATACAGAGTGATTTTTGGATTTGGACAAAAAATTCCATCCGGCATATCAAAAACAGGGTTTAACCGATTAGATTCAAATTTGATACACTGATTACACCGAGAGGCATTGACAAGTAGCCCTGAGATCGAAATCAATATCAGGACCGGAATAATATTTTTCCTCTATGTTGAGTTATTGTGTGAATAACTCACCTTGTATAACAAAAATCGAAATTTCGAACTCAGATTCGAAATCTTCGGTGAACATTTTCTGGCACTATCTCAGTTATTCCGTGATTGATTGATATTTTAATTTTTTTCATTCAAAAATCAATTATTGTCGGATAGAGAACCATCAAAATTTGTAATATTATAAGTATCAATGGAACCATGACATGAATATCGTTATTATCTTCAATCAGTTTGTAAATCGTAGTGAATCAAAATACTTTCATTACCCGAAAAACCTGAAGGTTAATCTCTGTATTTGATATGGCGGATTGAAGTTTTCGTCAAAATCCATAAATCACTCTGTATGTCAATAACGGAGCGGTTTTGGACATTGGTTTATGGCATTTGCAATCATATTGACAGTCCCTAAAACCCCATGAATCTTGTCGGTTTTATCTCCGGACACCCTGTATATATATACAGGATGGTCCATTATTTGAAACAGAAAATTTGACAGCGTATAGTATACTCGTGGAAATAATGAATAAAGTTTCTATGAACATATACTTTCAAACGCTTCTTTTTCGAGATATAGGGTGTTCAAGTTTCTTTAAAAAATCGATTATTCATTGATTTCTCAGAAATGCAATAACCGATTGTGATGGAATTTATATCTATTGTGGAAATATCAATGAGCTAACTTCCAGACCTATAACAGTTCATGAATGAGTTACATATTTTCAGGGGCGTGCATTTCAATATCCAATTTTTTTGTTCTCTTAGATTTCTTATCTAATAGCTTCGATTCAGAAGGAAAAATAAAAACCAAACCTATGCATTTCTCTGAACCCAATGGAAAAAACATTGTTATGTATTGAATCTAGTTAGCATTGGCCGTTCACCAAACCAATCATGTAACAATTGCAAATCAATCATTTACGTATTAGAAGAGCCACAACAGGCCATAGACCGCATTGAAAATCCTGCTATTTCTCTTCAATGTTGCCGAACTAGTACATTTCAACTAATTAGTTTTTGATATATATGGTATCAGAAATACGCTTCAGAATAAATATACTTTTTTAATCCAAAGTTGAAAACTGTTCAAGATTAATCAACAAAATCTTTCACAGATACTAGACTTTTTGAACTTTATTAGATTGAATGAAGATTATTCATTAAAAATATTCAGTGGCGGCTGAATCTGGGGTGTCGAAGGAAATAATAATGGTTCAACAATCAAACTTTTGGAGAATAAAATTAGGTGAATATCAATAGAAACAAAGGAATTCATTTGGGGAATTGCTCAAATTGCAGAACCTCTATGAATTTTCTGCAACGTTTTTTCATAGACTCAACTGCACTAGAAATTTGTATTGGGTTTATTAATTCGTTCAACTAATTGTAATTTCTGTAATTATCACCTTCGTCGTCCCAGATTCAGCCGCCACTGAATAGTTCTCATGAATAATTTTTATTCAATTTAATAAAGCTCTAAAAGTTTGGTATCTGTGAAAAATTCCGTTAATTTATCTACCGTTTCTAACTTTTGATTGAAAAAATATATTTAGATGCGTATTTTTGACACCCAATATCTCAGGAACGAAGCGTTTGAAAGTATACATTCATAGGAAGTTTTTTTATTATTTGAACGAGTACTATGCGCTGTTTAATTTCCAGTATTAAAAAACAGACCACCCTGTATATCAATTTTTTGGTGTTCATAAATATATCTGAGAATATACCTTTTCAGTTCAATTATATCAGATGTATGATGTACTCACGAGTCGCTATAGTATAGGTAGTATCATGGATGTACCTTGACAACGATAGTAATTTCTATCATGAAAAATAAACTTACCTCCCATTTTCAACCCTCTTGCTTTGAATTCATCATAGAAATACTGAGATAATTGCCCAATAGCAAATCCTTTTGGAAAGAATCTCTTGTTATTTCCAGTAGGAAACGTTGGTTCCAAATAAGGAACATTTCTTCTTTTCCAGTATCCGTATTTGTACTTCACAAATAAAGTAGCTAATATGGCCACGCTCGCAAACAATATCACAATTTCTATCAACATCTTGATGCCGTGATGAAACAAACTGATCGATGATTCATCACACAAATGTGTACAGTGATTTATTTGTGTTGGTTTATATCACGAACAAATATTTGCGAAGTCATTATCGTAATGATAAATACATTTAATACTCATCGCATCCAGTTTGCCCTTCGATTTGGTGCCCAAGTGCTTGGATTATTTGAGTTATGGATTTCGATTGTTTTTTTCCAGAGGGGTCCATGCCCACGATTCTTCTTCTAGTTTCTGGACCAGTTAAACGATCAACTCAAAATATTTGTTTTGATGAAATATTGTCGATCATGGTGATATTCGGCAGATTATTTTCCTCATTTCAGAATACACAATGAAACGGAAGTCGTTGCTGACCAGAAGGAATGAAACCAGTGTATATTGGGGGTAGCAGCAGTGTGAAAGGAATACTCTTCAAGGATTATCCAAGCTTCCGGAAATGTTTATCTCCATCATCAGGAATACTACAATGATTAGGAAGTGTAAATACATTCGGAAACACTATGACCATGCCTTGTACTCACATCTTTGATCCGATCCACATTGAATCCTGACACTCTCAACACTCACTTTTGCACACTTGCTGAGAATATAACTAATAAAGTGGAGGCAACTCATGATCCCCTTGATATCATGAACTCTGTTGAATTGTTTGATGAATTGCAATTGAGAGATACCAACATTTTTGAACTGAAATCAGTAATTTATAGTATAAAGAAGAAAAATGCATAAGGAGTTGATGAAATATCAGCGATCGTTTTCCAAAACCTTGCTGGTTCAGCATTATCGTTTCTTGTAATGCTCATAAATAAATCATTTCGATGTGGAGAATTTCCTGATTTTCTTAAACAATCTATAGTTATCCCTATTCATAAGGGTGTGAATTCATCAGATCCAAACAACTACCGCCCCATTGCTCTTATACCAACGTTAGCGAAAATAATTGAAAAACTGGTTAAAATCAGAGTGTTGGACTACTTGAAGAAAAATAATATATTGACAAAACAACAATACGGATTCCAGCCGAAGAAAAGCAACGATGATGCTCTGTTTTTTTTCATGAATCAGGTGTACTCGAGCCTCAACAAAGGGGCAGCAACTGCGGCAGTATTTTGTGATTTCTCCAAACCTTTTGACTGCGTGAATCACGAAATATTGCTGCGGAAGCTGCAGCGATATGGTTTTATGAATAGAAGTCTGCACTGGTTCGAGACTCATCTCATCAATCGACAACAATCGGTTAAAACTAGCAGCGTCTCAAAGGCCTCAAACATAAAGCACGGAGTGCCACAAGGCTCAGTCCTTGGACCAATCCTTTTCCTTCTCTACGTGAACGATATGGCTTCTTCAAATATAAACGGTACAATCACATTATTTGCTGATGACACAACCATCCTTTGGCAAAGAGAGAATAGCTCTATATTAGAATCAAATATAATGCAGGATATGAAGATTATCAAAGATTGGTGTGAATCAAACCTCCTTTCTCTAAATATTGAGAAAACCAACATCCTGACTTTCCATTGCAATATTCTCAACTTGAATATTGGATGAGAGGTGATAGAAAATAAATTGTCCTCTAGGTCTCTAGGCTCATTTATAGATAATAAGTTGTTGTTTACAGAACATGTGACAGGTTTGTGTAAAAAACTGGCTTCTGGATGCTATGTTGTAAGAAACATTGCCACGGAATTAGGATCTCCATCTGCTAGAACAGCATATTTTGCCTTAATTGAGTCTCACTTGGGATATGGAATTGCATTTTGGGGGGCCTGCAGTGATCATTTATTCCAGAAGAGTTCTGTTTTGCAGAAACGAGCCCTCAGATATATAGGCCGGGCGATATATAGGCCGGGCGAAATCTAGAGATAGCTGTGGGGACTAATTCAGAAATTATAATATTTCAACTGTGGTTTGTTTATACATATTAGAAACAGCGTCTCTAATTCAAAAAAACAAATATGCCTCACAACTTGTCTCGTCCCGATACAATACAAGGCAGAATGGTCAAATTAAGTTGATGAGACCCTGAGCCACTAGGGTCAAGAACTCGATCATTTATAATGGAATGGAAATATTCAATCACCTTCCAACTGAGATCAAAGAAATATCATGTGATAAAAAGTTCCGCACTAAAGTCAAAGCACTACTCGTCCAAACTCCACTCTATAGCCTGATGGATGAATATTTTTCATTGAAGTTTTGATTTACTGAATAGGTATAACTTTTTTGAATTTGAAATGAAGTTGATATATTTTCAACTGGGTAGACATAGCTCTATACGAGCTTTTGAATGTTGTTTGTTATTTGTCGTACTATTGTCGTACTTTGTGTTATTTATTTTCAAGTAATTTAACAAGCGTTGTCAACAAGTGTGTTTTTACTCATGACAATGAAGCATATTACGAATTGAATTGAATTGAATCCAATCCAATTCAATGAAACTTAATTCAATTCAATTCAATTATGATACATATAACAATTCGCATTTCATCAACAGTTGTATGAATTTTTCAACGTTAATACTCATTTGGATTGCACCTAAGTGTGAACACCTGTATGAGTAAATACACTTTTCTACCTATCACATAATCAGAACAGTAATGTCATTATGGAGATAAAAATATAATATAAATACATGGCTATTTGAAATGAAGTTTTATGTTTTGAACATATTATCAAATGATACCTCATGAGTATATACATTAGATGATTGCTATTGTAACGTTTTTATTTTCTAATATTACTAGCCGACATCAAAACGTTACTTTTATACGTAATTTTCTACTATAATTCCATATAAAACTCTCAAAGGAAACACTATAGAAGTCAGACACTTTTATTGTATATTTTGTAACATAGTTCAAAGAGGTGTGTCTAGTTGAACACACTGTATACCACGCAGCCTCTCCTTGTGTCTCATGAGTTGTGGGTACCCTGGAACAAATTAAATATAAAATTAATCTGAATGTCAACATTGAAAAGCAACATAAATATTTTATCATATGAAAATCCTACCTGAATCTTTTTCATGATACGTGAACCATACAATTTTATGAATCTGCTTGAGGTAGTCTTTTATCCAATGATGATTATCAAATTCTTGTATTTTCAATAGTTGTCCTGAAAATAAAGAGAACAACAATCGTAAGAATTCACAAACACTGATAATCAGACAAGGAATAACAGAGATATGTACGATACACTCCTCCCGTGTTTATATGTGAATATTGTATAGTTAGATATAGTTGTGGGGAATTGATTGAAATATCCTTCCATTGGTTTTCACAAATTGCCCAGCAAGTTATTCAATATTCAATGTTCACTTCTTCACTGCTTGGTTATGTGTGGCTATATCGTGACCGTGACCTTGTGATCGTACTGTAGTGACAGTCAGAAAATTTCTACTCTTATTCTTCCATCGTATTTGGCGAATTCCTCTGCCGTGAATTAGTCGTTCTACGCATGAATATCTTGATTCCGATGCCTCGTTCAGACCTTGCTCGAAAGGGACTCCACTACGATTTTAGCATTTTAGCATACCAAATTTGGTAAGGATTTTGGCATTTTCGCTGTCGCCTTCTCCTGGTGTCCGTTAGATCTATCAAGTTCATGACTGACAAAACTGTGTCAATGTCAAGGTTGTATCGATTTCGGTTTCCGCTTTCCGGCGAAGACTTCTCTCAGTTAGCCATGATTCTTCTCCCAAGGTGGTTGTTCTCGAAGCAGCAGCAGCAGCACGCGAATTAGCTGGCACTATTTATTCTGCTCATCTTCATGGGGCCTAACCGAGTTGCCCAAAAGCAGTTTACGAGACCCAGACGTCCCGACTTCGACCACGTGGCCCTTATGCAGACCGGACCCTCATCGCCACGTTTCTGCTCCCCAATGTTTAACCAGGTGTTTTTGTTGAAACCCTCGATCCAAAAGAGGGTTTTATGTTGGAGTGATGAATGCCGCACATCCACGTGCTCATCAGTACCACATGTATGGGTGATGTCAACAGCAGGGGGTCCTTTGTTCAATCCCATACAAGTCTCCTCGAACCAGGCCGGTCAGACCGGAAGTTACCTTCGACATGTCAATATGCTCAAATTCTAGCTCTTATGTCATTATATCGACGCTTCAAATTTGACAAACTCACTTTATACAATGACTGGGATATTCCGTAGGCAATACTGAAGATAAGAACTGTGTCATCTGCATAAGATATTGTTATGCCATCAATGTGAGTTTTCAGCAGTGGGTTGATATAATTATGCAATAAATAATATTGGACCGAGAACCGTTCCTTGCGGGACTCCCATTTGTATAGTCCTTGGGTCCCCATATACATTTTCAATTTTAGTTTGCTGTTGTCTCTTGGACAGATGATTTTCGAAAACCTTCAGTACAGTGCCTCTCACTCCGTCACGCTCAAGTGAATTGAAGAGCTTTGCATGAAGCACTGTGTCGAAGTCTTTTGCTAAGTCAATAAATACTCCGATGCACTAATGATTACTATCCATGCTTTGTTTTATATCATCTGTAAGATCAAACATTGCATCTGTTGTACTTACACCCTTTTTGAATCCATATTGTTTGCAGCTCAAAATTTTGTTCATTGTTGAGTATTCATATAATCTACTTTCCAGACATTTTTCAAATATTTTGGCAGAAGTATTGATTAAGCTAATGGGTCTGAAATTTCGATTATTTGTTTTTTTTTCAGATTTGAAGATTGGCGTTACTATTGATATTTTGAAATCATCTGGTATTTCCCTCATACTAAATATTAGGTTTATGATATGGATTAAGGAATCAACCATGTAGTAGTGGCTACTTTTGATCAGTTAGGCAGTATTGCTATCTATTCCTGGAGAGCTGTTATCTCTCAAAGTTTTGATATGATTTATAATCTCATTTTTGTTCACTGGTTTGGCAAACATGAAGCGTTTGATATTTGGAGAGCAGTTATCAAAGTTCTGGGTTGGAATATCTTTTTTGGCTGCCATGTTTCGTTCAACGTTTATGTAATAGTTATTGCAATGATTAGCCATAAGCTTATAATAGTAGGAGTCGGGAGACTCCAGTCCAGCCCCTCCACTCCACCTACCACGTGACTCGGCCGACCAATCACAGGCCGGCCTGACTCGGCTAGCTACTCGCAGCCCAGCGAACGGGTCGTCATCATCGGCTGGACTGCGATAGATCCGTTCTAGAGATAACGGCGCGCATTTCATTCCATATTTTCACTTAACAACGGCTATATACAGGGTGTTGGAGTTGGTTAATAGTTGGGAAAAAAAAATATAGGGTGAACCCAAAAAAGGGTTATACCTCTCCGAAGAGTGGACTACCTACATATAAAGGCTACCCGCTATAACATGATATATACAGGGCGTTTGAGTTGGATAGCAATTAAAGAAAAAAATAAACTGGACGCCTCACCCACTTTTGCGGGATTAGATAGCTGACGTATTACATAAGGCATTTGACAGTTAACAAAGGATTGATGACACGTGACTAGATGACCTGCAAGTAGACTACCCGCTACCTAATAATTTAATATACAGGATGTTTGAGTTGGCAATAGCGATACAAAAGTATATATATAGGGGTCTCACAGGTAGTCTCAGCAAACATACGCATGATAGAGTATCCGTTTGATATTCAAGATTCGAAGGCAAAGCCGGTAGCATGTGCTAGAGATCGCTCCTCAAAAAAGTCCGAATTTTAGTGTTCAAAAATCGAATTTTCTAGTTTGGCTTACACCATTGTGACAGTGAGATCATACTCGAAATAGTAGTACTGACCATTCCAACGTGCAATCACTAATCTGTGAGTAATTTGATCTTCAAGTTAGTTATATATTTGCATGCGAATATTTCGGTTCAAATAAAAACAGTCGAAAGAATCAGTGATTCCAAAAATGTCTGCCTGCAGCAAGTGTGGTGAGAGGCCAGCAGCTAAAAATAAAATCGCATGTAGATGTTGTTCGAATATTTATCATTGGGAGTGTACTGATATAAGCGTATCCAAAATACCGGATTATAATTCTGGAAATCTGATATGGTTATGTTTGACCTGTAGCACGAAACTTGAAAGTGGTGCCAAAAAGTCAGGTAATAGTGTGAATATGAAAACTGATATGGCCATTCTCAATGATATCCAAGCTACAGTACAATTTATTTCACGTCAGCAAGCTGAATTTCTCAAGAGTTTAAATGACATTAAGGTGGATGTTGAGTCATTAAAAACTAACTTCAGTTCCCAGTGCATAGCAGTGGAGGATAATACTGAAAAAATATCAGCATTATCCGAAACCATTCAAGGCCTGAAGCTCGAAAATCAGCAATTACAAATGAAAATGAATAAAATTGACCAAGCCGGACGTTTCAATTGTTTGGAGGTCACTGGAGTTCCTGAGCCGCGTGGAGAAAATGTTTTTGTGACTGTTCAGCTGCTTGGTGTTGCTTTAGGTGTGAAAGTAGAATGTTCGATGATCAATAATTGCTATCGAGTTCACTTTACTGATAAGAATGGTGTAAAAAACTCTAAAATAATAATCTGTTTCAGTAAAGTTGAATATAAAGTAAGGTTCCTTAACAATAGGAGGGTAAAACATGATTTTTCGACTAGCAATTTGGATGACTCTTTGAAATCTTTGTTAAAAAAACATAATGTTATTTACGTAAATGAATTTCTAACTAGTTACAATAAAAATTTGCTAGCCAAAGCAAAGGTATATAAAAATGAAAATAACATAAAATTTTTATGGGTGAAATATTGTAATATTTATATGAGAAAACGAGAGGGTAGTGAGGTTATTCTTATCACAAATGAGGAAGATTTTCGGAAAGTTGTTTAATGGTTATGGTTCTCAATCACTAGAGAAGGTATATATTTTTTTGTGCAATTATTTATGTGGATTGTTATTAAACGATGTGAACGATGATGATGGCATTCCCCACTATTGGTCTTTGTTTAATAATGTCTCTCTCTTCTTTCTTTCATTCTTTCTTTCCTTCTTTCTTTCTTTCTTCCTTTCTTTCTGTCTTTCTTTCTTTATTTTCTTTCTACATATTTAAATGATATCGTTCAAGTTTGCTGTTTACAATATTCGATCAATTTTACCTAAAATTGCTTCTTTCAGGGAATACATTGGGAAATGCAATTATGACTTGGTATTAGTGACAGAAAGCTGGCTGACACTGGACACAGATAATGATATTATCGCAATTAACGGATATAATATTTTTAGAGCGGATAGAGAAATCGGGAGAGGCGGCGGTGTAGTAATATACATAAAAAATATTTATCTCAATGCTACCATCGTACAAATGGAGAGGCGTAATACTTTTGAACAACTATGGATAACATTTTCCCATCATAAAAAAAAAATCGGTGCAGGGGTCATCTATCGTCTACATGCCTCAGTACCTGAATTTTTAAATGAATTTGAAGAAATAATTTTGGAAATATCTACTAAATATGATGATGTCTTGTGTGGTGGGGACTTCAACCTAGATATGTTAGAGCTTGATGGTTCCAACCAAGCAAAATTTATTTCTATTTTAGAGAGTTTGAATTTAATTCAAGTAGTTGATAAACCAACTAGAATTTCTCATAGTGGCTCAACTTTACTAGATTTATTCATCTGCCCAGACCACTGCGAAATTTTAACTTCAGATGTTTTTGATTTATACGACTTATCAGATCACCACCTGGCATATGGCGAAATCAGTATGATATCAGAGATTGATAAGGAAGCCAAATATATTACCTATAGAGATTTTAAATATTTCAATATGGATTCATTTCTGACAGACTTACGTGCTTGTAATTTCAACGATATTCTTTATATAGATGATGTTAATGAGAAATTGGATAGATTTAATCGACTAATCACAAATACATTTGACAAACACGCTCCTATTACTACTTCTCGCATCACAAAAAAATTTGCGCCATGGCTAACTGACAATCTTAAACACATTCTGGAACTGAAAAGAAATGCTCTTTCTAGATATAGATCCAGTAGGAATCCTCAGGATTGGGAATATTTCAAGAGGTTGAGAAACTATTGTAATCAGGCGATAATAACGGAATAAGGAATACTATGCTCCATGGGATGGGCACGCGACCTATTTGGAAAGCTCTTAATGACCTAAGTCTGAAAACTAAACATGATAAAAATGCGAGATCCTTTAGTACTTTTAACCCCAATGAAATCAATAATTATTTCGTCAACTCATTTCCTGCTATTTCTCCTAATCCGATTGCTATGAATTACTATGATAATAACGTCCATCTCAATTCCGGAACTTTCTATTTCACACTAGTTGACTCTGAGGTCGTCAAAGAGGTAGCCCTTAACCTTAAATCTAACGCTTTAGGATTTGATGGAATTAATCTAAAAATGCTCTTAATATCTCTACCTGTCATACTACCGTTCATTACTCACATCATTAACTACTGCATTGAAATCTCTACATTTCCAAATATTTGGAAAATAGCTCTTGTCTCGCCCATTCCGAAAGTTAAAAACCCTGCTGTGTTTAGTGAATTCAGACCTATAAGTATCTTACCTGCTTTGTCTAAGATAATAGAAAAAATAATGGAAAACCAAATTAGATCATATTTAGATGAAAACAACTTACTACCTCAATGTCAATCTGGATTCAGACCACAACATAGTTGTACTTCGGCTCTACTAAACGTGTGTGATGATGTACTAAAAGCATGGGATAATAATGAACTAACGGCTCTTATTTTACTTGATTACAGTAAAGCATTCGATAGAATCGATCATAAACTTCTACTAGCAATACTCCACTATTTTGGTTTCAGTAATACCGCCGTATGGCTTCTAAACAGCTATCTAAGTGATCGCAAACAGATTGTTAGATTGGAAGAAAATCAGTCTGATGCACTAAATATCAGTAGAGGTGTTCCTCAAGGATCCATATTAGGACCTCTATTATTCACTTTATATACTAGTAAAATGTCCGATTTTCTTAAGAATTGTCGATGTCACTTCTATGCCGATGATACTCAAATATACTACTCGTTTAAAGAATCTTCCACGAATGAAGCTGCAGAAAGGATCAACTCGGACTTAGAAAACATAGCCCGCGCTTCGTCAGATCACTGTCTAGCCATTAATGCGAATAAAACCAAGGGTCTCATATTCGGCAACAAAACCAAACGGGAAAGTATTAGTGATCGTCTGAACATTAATATGGAAACCAGTCCTGTAGAATTTGTTACATCAGCGCGTAACCTGGGCCTACAAGTAGATAATAATCTAAGATTCGATGGTCAGGTGACTAATTGTTTAAAAAAAGCATTCATCAATTTGAAACTAATCTATAGTTTTAGGCATATTTTGGACAAAAAGATCAAAAGACTTTTATGTGATACACTTGTTTTGAGCAATTTCAATTTTGCTTCAATTGTATTTCACCAATGCCTAACCCAATATGATATTTATAGGATACAGCGTATGCAAAATAGCTGTGCAAGACTAATTCATGGTATCAAAAGAAACTGTCCAATATCAAATAAAATTAAAGAAATGGGGTGGCTCAATATGAAGGAGAGATGGCTATTGAACTACAGTTGTTTTATACATAATATTATAATTAACAATAAGCCCAAATATCTTTTTGATAAGTTGGACTTTCGCAGAAATCTACATGATGCTAATATCCGTTCTAAAAATAATATTTCAATACCATCTCATAAAACTGCACTTTTCGAGAGAAGCTTCTCTTATACCGCGGCCAAAATCTATAATAACTTACCAAGCTTCAACAATACCAACAAACATACAGTTCGCAGGTCAATAAAAAAATCAATACTTGATGGATCATTCACGCAACCATTCTGAACCCGCTATAATCCTTTCCTGGTGTATACTATCCCTTTTTTATTTTTCTTGTCTTTATAAGTTTCCGCATCTTATATCTCTTCTGTCTTTTCTGTACTCCTGTTACTCATACTTTTGTTCTCTCTCTCCTACTGCCATCAGCGTCATTATTCATAATATCCATAATCCAATATTCATAATATATAAAATTTCATTATTTACTCATTCTGAATTTATATTGTATTCTTTCATTTCCTGCACTAAGTATTTACATATAGATATTTAATTTTTATTGTATTTTGGCGGGTACTGGCTTTGTACGGGTATGTTTTGGAAAATGTTTAAAATTTTACACAGGTTAGGTGGTAGAGCAGGGCTCCCCCTTGGGGGAGTACCTGAACCTCGCCTGGGACATTATAATTTTTTTTTTCAATTTACTATGTTGCAAATCTTCTTGTCCAATAAAGACATTATTATTATTATTATTATTATTATTATTATATACAGGTTGTTTGAACAGCAATACAAACTCACATAGGGCACTCATGGCCTGACGTTTGACATAAGACAGATGACCAAAAAACGCTATCATACATCAATACTAGACAAACAATACAATGTTTTCGAGTTAATGTTCCATTTCAGACATTCGGTATAGCAAATTTATTTATTCATTCTAGTTTTCTGGATTTGTGTGTTGTTATGTAATGGGTAGTATAAGAACACTTAGGAATATTATACATATAGTGCCCCACTGGAAAAAAATGTATTTCTTTTCGAGCCATCCTGTATAACATTGGCATTTTCAGTTCGGAGAAGATTAGAAGGAACATAATAATCATGTTCGTCTCCCTATTGATCAGTACCAATCAAGATGTTGAAGAGTGAGCATGTGCTGCTGTTGCTTTCAATCATCGCGTCAGTTTCCGCTACTGGCAATGATACGATAGAATATGCAGGTGCCTTTTTGAAGCGTTTCGGCTACATAAATTCAACGGATAATGCTGTCACCGATATGGAATCAGCATTAATGACATTTCAAGAGACATACAATCTCCCTGTGAGTGGATCACTGAATAACGAAACTCTACGACTGCTGAATAGTCCGCGTTGTTCTGTAGGAGATAATAATTTCATGATACATTCGAAATGGAACAAAACAAAATAACGCTGGTATTTTCCTCAAGCTCAACAGATGCATCAAGATACAGCCAAGATGGCATTTGATAGGTGGGAGGAGCTATCAAATTCAAAGTTCGAAAATGTGCGAAACCCTAGCAGACAGAAACCTGATATAACCCTAACTGTTATTCGAAAAAATCATAATTTCCGAGCAAATTGTCAGGGCACTTCCAAGTGTCCACATAATTTCGACGGTCCCGGGAAAGTTTTAGCTCATGCATTTTTTCCAAATGGAAACAACAAGTGTATTGAGATTCATCTTGATGCAGAAGAAAAATGGTATCTTGGAAATAGTACTTCTCCTGATGGCCAAACTAGTTTATTGATGGTTCTGATTCACGGAATTGGCCATGCTCTTGGGCTGGGCCACAGTGATGTCAATACAGCTATTATGTATCCTTGGTATCAAGAAGGTCCAGCATCATTCGATATAGATGATAAGAGGGCGATAGAATATTTGTATGGGCAGAAAACTGAAAACTATCAACCAACAACAACCTCAACAACACAGACAACCGAATCCCAAAAACCAATATCCCAGCACACCTCTACCACAGCTTCATCAGTGTCGTCAAATGAACCCCATAACGTAGACGTTACTAGCACAACCTCAAAGCCTCAGATAACTCCAACAAGATTATGCGACATTCGAGTGCCAGACTTCATGTTTCTAGCCACAGCACCCCAGTTTCAAAATTATCGCATGTACGTGGGATACAATAGATTTTTGTGGAAGTTCGATTTGAACGATATGCAAATTCCATCACAGCCAGAGCTGCTTGATTATTATCTTCCTGAAGATTCAGAGTCTTCTCGAGTTTCACATGTTTTCCAAAATTCTGTGGGTAATCTAGTGACATTTATAAATGATAGCATGTATTATGCAGCATCTTTTCCGAATTTTCAAATCCACCAAAACTTTCGTTTTCCTTTGCCTTCTTAAGCAAAAATTATTGCTGTCTTCCAGACAAACAGTGGACAGGCTTATTTGTTATATAACAACAATTCTTACATTGCATTTGATGACAATGGAGACATGAGCAACCGTGGGCCACTCAGTCACATCTTCCCAGGAATTCCAGCAGGCAAAATATCAGCTTTTCGTTATATCGATAGAAACATATATTTTTTCGATAGGAATACGTACTACAAATATAGTGAATATACTAGACGGGTAGTGAAAGCCAAACCGTTCAGTTGGAGCGTCTTCGGAATATCCTGTTCCAATGATGGATTACTTCATCAATTGAAAACAATGTTAACAAGAATTATATCACTTTACGAATGAACGATTAAATACCATTTTGTTTTATTCCAATTGTCACATGTATGCTGTCTCAGTCACGCGTGTTCAGTTTGATGTTCAGGCATGTGTGTTGAAAAATGCATCAATTTTCGAGGTCTATAATATCAGCATGAAAATGCCGACCACAACTAAATTGTTCAAATAAATAGTCGGTGTTCATTAATATGTATGTAGACGTTTTGAGAAGTGACTCTCACGACTTTATTGCACTAAATAAAATACCTACTTTGTTTTTCAAAAACACACCCTTCACACTTCTAAAGCTGCCTCATCCTCCTCCTCCTTTTACTTCCACAGGTAGCAGCACACTTCAGTGAGACTCGTAGGCTTCTCGTACAGGCAGCAACACACCTCATTGCCCTTCTATATGTCTTATATTCCCCTTCTTGTTATTTCAATGGCAGCGTGGCCCTCTTTTGTTGTACAGTGCTGGCTGGAAGTAACTGAAAATGCCGGAAGTGAAGCGTAGTTTGAGATACATGCAATTTCACAAGTTCTCGCGAATCAGATAGGCCATCACTTTGAGAAAAGTGTGCGCATGCGTCACAAAAAAAAACGTCACTCTATATGAGTGACAGGGCTAACTAAGTGGTAGTATGACAGGAGTCAATGGCAGTGTGAATGGCAGTGTGGCGGTGTGAATGGCTGTGTGGCGGTGTGAATGGCAGTGTGGCGGTGTGAATGGCGGTGTGAATGGCGTTGTGGCGGTGTGAATGGCGGTGTGGTGGTGGTGTGAATGGCGGTGTGGTGGTGGTGTGAATGGCGGTGTGTCAGTGTGAATGGCGGGGGTGAATGGCGGTGTGAATGGCGGTGTGACGGTATGGTTAGTGTCGGGTTTATAAAGATGTCAGTTGTTGTCCTGACTCCATACTGTTAGCATCATAGTAGGGAGAAAAATATATTACGTCTTGAGATGTTTCCTTGTCAGCAATGCAACAAGAAATTCAAGTGGGCCTATGGATTGAAGCGGCATATGGATAGTCATGACGAAAAAGTTTTCAATTGTCATTATTGTGTGGACAAATTCACAAGATTGCTTAGCATGAAAAAACATTTGGCAAGAAAGCACAAAGGGAACGACCTGGTTAATCCCCCAAAACGAATCGATCACCACTGAAATCGGTCAACGAAATGAGTCGAACTCCATTGATAGTGATCACCAATTATTGTCCCAAACCCAGTCGAATTCTGAGATTGGTCAGCAGTTGAGTCATAACGACATGAACGGCGATGCCGCTACGGATGACCCTTGTGAAAATAAAATCGAAGATAAAGATCAGAAAATTATGGACTTAGCTGAAATTGTAAGAAATGAATATTTGGCACTCGAACCGTCTATGAAACCCACGAAAAAAAACAAGATTGAAGATGATCAAGCCGAGTAAGGAATCGCGACCTGTCAAGTATTCGTCTTACAGTTCGACTGATACCCCACCTTCCGATCATGAAACTTTGCCAAGAATCTACGATAACAACTTCGATGAGGACAGCGAAGGAATCAAAGATGTTGATGATAATATGGTAGACCCAAACGAATTGGTGGATAGATTGAGAGAAATATGGCATTCTGGCCCATATTATAATAGTGAAATTATTTCAATTCTAGACATACTACGAAAAGAAGGAATAATAGAAGGGGACTCCAGCAACTCCAAGAAAGAAGAAATAAAATTGAAGCATAGGATGTGTAGAGGTCTTTTGGTATTTTATTTGAAATAAATAGTATTTCTTCGAATCTCGTTCAATTTTTATTAATACTGAACTGAAACATGAAATGGGTACTCAGCAAAGTGTCAGAGGCCTGATAGCATCTAGCAATTGTTGACATCTAATAACAAAATTGATGTCACGATGACAATATTGGTGATCATTATCCTAATTAAAAAAAATTCCCCTCTGGGTCATTAAATTGCCACCTATATTCTCAACATATAGAGTAAAACCACATATGCATGCGCATACTTACTTGAGCAATGATTTTCAACGACGCTTGCTTTTCTTCTGTTTAACGGTCAATTGTACATGACGGGCATCTGTGTTGCTCAACTCCACGCTCTCATCATCATCATAGTGCATCTAGTATTTCTACAGCTGGTCCATCGTTTTACCAAACAGATGTCATCTGAAACTGCAGTAGAGTATGAGAGGCAAAGTCTCAGTATGTGTACAAATGAAGTTCATTATAATATAAAAATATTTCAAGGTTCAGATGGAAAAATCCGCCACTGGGGTTGGGACCCAGTCTTAGACAGCTCTTTTCATCCTCCACTAGAACCCCCAATGCTTATATCTCGGATGAATGCAGAACAAACTCATCGTTAATCCTTTTGAAAATATTTCCACAATAATGATATCATTCAGATCATATTTGTATGTATAAATGGAAAACTAGTTGGTTTTGCGAAAATGCAACAAAAAAAGTAGAGGATTGAGCCTCAAATGCCAAAATGGGATATTTTCAGGCAGATTTCAATAGCAGAGCTCAAAGGTGTTGGATGAATCAACAATTAGAGTTGTTATTTTTCTAGTTGTGAAAAATGTCGCTGTTTGCCGACTTGGTGAAGAACATCGTTTCAATACTGGGCTTCGTTACATCAAACCATGATGATCAAGAGATAAGAAGAGGTCTTCGCGAATGTCAGAAGGGGATTAGGCGAATAAAAAAAAATGCCATGAGATATGCGGAGAACTTGGGAGAGAAGCCTGTCTCCGGAATATCAGAAATTTGCGGAATCAATTGAAACTGCTTCAAAAGAAGGGGGTCGGACTTGCATCGAGAAAGGAGACTGCTAAACATCGAGTTCGCTGGGGAGATTCTCTGTCTGCTTTCCAGAGTCGAATTCGGACTGGAGTAATCTCGAACATAAAGCATAAGGATCCTGCTGCTCACTTGACCGATTGCAGAGCTCTATTCAGAATACGTATCCAGAACGCATTGAAGAAAGATGTTGCAGTCAAGGTCAATTCGGTTTTCTGCGGGGAGTTTGAGTTGGTGAAGGGGAGATAGTGTACCCCTACATCGAGTTGAATACCCCGATTGAGGACTCTAGCCACGAACGTTTTCGAGAAAGATCTGAGGAAATCGGCAAATAATGCTGTGTTTGGGAAGCCGATGGAAAATTATCAGGAATCATAAAACTGTCAAATTAGTCCGAATGTATGATGTCCCCGATTCCAACAACGAACAGTTTTCGATGACAATTTGGTGGCGGTAGAGTTGAAAAAGGTCGAGTTAATTTTCAATAAACCACTCTACGTTGGTATGTGTATCCTCGACTTGTCTAAAATCGTCATGTTCGATTTTCATTACAATTTCATAACATCACTTATGAAAATGGCACTATGAAAGAGTTGCTGAAAATTATGTTTTCGATTTCTCTCGGGAAATCATAGATTATTGTATTTCGGATGCGGATATACTGACCAAGCGTATTCATAATGGTTTTACAAAATGCAACAAAAAGTAGAGGATTGAGTCTCAAAGGCCAAAAATGGAAAAGACAGCTTACAATAGCCGAGCTCAAAGGCGTTGAAACATGGTTTAGTGCTGAAACAAATACATCTGGAGAGTGGTCTGGTCGCAAAATAATAGAAATATAACTATTACATTTTTCTCCCGAGCCGTCACAAAAAAAAAAGGAAATGGAACAGAGCGTTCCAGTCGGATCGACACCCAACTAGGAAGTTGGTAGACTCTACGCTGAAAAAGCTGAGTCCTAAGAACTCGAAACCGGTCTGTAGGTGTCTGGAGCGTGGCCTGGCTAGGTCAAAATCAATAGGCATTCAGGAAAGAAACACTCGTATCGGTATTCGTTTATACGAGTCGATGCACAGATTTCAGGAGAATGTAATCCACTGCTGGGGCATAAGCCAGAAAAGAAGTTGTTTTTCTCCCGAAATCTACCATTGTTGTTCATTTATGAACACTGTGTGGAAACGACCCCAACTTTTGATTTTTTTGTAACATAAGATCGTTCCAGAAGATAAAGAAGATGTCAAAATTGAAAAATAAATGAAAATAGTATCATTGATTATTATAATTTATGAATAAAAACATAGTTCACATACCTGTTACGATGTTACCTGGACTTTATCAACTTCAAGTCACTGAACCGCTCTTGTTTGAACCACTTGGTCGTACCATTTGTTTAACCCAAAACTCCTGATGATGCTGATCTCAGTAGTACTCCACAGCAAAAACTATAAAGTCGAAAGAGAAAAGTTACCTGTTGAGGATGTCATAAAGCAAGCTGTACAATGAAAACTCAAATCGTCAAAGACACGAGCATAATGTGCGTATTCAATAATCTCAAATGTCTATTTATAGATTTTTTTCATTTTAAGGATATCGAAACTTTGGAAATCATCGAGAAATATGTATCTAACCTGTACGGAAACGAACTGATTTTGAAATCAATAAAAAAAAAGATTGAAACGTATATATATATATATATATATATATATATATATATCTACAAGGGTTCACTTGGCCTCCGGTCTATACTTGGCCTACCAAAACTCCGGCGTATATACAGTGTATATAAATGCATACTTCCTCATATCAACTGGACTTCTATTACATCTGTAGGTCAGTTGACATCCGGTGTATATATTTTATACGTTTCATGTGTATTAATGTAACATGGCTTCTTTTCGCACAAGAATGAGGTTCACTGAGCGTCCGAGCGGTGTTGTCAATAATTATTTCAACCGGAGATATACTTAATAAGGAGTTAATCCTTCCAGTAAGGACAATCGCAGTGAATCAATTCAGCAGGGCACCATCTCTGATAGTACCTCTGAGAATATTCAGAATCGTATCAAGTTAGGTGACATGTTAGTATTTATGTGTTCACAAGAGAGTAGGTTCGCAACCCTGCACCGGAGCAAGCTTTTTTTAATTACCTTCCTATTATATACCTCCCAGAAATATTCTCAGAATATATAGAACAGATCACTTTGTTTATTCTTATATCGTCCCTAGAATATTCGTATAATATTCTCAGAATATTCAAATAATGAGCTTTGGATATTTTAAAAATATTCCGAGAATGTTCAGAGGATGTTGAATTCAGTCCACTTTTTATGTCTATACAATGTGCATAGAATATTTTAAGTGTATTGTGGAAATATTCTGAGAACATTCAAATGTTCCATCATGTGCTCCTATGAATATTCCATGAATGTACTTGTGCTATCTGGGCTGTGATACTATTGTGGATATCTTTATTGAATTTGGTACACGTCTTCAATGCATCAATATGCATTTTCTGATGTACAAAGTTTTATTATTTCTACCAGTGGCTTCTGTAAGGGTTGTGCATTTAATATTTTTTGGTAAAAAATGGTACTCCAAATTTGATCTCATGATTTTATTTCAATGTATATGAAAAATTGCCAGAGTAGGTTAAAGAACACAAACTAGTTAAACAGTGTGTTACAATTTGGTCTACCCCAACCGTGCACTTCCGTATTCCTATGGCGATTTGGATGTTTTTTTCTTCTCATGATATACTACTCAAAATTGTCTACTTTGTCGAGCAGAAAAAAATTGTCAATAACAATTTCTTAGCCTACGACGATTACAAGAACTCCAACAATATTGAAAAAGAAACGGATTAGTCATTTTTTTTAATCATATGATAATGGCAATCGATTCGTACTAGTCACAAATACTCCTATATCAATTTTCAATTCAATATCGCACTCGGAGTGTTTTTTATCAACGTTACAATTTTTTAATAATTGCATTTTTCAAGTCACTGTGTACAATAATGCTTATGAGAATTTGAATGATACCAGGCATGATGGTCGTCGAGATTAGATCATTTGGCTACAAAGTGAGATGAATAATGAATAAAATCACTAGAGATTTAGATTTTTTATGAATTTTCCACCTCTTGCTCCACTAATTTGCAATGTTCTATTACTCAAGTTGCAAAATTATTACACGATACTAGCTGTCAAATTTGTTTGTGAAAAGCGAAGCGTAATTCAATGCAAATTCACATAATTTCCAAATACTATACGATTCATGAGAATTAAACAGTAAGCAGTAACAAAAAAAATTGTATTTTTTTGCGATTGAACACTTTACAACCAATGAACATTATCACCGTCATTCCAGGTACCAATCATCATTCAAATTATCATGAGAATTATTGTACAAGGTGACTTAAAAAATGCCATAATTTATGAATTGTAACGTTAATAAGAAAACACTCCTCATGAGATATTGTATTGAAAATTGATATGGAAGTATTTGTGACTATAGTCTGAATCGATTGCCCCTATCAAAATTATAGTGAGAAAATGCCTAATCCGTTTGCTTCGATTTTGCTAGAGTTTTTGTGATCGTAGCAGGCTAAGAAATTGTGATTGATGATTTTTTTCTGCTCGACAAAGTAGAAAATTTTTAGTAGTATATTATGAGAAGAAAATATCCAAATCGCCGTAGGAATAAGGAAGTACAGGGGTGGGTGGTTTGAATTTCAACACACTGTTTATAGCCTATATTCTGGTAGTTTGTCACAAATATTGAAGTATTACAAAGTACCTAAAAATTTTTTTTTCTGGATATTCTTGATTTTGTTTCGTCCGACACATGGTTTTTTCTCAAAATTAAAATCGTTTCACGTTTAAAATTCTTGTGGGGTAAATAAATATTGTATGATAATCTCCTCTTCTTTCTAATTATTGAGATAGGAAGATGTTGCTGGCCATTACTGAGGTCCTTCGCGACCTATCCACCGATCAAGATAAACTATATTGAAAGATTCCGAACAATTACATTCAAATGAGCAGCTGATCCATCCATCGTGCATGTATCTTCTTCGATTCCTTAACGCAATTGATACATTTTCAAGCAACACAGATAGTCTTTCTCCGATTGGGAAAGACCACTGAGGAAAGAAATCCGTGCAAACCTCTTTCAATCGACGAATCATGATTTACATTTTATGTACAATCAATATTATGAGTTGAAGTTGAAGGGAATCGAATCTATATTGTTTTGAAATTAGAATATTTCATTCGGTATTTCAAACAGCCAAATATATTGGTGGAGTCGTGACGTATTAGTCCCGAACTGTAGCTATCTCTCTCTGATACCTCGTCATTCTGCAGTGTTGCAGTGTAATTGGTCAGTTCAAGGACAATAGGCGTGTTGGGACTAAGACGTCGCACCAGTCACACCAATGAATTGATGACATTTGAAATGGCGCAGGAATTGTGTGTTTTGAAATGGACATATACCAATTTATTTTTTTCATCGTCTCAGCATGAATGAAAAAATTCAAAATTAATTCACTGGTAGTTTTTCAGTATAGAGTTCACGATAATGTCGTTTTAAAAAATCAGTGGCCTTCCCCCATGCGTCTAACGGAATTAGATCACATAAAATTTGCTCATAAAATGATGAGAATTCCAAAAATGATTTTTTATGAGAAAGCAGTGGCGTACCATTTTTTTCTCCTAGAATATTCAATGAAAAACTTACTGGTGAGAATAATGAAATTTTTTGTGCATCAAAAAGTGCATCTTGATGATGTATTGAAGAGGTGTAGCAAATTTCATGAAGATATCTACAAGACTATCACAGTCGTTATTGTTTTAAAAAAAATTGTTCTGAAATTGTTCTATCCGTCATTCGTTTGCCCCCTTACGAGCAACCCTCAGAAGTCTTCGAAAGTCTTGTGCGAGCAAGGAATGACGGGGGCCTTACCTTTTAACGTGTGATCCCAAACACTTTCTTAGGCCATCAGAAAAAGTCTGCGTTCGTGGGACTCGAACCCACGATCGATACCTCGACGTGAATCGATATTGAAGCATCGAAGCACTGAGGTACGCCGAAATCCTTACCACCCTGTATCTCAAATTACGTACGTACACGACATATTTTTTTCTTGAAATGGGTCTGAGAATCTCCCTCTCAAATATAGCATGTCATTGAAGAACACCCTGTATAGCTTCGAATTGTAGACATTCATCATGTTCGAAGATAAACACTCACTTATACGTTCATAGTTGTCCTCAAGATATTTATTCAAAGTCCAATAATTTGAATCATAGATGAATGTCCATTGGACGTGAATGAATATGTAGTTGATTTTGAAGCTTTAAAAAATTGAAGGAATATGTTTCAAATGAAAACAAAATAATGAGCAAATTGAGTTCCTGATGATAAAAATCGGAAAAGTGTATTCCATTCTCATTCAAAGTAACTTTTTTCTGCAATCGGCTTGACGTTTCTCTTACTGACACAATAAAATGATTTGAATGTATGTTGCTAGGCAACACTTTCAGTGTCTAGGAGCTAGAGCTGAAGTTTAACTCCTAGGAACTAAAAACGTGTCGGATGATAGCTGATATATGATAGCTGCTTTGACATTGACATGCGCAAGTGATTCAAAATAGTGGTTACTTCACTCATATTTTATTAATTAGATAAGTATCAATTATTCGCACAAAAGTCGCAAAATTTGCAAATATCGCTTGTCAAACAAAGTATCACATTCGATCATAATAAAACAATGTGGGTACTATTTCATTATAGGAACCTATTTTTTTGACTTCCCAGGAAAACTTCACGAGGTGAATCCATGATATCTCTATGAATATAAATAATGAAACAATGATGTCATATAATCTCCTTGCCTTTTCTACTATTTCTCTTGTTTTGTTGCGAAAACTGTACATTGTTATTTCACATTAATTGATTACAACTCATGGATACAACTGTGGAGTCTTACCTAGTTATTATGAAGAGACGAATAAGTGGAAAACCCACAAATCGAAAATTTGCTCACATCACGGCGTTGCCAAACTTACGGAGGCTGAGTGAACCGCTGAAGATATAGTTTTTATACATATCGGATATACACGTGAATACCCCAGCGCACCTCAACGTCAAAAGGCCACACTAAAATTTATACGCTTGACCAAATATGGGTGAGTTGGACTCCGACGTTTTTTTCTCTCAGGGTGTTGGCAACCACATTTACATGGTATTGTGATAGATAACATGGGGTGGTCACCGGGCGTCCGTATATCGGACGCCCAGTGACCCCGGAGTCCCAGTGAACCGTAAAATTAACATGGCTGGAGGCTCAGTTGCACCGTAAAGATATATATATATATATATATACCTTCACTCCTCACAACAACTATCAACATAGGCTGTGGAAAGGTGTGGCACAATATTGTACTGAATACGTCCACTAGTAAATGAATAATCATCGTCCACAGTCTCAAAGATGTCTTCACACACAAAAAAATTATATCCCCAGCAAAGCACACCGTCACGGTAAAATTGAAGTTGTAACACATCACCTTCGTCATAATTGTCACCTAGGGTGACTTCATACCGGAATAACTGATTATTTATTTTGAAACTAATCAAAATATGATAATTTGTCTGTTCGACAGCGTCTAATTTAAAGTCAATATAGACAAAATGTTCTGTGAGTATACCAAATTTTACTAAGCACTCGCATTCACTCATTTTGCAAAAGTTTTCACAACAAAATATGAATGGAAACTGGGAGAGATTGAAGAACGTTTTCTCATACAATAAGCGGACGGAAACCACAAAACATGATTACTGAAAGGAAAGGCTAATGAGATGTATTCTCCGCGCAGGAAGAAAGGAAACGATATCGGTTTTGCTAAAAGTGCTTTTCCAGTTTTATCTGGGAGTTTTCGTATTTTTTCACATAATATATCGTTCCTCATACAAAACAATCATGTTTAATCGACATGGTATATACTCTCAGTTACCACAAAATGACCCTGACACGTGTCGAAGCACTGTGTAGTTATTGCATTACCTTCTTCTCCAAAATAATGGACTCGTCCAAACGTGATTAGAGCTGCTCATCCTACCTCCTCCACTCCTATTCACCGATAATGAACTCATCCTAGGTGTGTCGAATACCCTAATAGCAATCATGATCCAACTTCATTTTCTGCTCAGTCTTCGTGGTGATCGGTTGCTCTCTCACTCTCTCTCTGTGTAAGAAATAATCTGATTATCTATTTTGCTTATTTTTCAGTTTCGCAGTTTGCATACAGCTCGCTTCTTTGTTGATATTGATTTTTGAGAATTTTTGACATTTTCGAAATTTTGGATTTGTCGATAATTTTGAGTTTTTTTTTTATTTGAGTGCTGATTCTAGAAAATTTCAATCGTTACATCTCACCGACATTACCTTCAGTTTACTCTATATATATAATTGAGCTTGCTTCGATTTTTATCATTCGACGATAGTGTGATTTATTTGAGTATTATTTTTTTTTTGTTATCATGGAAAAATATTATATCGTTGAAGATGTGATCAAGAAAAATTATCGCTTCAGGGTACAGGCTCGTACTTTAGAGTTCAATATAAAACCTATACCTCAAGGCAAGGAACCGGTGGCCTATATCAAGGATGCAGTCACCGACATTGTTTTAAAAGGCACCGAGGGCCTGCATCCAACCGATAAGGTAGGTTTCTCGTTTTGTTCTAAAGATTTCGCGAGGGGACCTGGGTGGATAGCTTTCAAAACTGCTTCAGAGGTATCGGTGGATGATATTTTCGAAACAATATCATCCATTTACCTATCAAACTCTTATGGCCTGAACACCGAGACCTTTTGTCTCAGCGTAACCTTTTGTAGGTTACCTGCTGGCAGAGGAAGAGGGCGTTGCTACAACTCTTTTGACGAGGAATGTAGCAAGCGTCAGGGGATTATAGCTATAAAGAATAAAGACAATTTATGTCTTTCTCGAGCTCTGGTTGTAGCTCAGGCATTCGCAGACAAAGACCCGAAATATAATGATATACGTAGGAATATTAGAAAATTGCAGAGTCAGCGAGCTCTGCAGTTAGTTTCTGATGCTGGTGTAACGGTACGTACGGAGGGATGCGGAATACCAGAGCTACAACAGTTCCAGCAATATCTCTCGACATATAAAATAACAGTATATCGATATTGGAACAAGGGCCGTAACATCATTTTCAAGGGTGGGAATGAGGGTCTCTCACTGAATTCACTTCATCATGAGGGTCACTATAACGTCATAACCTCACTTACATCCGCCTTCTGTTGTGAGTTTTATTGTGAGGAATGTCACATGCCCTATAATACAAAGGGTAGCCATCGCTGTGGTAGTACTTGTTTTTCGTGCCAAGGATCGTCACCATGTCCTAAAAACAGTGTAAAAGTTCCCTGCGAGTCTTGTAAGAGATCTTTCCGTGGACAAGGCTGTTTTGATAACCATATTTAAAACGGGGTTTGTGATAAGATTAGGCGTTGTGAGGAATGTTTCAAAATTGTTCCTACCAATAAAACCCACACCTGCGGAGAGATCTATCGCAAGATTTGCAACAAGCATCAGTCCGCTGATCATTTATGTTTCATCCAGCCCGACACGGAAGTACCTAAGACTGATAATCTCTTGTTTATCTTTTTTGATCTAGAGACTCGTCAGGAGCGTGTACAACCGGATGGAGCTCTTCTTCACGAGCCTAATCTGTGTGTCTTTCGTCAATGCTGTGACGTTTGCATCGATACTACACAGCAGATTTGTTCGAAATGCGGGCTTCGCTCACAGATTCTCAAATGTAACGACCCCATATCTCCATTTGTTCATCATGTATTGACAATAAGGAAGAAATTCAAAAATGTCATTGTTATTGCTCACAACGGTGGAACAATCAATTTTCAGTTCATTCTCAATCATATTTTGACCAAAATCACCCTGAAACCTGATCTCGTTATGAGAGGAAGCGGGTTAATTTCCATGACTATCGGTAATGTCAAGTTTTTGAACTCTCTCAATTATTTCCCAATGGCCCTGGCAAAACTGCCTAAATCTTTCGGATTCTCTGAATTGAAGAAGGGATATTTTCCTCACCTCTTCAATCGTATAGAGAATCAAAATTACAAGGGCCCTATCCCAGCTCTACAGTTCTACACCCCAGACAATCTCACTTCAGATGCTCGCGCATCTCTCATAAAATGGCATGCTGAAAGAGTCGATGAAAACTATGTTTTCGATTTCTCTCGAGAAATCATAGATTATTGCATTTCTGATGTAGATATTCTGACCAAGGCCTGTTTGAAATTTCGACAGCTGATGCTGTCTGAAACTAATGTATGTCCTTTCACAAAAGCAGTAACGATCGCTTCGACATGCAATAAGGTTTTCCGTAGAAATTTTCTCAAACCAAACACCATAGGCATCATTCCCAAGGGCGGCTACAGACATCGTGATAATCAATCTGTGATAGCCACCCAGTGGTTAATTTGGCAGGAGAAACTACGGAATATAAAAATCCAACAGGCCTGCCGATCTTAAGAGGCCCATATCGGTAATCTCAAAGTTGATGACTATTCGGCGGAAACAAAACAAGTTTTCGAGTTTCAAGGCTGCTTCTATTACGGTTGTCCCCGTTGCTATATTGATCAGAGAGATACTCCTCTCAAAAACTGTCCTTCTGAAACTATGAACCATCGTTATGACACGACCATTGCCAAAATCAATAAAATCAAATCCTTAGGGTATGAGGTTATTGAAAAATGATAGTGTGATTTTCGCAGAGAACTTTCCAGCGGTGACGAACTTTGCAACTCTGTCACCAATCATCCCCTGCTTAGAAATCTACCCCTCGACCCTCGAGATGCTTTCTATGGTGGTCGAACGGGTAATATTGTCGAATCTTACAAGGCCGGGGATGGTGAACAAATAAAATACGTTGACGTTTGTTCGCTCTACCCATGGGTGTGAAAATATGGCAAATTTCCTGTGGGTCATCCAAAAGTACTCGTTGGTGAGGAGACTTCTACTGTGTCACTTTCCTCTATCTCTGGACTCGTTAAATGTGCGATTCTCCCACCTCAAGATCTTTTTCATCCTGTTTTACCACAAAAAATGAACAACAAGCTGATGTTTGTTCTTTGTCGTGCATGTGGTGAAAACTATAATACTAGTAGTTTTCATCACACTGATGAAGAACGAAAATTGACAGGAACATGGACTGTTGAAGAGATATTAAAAGCCCTTGAGGTGGGCTATCGAATTATCGAGATCAAAGAGATTTGGTTTTACGATAATGTGCAATTTGGTGAAGATGTTTCGGGGCTATTCACAGACATGATGAATAAATTCATCAAGGTGAAACAGGAGTCATCAGATTGGCCAAAGCATCGTAAGACCAAAGCGGAAAAAGAGAGGTATATTGATGAGTTTTTACAACGGGAGGATGTTTTGCTGGAATTTTCTTGAATTACCGATAATCCCGGGTTGAGAGCACTGAATGAGCTTATGCTGAATTCCTTCTGGGGTAAGTTTGGTCAGCGTGAAAGCCAACCGGAAACTTCAATCATCAATCAGCCCTCGAAATTCTTTTCTATGATGACGGATCCTTCGCTTATTGTCAATACAGTACTCCCGATAAACGAAGATACCATCATTGTTAATTGGGAGTATAAGGAGGAAAGCTATGACACTCTTTCCACAGTCAATGTTGTAATTGCTGCATATGTAACAGCCTTAGCTCGGTTAAAGCTCTACAGCTATTTACAGCAACTTGGGGAAAGGGTGTTGTACTATGACACGGACTCTGTTATCTATGTTTCCAAGCCAGAGGAATTCGACATTCCTACTGGTCAATTCATTGGTGATATGACCGACGAAATGGAATGTTACGGTCCTGGTTCCCATATCACAGAGTTTGTATCTGGTGGCCCCAAAAATTATGCTTACAAGCTATGGGCAACCAAGGATCAAGAGTTCAAAGTTGAGTGCGAAGTTGAAGGCCTCTCCCTTAACTATGCTGCTTCACAGCTTGCTAACTCTGAATCAATTAGAGATATGATTCTGATCCCTGGTCCAACTGTCGAAATTTTGAGCAAACAGTTCCGTCGAACCAAGGAACATGAGGTCATCACAGTTGATGTAACCAAAAAGTACAAGCCTGTAAGTTTGAAGCGGAAATTTCTCGAAGATCACACTTCTGTAAATTACGGTTTCAAAAAGCGGAAATCATTATAGATATTCTATGAATCACAGCGTCGTCATTTCTTTTTTTTTCTCTTTATCAGACAGTGGTAAACAAATTGCGATTGAAGTTTTTTATCAGCGTTCTGTGTAAAATTCGATTGAAAATATCTGGCACAAAGCTCGAGAGAGAGAGAAAGTGAAAGCAATCGTTATCACGACCGGATCTATACAATGAATTTTTGATCAAATCAGCCGTTTTCACGGCTACTTTGAAAATTTGAGGTGAATAGTTCAATGAAAGTAAAAAAGGCCCTAACCATGTAGCGAACTAATGAAGTGTTTTTATTAAGTTAAAAATTGATCATCGTGCAGCTACAAATAGAACAAACAAAAACTGCTCTGATTTTATATTTCAACAGTCACCTGTTCTACTGAAAAAAAAACAATGGGCATTATCTGGCAAATTAATGAAGTGTTTCTATTGATTTAGAAATCGATCTTCGTGCAGCTAGATATCGAACAATCAAAAACTGCTCTGATTTCATATATCATCAGTCATCTGTTCTATAATGAATTATTCACCCCCAATCTTCAGAGTGTATGTGGTTTTGTATAGGCCTAAAGGGGAATGCTTTTATCCACATTCAGAACAAAGAAAAAAAGCAAAACGCGCCAAAAGGCTTTTACCCCGAGGGTGGTGTGGAAACAAAGCTATTCATACTATGTTTCAGGACTGGTTACTATCAATGTATGACTTCAGTATTTCGGCAGCTCTTCAACAGTACAGACGTAATCAGCAATGCCAAACTGTGCCTGGGGTAGACCATGCAATTGCAGTGACTGCAAACCTAGCTTCTGCTCTTTCTGCCGCAAAGAGGGGGTTTGTCATGTGATCGAAGACTACACCACTGATAGAAAAGGGATAGGCGCACAGCACAGCATGGTGTAAAGATTGTTTCAAGAAAAAAAATATAAAATGATATAGATTGTGATTATCTCATTTGTCAATAAAATATTTGATAGATATTTACATCTCTCATTGACGCCATTTTCTAAAATGATCTGTATATTTCTCAAACCAGCCTGTCAAACGTCCTGTATACTTTATAATTTGGATTTGAAAAACTTGTTCTAAAATGCTCTGTATATTTTTCAAACCAGCCTGTCAAACGCCCTGTATACTTCATAATTATAAATTGAATAACTTTTTCTATAGACCCTGTATGTTTTTCCTCAAATAGACAGCCGAAAACATCCATTATACTTTGTAATTTGAAATTGAGAAACTTTTTTTTTTCTAAAGACCCTGTATATTTTTCATCAAACAGACAATCGAAAACATCCATTATACTTCATTATTTGATTCAAAAATTTTTTCTTCCTAAATGCTCTGTATATTTTTCAAAACAGACAGTCAAACACCCTGTATACTTTATAATTTGGAATTGATAAACTTTTTTTTAAGAAGACCCTAAACTAATGGAAAACATTGTTTCGAAAAAGCATCAAGGGCTCTGTCACGAATCGTGGGGAATTTTAAGTGAGAGGTACAACAGAAAATAGGAAATAGGCAACTTACCACAGTATATCCAGAAAAAAGTTCATGAAGCGAAACGATGCGATCAAGCGGAGGCCAGTGCATGCATCCTCGTTGTGTTTTACTGAAGGATATATATTTTCTTTGGTGGTGGTGGTTGGTGAAAATCAGCCTGCACATGCATTTTGGACCCTATATCTCCGATGATGAAATTTGTGTCATTTCCACTCAAATTTTGGAACTTTACAGGCACCACATGACAATCCAGGTATCGAACGTTGCAGCTCTCATGCGCGGGACCTCTGTAATTTTTTTTTCCATACACACAAACACACACACACGCACAGATTTTTTTTGGCAATGAAAACGCACTGAACCATCCTAAATATCCAACCCAACTAAAGAATGAAATAATAATACTCCTAGAGCGACTTGATGTTATCATGTAAACACACAAGAAATCTCGGGCTGTTTCAGTCACCTATAATGAATTATTAAATATTTGAATACATTGCCTTCTAATCTTCTCCGAACTGTTATACAGGATGGCTCGAAAAGAAATACCTTTTTTTTTGGTGGGGCACTATATGTATAATATTCCTAAGTGTTCTTATACTACCCATTACATAACAACACACAAATCCAGAAAACTAGAAAGAATAAATAAATTTGCTATACCGAATGTCTGAAATGGAACATAACCTCGAAAACATTGTATCGTTTGTCTAGTATTGATGTAAGATAGCGTTTTTTGGTCATTTGTCAAATGTCAAACGTCAGGCCATGAGTGCCCTATGTGAGTTTGTATTGCTATTCAAACAACCTGTTTATCAAACGGATACTCTATCATACGTATGTTTGCTGAGTCTACCTGTGAGACCCCTATATATATACTTTTGTTTTGCTATTGCTAACTCAAACATCCTGTATATCAAATTATCAGGTAGCGGGTAGTCTACTTGCAGGTCATCTAGTCACGTGTCATCAATCCTTTGTTAACTGTCAAATGTCTTATGTGATACGTCAGCTGTCTAATCCCGCAAAAGTGGGTGAGGCGTCCAGTATATTTTCTTCTTTAATTGCTATCCAACTCAAACGCCCTGTATATATCATGTTATAGCGGGTAGCCTTTATATGTAGGTAGTCTACTCTTCGGAGAGGTATAACGCCTTTTTGGGTTCACCCTATATTTCTTTTTCCCAACCATTAACCAACTCCAACACCCTGTATATAGCCGTTGTTCAGTGAAAAAATGGAATGAAATGCGCGCCGATATCTCTAGAACGGATCTATCGCAGTCCAGCCGATGATGACGACCCGTTCGCTGGGCCGCGAGTAGCTAGCCGAGTCAGGCCGGCCTGTGATTGGTCGGCCGAGTCACGTGGTAGGTGGAGTGAAGGGGCTGGACTGGAGTCTCTCGACTCCTACTTATAATCTGGAAAGGGTGTATCGTTTTCATCCGTAATGAATCCCACGTCATTGTTGGATTTCATTGTATTGTTATTTGTTGCCTCATTGATTATTTTGTGAAGTTCCTTCATATCATTGCTATTGGCCGTAATTCTTATAAAAATCAAGCATTTCTGAATTTAGACCATTTTTATAGGGATATTGAATTCAATCAATACTTGTATGCCAATAATTTCACGTCAGTTACAGATCACAAACCACTTTCAACAATTTTTGGAGAACATAAAACAATTCCTCAGTTTGCTGCCAACAGATTGAGATGTTGGGCAGTCATTTTATCAGGATATAATTATGGAATTGAGTATGTAACAAGCAAAAAAAATGGTGCAAATTGGTTGTCGCGTTTACCAGTGGATGACAATGCAAATTCACTAGATGATGATAATTTGGTTGTAGGTTATTGCTATCTTTCCAATAACGATTCTGGATTCACATTTGATTTCGATTCAATAAGGAAGGCTACCTTGGCTGATCCTATTTTGAATGAGATAAAAAGGTTAATCCATAGGGGTTGGCGTAGAAAAACGAATGACCCTGTACTGAAACCATATTCTGTGAAAAGGCTTGAGTTTGATGTAAGAAATGATTGTTTAATGTGGAACCATAGAATAGTCTTTCCAGATTCTTTGCAAGAAGGGGCTTCGAAGCAATTACATCATACTCATTTACGGGTGGTCGAAATGATAAGTTTAGCATGTGGTTACTTGTGGTTTCCAAGTCTAGATGAACAAATAGAAGGAACTGTATTGTCCATTATAGTAGTAGCCCTAAAAGCGAAATTTCATTTTGGCCCTTGCCACAAGGTCTTTGGGAGAGGTTACATGTGGATTTTTGTGAAATGAATAAAGAATCATTTCTTGTAGTAGTCGATGCTTATACGAAGTGGCTGGAAATTTTCGAAATGTCCAGTATCACTTCCACTAAGACATGCAGTTTAAGCTCTGAGAACTATATTTGCTAGATTTGAACTTCCATTTCTTATTGTATTGTATATTGTATTTCTGTATTGTCCATTATAGTAGTAGCCCTGAGAGCGAAATTTCATTTTGGCCCTTGCCACAAGGTCTTCGGGAGAGGTTACACGTAGATTTTTGTGAAGTGAATAAAAAATCATTTCTTGTAGTAGTCGATGCTTATACAAAGTGGCTGAAAATTTTCGAAATGTCCAGTATTACTTCCACTAAGACAGTTTAACCTCTGAGAACTATATTTGCTAAATTTGAACTTCCATTTCTTATCGTATCGGATGATGGTAGGTCTTTTGTGACCGAAGAATTTGATTTTTTTTTGTCAGAAAATAATATCAAACATTCAACTAGTCCACCTCATCATCCTGCTTCGAATGGAGCTGTAGATAATTCTGTAAAAACCATCAAGTTAGCTCTCAAAGAGGCTCTTTTGATGGATTCTAGCTCAGATACCAACTCAGTTATGTGTCGGTTTCTGTTAAATCAACGAAATACTCCACATAGTACGAGAGGGGTGAGCCCAGCTGTTTTGATGTTTGGTAGGACCTTTAGAAACCGGTTTTCGACTCTTCTACCCGCAAGAAATGGTTCAGATACTAGATACATAGTGCAACTGGAACCAATTGATGACCAAGTACGTGAAAGGGTCGAAAAACGGCAGAAACAACAAATAATGAATTCTAAGGAGAAAAATATCGTGAGTTTTGATGTAGGTGCAATAGTTTTAGTGAAAGACTACCGGAACAATGTAACCGAACCTTTATTCATTGAGGCTATAATTGTAAAAAGAATTGGAAAACGTACTTACTTGGCTGAAGTACCAGAATTACAGAAGATATAAAAAATACATTGTAACCAAATAAAAAAATCAGGATTAGTAACGTCACATATTCCTGTTCTGAAATATGATACTTCTGTGGTTGAGGTGGATATGGATAACGATGAAAATATATCTGCATCAGATAGGGAAAATAATGAAAGAAATACCGTCTCAGTGGAGCGACCTAATCGATTAATTATACCTATTGATAGGCTAATGTATGAATTAATTGAACATTGTGAATAAGTAGGTATAATATGATTTGGTACGATTGAAGGTTCAATTATCATATTATAGTTTGGTTTTTATTTCATAATATATAGTTACATTTCATTGGATGCATTAGTGAAGTTTTTTTTTCAAGTGAAGGATATTACTGTAGTATACCACAAAACATGGGCCAGCCCACTATCTAGTGAACTGAGAAGTTCAAGAGATTCGAACAAAATTGAGAATCTGAGTTGATTATAGTCATATATGATTCCTCTTTTTCAGATAATGTCAACTATACCGGATGATCCATATACAAATTCAATCCTCAATTCATTTTCAATTTATTCTAGTGGCCCATGCTATGTGGAATAGCCTGTACTTGACAATTTGAATTAGCCGCCTCAGTGTTATACGCGCATATCATACCCCCTACATATAAAATTACTATGGGTTACATACATGTTTAAAAATGTACGAACTACTACCACTTTTGATGCGTTCTTCAAATAATTAAAATCGAATCGAATTATTGTTAAATTGAACCATCAGATAATAGTAAGTTGTGAAATAATTTAGCACAGACGTGAATTTGGCTCAGATTGAGGAGTGGCACAGGTAGGTTTCTGAGATCCAGTACTCAATTCGTATCGAATGGCATAATCCTTATCTCGTTATCAAAACGCGAAGTTGAGTGAAGATTACCGTGAAGAAAAGTGCAATTTTTGTGCATTTGTCTCATGATAATGATCGGCACAGGAGCCAATCGATAAAATGCAATGTATTAACATGCCCTTGGGACATACAGGGTATGTCGCGATGAGAGCACACTATATTTATATCGGGAATCAGTCTCCAATTATGAATGTTTTCGACAATGCAGTGTTGCCGCTTTTACTAGAAAGTAGAAGCATCATTGATATTCATAATGGAACACCTTGTATTTCATTTTCTCAATTGACCTGAGTAGCTCCTTTCATCGAAACATTTCATTTGGGGGTCAATCGAAAATTATTACAGGGATATAGATCAAGATTTTTCAACTTCAGGATTTTTTGTCGAAACTATTCATTATTGATCAAAACGGCTCATATGTCCCTATCTCAACTTCTTACTGATATTCAATCGAAACAAATACAAGGTGGTTTCAGAAAATTCAGAATTATGATCACCCTGTATCTTTTCCGATTGAATATCAATAAAAAGTGAATCAGAATAGTTTCGACACAAACAAATCCTATAATGTTGGAAAATCTCGATTTTGAATAATCTTCATCTCTGTAATAATTTTCGCTAGACCTCAAGTGTGATCTATCGATGGGATCAGCTCCTCAGGAAGAATAAAAAGATGCAATAAAATATTGGGTATTCTATTCAAAATAACAAAGTTGTTGCTACTTCTTGATAATAACGGCAACACTGCATTGCTAAGAAATATTCAAAATGGAGAGAACGTTTTCTGTTATGAAGGCATCCATAATTCCATGTATTCCTCCCGAGTGACTCTCTATTATATAGATATAGTGTTATCTTGTCGTGACATACCCGTTCGTTTTCAGATGACCGTCGGAACCTTCAGCTGACTCTCCGACTATTCAGGAAAAGATTTTCGCTATCATAATGACACAGAAAAGTGCAATTTTTCAATCAATCTGAACAGGATAATAATTGACCCAGGTGCCCTTGAATAAAATACAATATTCAATCATGCCTTTAGAAAATACAGGGTGATTAAAAAATAAGCAGCATCCTTTCAGGGGCGTATACCTCGCATGAACAGAAAGCAAAAAGCTTTCGTTATGAAGGGTCTAAAAATACTTCCTAAAAGAGCTACGTCTTTTTTAATAGGACAACTCAAAGACGATGTTTTGCCTAAAACGTGTAAAACCTCCACAATAAAGGACCCTGCAAATTTTTATGGTTATTTGGGTCCCTGTGAAACCTCCTCAATATTTGGTATGATGTAGTGTATGTGGTTCTATAGAATATCCTCAATGATCCGACCCCCAAAAATGGACAGGTTTTTTGCCAGGAGCAGTCGAATTCACATTTGATCCAATTGACCATTTATTTCAGAGAAAACGAACGATATTTCAAAATTTCTCATCCCATTCAATCACTTCTAGAAAATAATTCCTTATGAAAAAATGAAATGAGGGGAAATCAATCCTCCAACCTCTATTTTGGAAACGGAAAAAAAAGGATCCCATCCAACTATCAGAAGATATGGGAAATGTTTCATCACGAATAATTATGCATGGAAACTGCATCTCCGCATTATTACCCCATATCAAATGGTGGGTGCAAATGAGAAAATCTCTTGTGGATTTCGCGTAATTCTTGATTCAATGTAGTCCATATGATTCTGATCAGAGAATCATTGGGTGATAATCGTAGAAAATGAATTTTTTTTGCTATAAGGGGTTTCAATTCATATTTCGAAAAAATAGACTACCATTCGATTCTGCATATAAAGAAAACTTTCTTCCATATTGTATTCATATTCCTTGTGCCAACCAGCTTTGAAATAATCCATGCTACTGTGAGAAGCATAAGAGAATGATGAATCACAAGAAATCATATGGAAAGAGCTCTCTTGCATGATCGCCCCTAGCAAATGGAAGGGAAGAGGGGGAATTGACATCTAGTGGCGCTAGGAAACTAATGCGAACGATTATTTCAACCAACGCATAGAGCAAGTGAACTGATAATGGATTAATGGCATTCAATGACCCCACTGCGTTGTTTGGGACCTGATTCAATTTTTGTAACACTCCTCGTGCTTTTTTGATATGAATAATGAGTCTTTGCTTCCTCAATTCAATTTCTCGTGATTGAAGATATTCATATGCTTCTAACAGTAGCTCGAATTTTTTGTAGGTGGTGGGGAAGTGAGAATTCTCCAATTATTTTCAAATGAAATCAAGGAATAGGTAAATAGTATTGAGAGAAGTTGTCTTTTTATTTAGAATTGAATGGTAGTCTATTATTTTCAAAATGTGAATTGGAACCCTCTATAGCAGCAAAACTCTTTATTTTTTAGGAACGTCTCCGATGATTTCCTGATCAAAATCATATATCAAGAATCCAGCACAATCCACCGAAGTTTCGTTCATTTGCATCCTCCATTTGATAGGAGGTGATAATGCAAAGATGTGGTTTCCATTATTATCCGTGATGAAACATTTCCTATCACTTTTTATAGTCAGATGGAATTTTGTTTCGGTAATCAAACATGGATGGAGGGTTATGATTCTCCCTTATTAATTTGCTATTATAAAATATCCTTTTCTAGAAGTATTTGAAAGGAATAAAAAGTTTTGAGAAAAACCGTTTTGGGGTTCGCTCAATGAATATATGCCATGGAACCACATGAACTACATCATACCAAAGATCTTCTAGGACCCAATTCACTCTGAAAATTCGCGGGGTTCTTCCCGAAAATAGGTGTACGTCATAAATATTTGATGATCCCATCAAACATCAAATCTCCATGGCGTTTATCAATTTCTGTGAATTCATAGTGAAGGATTCCAAAGTTATAGGAAGGAAATCTTCTTCAAGGTGTTCTATTCAAAGGGGCGTAGCTCACTCAGAAAGCCTTTTCGTACCGTTATCATGGGGAATTTTTCTTCCATCTTCATGCGAGAAATTCGCCCCTGAAAGGATGCCGCTGACTTCTGGATCACCCTGTATGATATCTCGTTATCAGATGAAGGTTGGAATTTGCAACCTACTACTATGAGTTTTCCATCAACGAATCAACTCATTTTGACATCGATAAAAAAGGATGCACCTTTTTAATTGTTGTTAAACTGCCTGCTCCTTTGATCTAGTAGCTATTTACACCTGATGTCACTCAAATTCCTCTGTCATGTCAAAATTGATTGATGGGTATGGTTCAAGCGTGAATAAGCTAGATGAGCCGTTATAGGAGAATTTCGTCTGAAGAAACCACAAAAATATATGAGAATCAATCCCGCAAACTACCAGTTACAAGGAATCATCAATAGGGGTAATAATTATTGTTGTTCATTCGTATATTGTCGTTGATCAATCTTGTCAACAAACACTCGAAATTTTTCTTCAATAGAATTTTCCGAACTACCTGAAACATTCATCATCAGTTATTTCTCTCGAGAAACTGCCATTAGAGAAAATTGGTCGATCGATAGTTTTTCTCGTGAAATTACTGATCGACAAATTGATGTTTTTTGTTACCAAGACAAAATCCGAGAAAAAAAGGTTTTTTGTTTTTACTGTCGACAAAACAGAACGTTACTCATGGAACTCCGACAATCAGAATTGTAAACAAAACTTGATTTCGTTTATGTCAATTGTACCTACATTGTGGGATATCGCGATTTGGACAGTCCGTTAGTGAGGAAATTGAAAGAACTATCAAAAATACTGATTCAGGTATTCATCGAAATATCTTGACGAGCTTCCATTCAAGTTTGAGTGAAGTTGAAATCAATAGTCTGAGTCTTGTCGCTAATAGTTGAGAAATTACTCGTCCTATGTATTGTAATTTTTGCGAAGAATACTTCCTGAGTTCAATTTCCATGCAACAAAATTCTAATAAAAATGTCAAGTTCACTGCAACAAAGGAAGTTGGTGAATGAATACAAAAATCTTGAAGTCATTTCAACACAATGTTCATAAAATAAACAACAATGGAAGATTTCGAGAGAAAAACAACTACTTCCCTGGCTAATGCCACGAAGGACATAGGATCACATCCTCCCGAAATCTATGCATCGACTCGTATAAACGAATACTGATACAAGTGATTTTTTTCTGGATGCCTATAGATTTCGATTCAGCCAGGCCGCTATACAGCCACAGACAGGTTTCGAGCTCTCTGACTGCCGACTCAGCGAAGCCTAGCCAAACAAAAATCAAGTCGGCATTATATTCACTCCGAGGTGTCTTTCATCGACAAAATGAAGGTAACGTTTATTTCGTACTTGAAATAACGCCAGTCGGGCAACCAGCCACTCCCGTATGGGAATTTTAGTTTTGAAGTGATACTTTCCTCTGTTCTACTCAGATGGCGTTACTTTCATTTTGTTGATGAAAGACGCCTCGGAGTGAATATAATGCCGACTTGATTTTTGTTTGGCTAGGCTTTGCTGAGTCAGCGGTCTTAGGACTGGAGACTTCACTGCAAACCGGCCTGTGGTTGTCTAGCGGCCTGGCTGAATTGAAATCAATAGGCATTCAGAAAATAATCACTTTTATCCATAGTGGAAAAATAAGATGGTGTGCTCAACAGAAAGCTCAAACTCGTCTTGTTCTACGCATGACGTCAGCTGGGATATAACTGTCATTGATATCATTTTCATGATTGATGTCTGGAACTTGAGATATTATAGAAGTACTGAAATTGAATGAAATTAATAATTTAGAAATGCCTACTTGTTTCGTTTCTGGTTATGGAAATTCCAACTAACATACAAAAGGCGCAGATATTGCATATTTCTGCTTTTCCAAGAATGGAGACTTAATGAAACGATGGGAGCTTTGGGAGCTTGTTGCGACAGAATAATATAAACTCGAATAATAGTACCTACCTTATATTCCCTGTATTCTCATTCCAAAGTATTCACCTATCATATTATCATCACATTCATACTACAGCACGTAGTATTTCCTTACAACATTTTCATGCAAAATGTTCCCAAACAAGTGCGAGAGTATGGTTTTTGAATTACACACCTCCAAATAATCACAAATATTTTAAACAAGATACCATTCCTACGAAACATCTTCCGAATATCAAGTCAGAAATAATTGAAAATGAAATCAAAATTAAAAATCTCTCACAAAATAAATATTGCAGCAAAGATTATTCAAATCTTGAACGGCGGAAATTTATCCTCCTGTGTCGGAGCAGAAGCAATGTCAACGTCGTTAACTGCTGAATTTTAATCTGTCAGAATCGACACAGTAGTGGATCATTCAGATGGGATTGGCAATGCATGATAATTCGTATGTATTCGCTATTTGCGATTGCGAATTACCTTAAGATCACAATTTCCAGAATCAATGAAATAGAAAAATCGAAGAAATAGGTACTTGTTTGTATAAATTGAATTATTTTAAAACAGATCGAGAAACTTTTTATAGAAATCTACCATTTTTGTTCATTTTATGAACATTTTGTGGAAATGACTCTGAGCTTCTTGTATTTATTCACCATCTCATTCCACTTTGAGCATTGTGGATATTTCGTAGTTTAAAGGAATTTGGGTTGAGTAAAAGTTTCTTATGGCATTGTGAGAAATTTTGGTTCTCTTCAAGTTTCTATAGCTTTTTCAAAAGTGGGTAAGAATCTATCACGTTTTTCGAGATTGAATATGAAGAAAGGATATGAGGAAATGCATTTACAGTATTAAGTACGTGGCACCCTGTAACCAAGCAAATTCCTGTCCCACGCTCGCCAAGGAGTGTGCGGATTTTTATCTAGTCAATATTAGGTGTTCCAGAGCATCTGAGTTAGCAGATTTCTTAGCTATCCGACAAAAAAGAAATTCAAACAATCTACTAGGAACCACACCTTCTTGAGTTTCCCAAGTTGCACTCTCATGTTTCCGCTTCATTTAGAAATTCTTCACATTCTCGAGTACACATCAAGATCTATAAAGCGTAACAGTCAAAATTATACCGTATTGTATGTTTTTCCAAACTTGTTGTTTTGTTCGACGCAAATAACCTTGAGATATCAGAACTACACGCAGGGAGTCTGTGAAGGCCAATCATAGTAGGTATAGCAAGTGTCTTCGAATACCTAATAATTAAGGAAAAAAATCGATGTTACTTCAAGAAAATCATTGAAATCATCAGAAATTTCTAAGGATGAATGTCTTGCAGAATTCTAAGGCCATTATATCTATCACTGAATGGGCTTATATCACAAAAAAAATCATTTTATAATTCGATAGAACTCACCCAAACTAGCTCACCACCGCAAACCGTTTCTTGCTGTGAGCTCCCTATGTTTTATAAAAAATTATCAAAATCCCTAATTTTTTGGACCTCTGGAAACGAGGCGATGATGTGACGTCAAAACCCTGGTACTGAAACAAAACTTTACCAGACAGAGATGAATGATACATGATTTCTGACAGAGTGGATTAGCGCGAGATCACAGTTGAAAGAATCAATATATCAGTTGCCTCAGTGTCCGTCAGGCGTTTGGTATTTTAGTTCAACTATGGCAAGATGAGGTTCCTGAGTCATGAAAGGGTCCGTTTCCAGAAGTAACTATTATTCATGTCCAAGAATAAAACATTCCAGCTGATTTTTCGATCGAAGTATGTCGTCAAACATTATTTATGTATAAAAGGATCATTATGAACATGGTTTGAGTCTTAAGTTCTGATAAGGTGTATACGCCCATTGAGAATCAAAATTTTCATTACATGAACAAGGAGAAAATGTTGATGCAATTTGAACAAACAAAGTGATGAGTTGTTTTTAGTAGATTGTTTGACATGAGGATGATTCGATTTCATTGTCTTGGGGATATTTTGCTTTTATGTTATCCACAATTCCTCCATTTCATTATCATGTCAGATAATCATCAAGAATCTGCTGGCCTATAACAGCTCTGGGACACTCGTAATCTCGTATATACTTTGATTCAAATTCGTTCATCAAGAGTTCATACTTGCTCGAGTTTGATGCATTACTCGAATATTATTTACAGGTTTTCGCAAATGCGAGCTGATCATCTTGTAATCGAATGGGGAAGATATTTTGGAGCAATTTCATCGTGAGCTTCGAATCAAGAAACCAGCAGTGAATTCAATATTCTGATATTTTTTATACGGAGACGATGGGAGTTATTAATCAAGATATGGTCATTCCTAAACACACACCTTTTGCGCCACTTGAAATAGTGTCCAGTCATTGGTGTGACTGCCCAGATAACACGAAGACGTACTGTGTTCGTCAAGAGGACGTACATCTGGGACGTACAAGATATCCTGAAGACGTCCAGTGTCGGTAGAAAGTTGTGTATAGGACATACTGGGGACGTCCGATGTTATAAGATATAACGTCTCAGGGACGTCCATATTAGGCCTAAGTTTGGTATTTCATCGCCATCTTCATATTCAACATGGATTCGCCTTCTTTCACTCAGACAAATGAAAAACATCCCTTCAGAGTAGGGAGGAATGTTATTTTGAATTTGAAATAAAGAATTTTTCTCCTACCGTGGATCGATCCCGCGTGCTTCAGATCACCAGGCAGATGTTCTAACCATCACTCTTCGCGACACTTTTTGAAATATCGGATTGACCTCTGTTCAAGAATGCAAGTGGAAAGGGAACATGATGAATATTGAGTGCAGGAACACTTCTTCAAATGGAATCAGACTGAATGTTCTGATTCGTCAGATATAGGACAGGACGTAGAATGTGCATATAAATGCATACTTATATCCTCCGGAATCAGCATTCAATTGAGTTTGGATGAACATTATCTAGGAGAATAATATGCCGACATGGCCAGATTCACTTCAATCTGTCCACAAAAACCTATCATCAAATGAATCGGCAGATGATTGGCAGTCAACACCGAAGGGCCTGATCACTACTCCATTTGATCAGATTTGGCGATGTTCAATTATTATTGAGCAATGATATGATTTTTTTTTATCGCTTAGAAGAATTTGGACTGGAAATGGACGTCCTGAAAACGTACGCTCTGTACGTTTCGACGAAGTAGGGAATGGTTGTTCTGAGGACGTCCATATTAGGTTCTAGAACGTACGGACTCGAATCGAACGTGATATGTAGGTCTTTGTACGGAAATGAGATATGCATTCCATTTCAGTAAGGTTATTTTCTCATTAGGTAGAGGAATAATATGCGAAAGAGTTGAATGCCGCAATGAGGCTTTCATACAGCTGTCATCAGAAGTTTCACAGGGTGAGCCCAAAAAGCGTGACAAACCACAAACTACTTCCTCAACAATGGAACACTCTGTATTTCATATAATTTTTGAAGATATGTGAATTTTTGTGATTCAAAGAATATATCAAGACAGGGTGATATATTTCATTGTTACTACCTTATCAGCACTCTCTAGAGCCTAGAAAAACAGTTTTTGTCTGAATAATCAGTGATCACTGGATAAGATAATTAGGCAATGAACAACTGTGGAACATATCTATTTTGATGATCAACACGATATCTGTAGTTCAACATACACACATTGTTTTTTTGTGGTCAAGGAGATTTTTTTATGAAGCATTCAACTACCGTATATCGTTTTTTATTTCTCGTTTGGAAAATGAGATGAATCTGAAGGTGGTCCTATCGATGGATAACTCTGTTTTTTTGATCAAACTGTATTCGTGATTTTCCAAAATGAAAACCGCTGAAATGCGCCGTTTCTCCTTACCCTGAACCTGTTCCATTACCACCCTGTACTCGATCTCTCACTACTTGGTACTTCTTGTCCTAGATGATATTGTACTTGTCATATTCTTCGATGTATGCCACTAGAATGTTTCATTTCACAGCTATTTGTTGGTGAATGAATATTATCATTATAATTATTATTATAATCGCTCTCGAGATTCCTCTTGAGCAGGTCGTCCTAGAATACCAAGGAGTTGCACTCACTCAAGTACGCTTTCTAAGTCTATAAAGATGGTGCTACTTCTTGCCAACAAGGGCGGAGATTCGCTTTCTTTCATTCTCGAAGCTTCGGAAGTTCTGAGTCATTATTTATGTTTTTGCTTGATTGCCGCAGGTGACCAATTTTTATTGCCAATGTTGGCTCTGCAGAGGCTGCTTCCTCATCCTTCAAACGACTGAAATGTAAGCATTCAGGTGGACATGGTCTTCTGGACAATGCATCTGTATTATTATGACTCGTCCCCACTAAGTGTGCTATCTCGAAGTCATATTCCTTCAGCCTCTTGATTCAACGAGCTACTTGACCGTCGGCGTTCTTGAAATTCACTGCAGCGTATCCGTCCTGAGTAGGAATTTTCATCCATGAAGGTACTTCTGCCTTCGATAGCACCTTGCTGAAGCAGCCGATGACTCGCTTCCACCCATCTTGATACTGCAAAAGGACTCCTCCAATGCCAATATTACTGGCATCTGTGTCAATAATTCATTCTTCCTGTGGAAGTGGATACACAAGAATTGATGTTGTGGTCAAGCGTTTCTTCAGAGCATCAAGGGCGGCCTGGTATTCTGGATCCTAGTGAAAGGGGCCTGCTTCCTTGGTGAGACGAGTCAGAGGCTTCACGACATCCAAGAACATTCAAAAGTCTCGTTGATATATGAGTGCAGAGTCCAAAGAAGCTGCTGAGTTGATATGCTTATCTCTTGGTACTGGCCATTACTTCACTGCTCGTACCTGCTCAGGGTCGACCTCCACATCTTTTACTCCTACGACTTTTCTCAAGTAGTTAACCCATTTCTGAAGTAGGTGTCATTTCTTCAGATTGGGTGTGGGGTTTGTAGCCTGATGTTTTTTGGAAAATTCCTCTAGAATAGCCAGATTCCCTTCAGAAGTTTTACCGATCACGATGATGCTATCCAAATGAACCATGCATGTCTTCCAGGAGAATATTCTCAACGCATTCTCTAGGATTTTCTTGGAAGTGGCCGGAGAATTCCAGAAACCGAGAGGCATGAACTCGAATTGTCATAATCCAGTGTCGATGGTGGAAGCTGTATTTTCCTCACCTGCTGGATCAATTTCCACCTGCTATTATTCACTTTTCAGGTCCGGAATCGAGGAAAGATTCGATTCCACTAACGTGTCGATTGTGTTGTCGATAAGAGGTAAGGGATAGCTGTCTACTACCATCTTTCTCCTTCACTTATTGGACCACTGGTGGAACCCAAGGACTATTGGATGACTTGATGACCCCGTCCTGTACCATATCCTGAATGATGTTTTGTGCAATTCTCCTCTTGGTCTGTGTTAAATTCCGGGCAGGTTGACGAATCGGTCTGGTATCTTCCATATCGATTTTCTGACTGACGATGTCGATTCTCAATGTTCTATACCTCTGCAGTAAATCGATTAACTTTCATTTCTGTCGGCTGTTGAGTGAGTAGCTTGCAGCAAAGACGAGTTCTTTATACTTGCCGGCCTCATCAGTGGTTGCTGTCACCTGGTGAATTATGAAGGCTCACGAGACACAGGTTTCAATCTCCGTTCCTTTGCCAATCGTCACAGGGTAATTTTTCATGTTGATGAATCGAACAGGAGTGGAGCCTCTTCGACTGAGATTCCTCGTCCGTCTTCCTCGTCATGATTCCAGGATTCTACAGGGTTTCATGATGATGGGCCTGCCTTGTTACAATGTACGTACTCTCAATTCGCGCAGCTACAATGGTCTCGCTTCGTTCAGGTAACAGGACGTCTTCTTCTCACGTTGATCCTGCCGCTACCTCCATCCGTGGATTTGAGAAGATCTCTTTGGCACCCACCTTGAGTGTCAGGCTCCTGAGGTCCAGTTGAATCTCTTGCGCACCCATGATGTCCATTCCCAGAATAACATTTCCTTCAATATCTGCCATGATAGCTCGATGTGGAAATCTGACGGTCCCGATCGATATATCCACATTGATTTCCCCATAAACGGTGGCAGCATCACCTGTAGCAACTCTCAGACGCCATCTGGAGATCTCTAGTTGCTTCCTCGGAGACGTCAGAAGTCTACGTCGCAGGATCTTTCTTGTTGCTCCAGTATCCACCAACAATGCATATTTCTTCCTGTCGATCTATCCATCTACGTAGACGTTGCTGTTTTCACGCAGTAGGGATGCCACGCAGATGAAAAATTCTTGAGAATGACGGGTCGAAACTGGTCTTTCCTTATCAGTTCGCTCTAGTTTTTCTGTAGCTGTTTGAACTGGTTTCTCCTTGTCATCCACGAGGTCCTTGATGACGTTCATGAGGACCTCAGTTGGAATTTTCTGTCATGATCGCATTTTCATATCTCGCAATCGATCCAGAAACGTTTTGACAACGAGACTGTCTATCAGATACTCTGTAGCTGATGGGTAGGCATACCGAACCAACCGAGCTACTTTCATTTCATATTCTTGTAGGCTCTCATTCTCTGCCTTTCGACTGTTCTTCATCTGTGATCGTAACACTTGCTGTATATGTTTTTGACCATATCGCATATTGTGACCTTTGATGGGATCATCGTAGTTATTGGTTTCATCCTTCAAGATGGCTTACAAGATGTTTGGTACATCACCCCAGACGGCACAATCATATTCCATGAATATCCTATGCATATTGCGTTCGAATATCGCCATATACCATGAATATTCCATGTCCTCCGAAACATTTGATATGCATATTCCAGGAATATCCAAAGTCACCATGAAACATATGCCAGGAATATCTGTGAATCTTCCAAAAGAGATTGGTGGCATGTACTGGAAATATGTTTTTTGTATATGCATAAAATATGCTTTTCATTCATAACTAGAATGAAATATTTATATGAAATGTGATTAATTATGTGAAAGATAGAAATCAACATACAGGATGTAGGTTTGTAAAATACTTGAAGATTGCACTTAATATATCATATCATATGATTTTCTTCTTCTCTTGAATAACGGTAGCAGTGATGAATTCAACAGGATCTGCAATGATTATAACATAGCAAGTACTAGAATATGAAAATTGATTGAATTCACTCACCTTTGCTTTGGGCGTGCTAAAAAAGTTGAAAGAACTAGATACTGAATTTGTCAACATCTGAGTTCAATCTATTGTTTATTTCTTTGTCACGTTTGTATCTTCAACAACACAAGTATTTCCTTGATTTTCCATTCGACAGGTGGGTAGATATAGGTAAGTACTGAAAGAATATAAGGTGCATCTACAGGGTGTATCTAGATAACATTCAAGTGGTGATTTCGTGATGAAAATTGAGGTGAGCGTTTGGTATGCACTTTTTTGAAAAATCTCTTCACGGAATAGTAACACCCTTCTCAAAATAAAAAAAATGGTTTTTCCCATTTATTCCCTCTGTATATGACTAGAGGCACAGAACTTGTTGATATTATTTATCAATAAAACTACCCATTATGGACTGTTTTCAACCCTGAAGTATGCTCAGAAGGGCTTGAAATATTCAACGCCTAAGATATATTTTTTTTACAATTTTTTTTTATAAACACTTTCTTTTCAAAAACACATGGCGTGTTGTGGAATGAATATATTTCACCCCTTCTGAGCATACTTCAGGGTGTTAAACATTTCAAAATGTGTAGTTTTATCGACACATGATATTTACCAAGTTTCGTGTCATTAACTAAATATACAGGGGAGTCAAAAAATAAAAATCATGTTTTTTTATCTTCGAATGTGTGTAACTTATCCGGGATTGAGAGGGTTATCAAAACATTCTGAAAAATTCTATACCAAATACCTTCATTCTCATCACAGAATCACCCCTTTTATTTTTTCGATGTTATATAGATACTCTCTGTATATAAATTCATTATAATGTATAATCTCAGGTATACCTCATACTGATATCAATGCCATTGATTCTCCTTATTGTGATCCTATTCAGTTAAATGGCGGCCAAAAGAAAAGCGCATCCTGAGTAAATGTTCCATTTTTGAATTGAAACTAACTCCAAACGTCTAAAACTTTATATTGATGACAACACTATTCACAGTAATCGATATACATTCTAACACTTCTGCTTAAACTGATAATTCCATGCTCTTATCGTCTGTTTATAATAAAAACAATCGCGGCATGTTTGCGCCCATGTTGATATCACGTCATTCACTAGGTGACTGTGGAATGCTGGAATGTGAAACAAAAGGCGATGACCGACAGACTCGCGTGTCGTGTCCATTCGGCATAGGTCGACATTCCGACAATCTGCTTTCAAAATATTCCTGGAATTTTCGAAAAGCATATCTAATGGACATTCGATAAACATATTCAAGGAATATTCTTTGGGGATATCTGATGAATATCCGAAAAATATATTCCAGGGATATTCTTTGAGGATATTAGATCAAGCACATATTCATGGAATATTCCAGTGTAAGTAATGCAATATTCATTGGAGAATTGGATGTAGTAGGCATATTCCAGGAATATAAGGTGCCGTCTGGGACCCCGTAGAGCTACTTTCAGAGCTACCACTTTGTCCACTGATGTTCGCCCATTGACTTTGGACGCTGCTCCGAACTGCTTCAGGTAGTTTGGCCACGATGTTTTTACATAGGATGTAGGCGGTTTCACCCGATTGGCAATAGCAACTGGATCCAGCCCTCATGTGGCTTTCATCACGAGTCATTGACTATTTTCTGAATTTTCCATCGCAGCTTCTCCTTCAGATTTACCTGAGTTGTGACGGACAAAACCTCCTGCCGTTGGGCTGGAATCTGAGAAACGATCTGATTTTGCTGAGCAGAAATCTGTGCCGAGATCTTGCCTTGCTGATCACGCATCAGGTCCGTGATATACAAACGCTGGGCCGTTATCTGTTCCGAGATTCCAGCCAACATCGATTCCGCTGGAGCTGATTCCTCGAGAGTGACCTTTTCTGGATCTTGACCTACGCTCACCATATGCTCTTTGAGGCTATCCTGGAGTGTAGACTTGATTCCTGTTGTGTCTATATCTCTCTCCAACTCGCGTTTTGAGTCGACCACTCTCAACTCGTGTAGTTCCTACATCTTTGCAGTCTGTTCACTACTTCACACTGACATATTCCTCTTCTGACACCAATTGTTACGTTATCCGGGTGCAGAAACGAAGACGACACCATTTGTTTTCGAACTGATTCATTTTAACTGTAGGAACACCAATTCATATCGATCATGAAAACTCATATTAATGTTACACGATTTATATCTAGCTGTATATGACACTCGTTGCTCAAATGACTGACAGCAGTTGTCCGACTGTCCTCATATATATGAGATCCCTTGGTAGACTTTGCTTCTCGAATGTTTTCGAATGGACTCTGCACCCTGCTTCTTGTTCTTGGAGATTCTTCGAACAATACCTCTCTCTCTCTGATTATTGGAGAACAATCTGGAATGCGTGTTACCTACCTTCCTGATGATGTTTCTGGAGCTTATCTAATAGGAATATCATGACAGTATGATAGTAGTGGGTTCTCACCGATATTTAACCCGACCCTCCCCCATCACTGCTTCCTCCTCGAAGTCTTTTTTACATTTCCTACGTTCTTGGATTCGTTAATTACCCTCTCATTGGTAACCCCTAACCAAGCAGTCATTGTTTCTTCGTACGCCACTAGAACCTAGCGAACACACATATGTATGCTATATTACAAATGGAGCTCATCAGTGTTTCGAGAGTAACTTCACCACGCAACGTACATGTTACAAAGCTATTACTTTTTATAATGATAATATGCTCTCTAGGGGAACAATAAACATTTAGGTAGTGAATAAAATTCCTCATTCTTAACTGTTGTATTGTTAAATATTCAATCAGTGCGACATGAGATCGATGATCTACAAATATTTGTGGATAACGTAGAATATCCAGATATTATACTTTTAACTGAACACTGGTTATGTAGTGACGAACCACTGTTCTTGAATAACTATATTTTGATTATTCCAAATTTTTTGGGATTTTCTCTCCTCGTTTCTGTAAAATAAAAATATGAATATTATTTCAATATACGTGTAGTAAGGACAAATTAGATGATTTGCCCCAAAATGTCACTGCGTTTGAAGAATCTTCCTATCAGAGAGCCTGAAAAAAAAAATTCCCCAGCAAACATCGAAAGGCGGTAGAAAGCCGGGCCCATGGCGAGAACGGCGGGCAAATGTCGATGTCGGCATGCCTCGAAAGGCGCTCCAAATAATTTCGAAGGATTATGTGACGAAGGCAGAATAAACACATACTTATTATAGGCCTCTGTTTCCCAGTCGCTAATTTTCCGCTGTATGTATCCAAGTCAAAGGGCCATCAAAATTTCAACGGAGTGTGCCATCATCATTCACTCAACGTTGGCATCCCTCGCTCGCGTGAGTTTTTATTTTGATCATGTTGCAGTGGTAACAATGATTCAGTATGGCGTATATTGATTTCTTTCTTTGTTTATGTTGTCTCAACACTCTCAAAAGAGATTTTAGTACTGTGTTCAGTTATGGTTCAGTTCGTGTTTGGTTTTCTTGTGGATTCTTATACAAAATAGAAGGGAATTGAATGAATTACAGATTGAGTGAGGAACAAACATATATACAAACTTGCACAGCTAAAAAATTCTATTTTAGATAATAATTCAACAAACACCATTGGACAAACAGATGCAATAATAGTTTGGACGTGTTCAGCGGATACACAAGAATATAATAATTGAGGACTTTGAAGATGCATGAGCTTTCATCGAATATGAATCGAAACGAAAATCAAAGATAGCTACTTGAAGAAACAGTTATATTTCAATACTGTAGGTATGTATAAGGTTGCATGTTTTGGATTAGTAGAGAATGAAATCATTCAATCTTTTAGCTACAAAGTCAACAACCAGAAGCCTATCAATCACAGATATTAATGAAGAAATTACACAATGATCCAGACTATATGATATGAATTTCTTCATGGTATATGATATCTCACTTCCAGGCAACACTCCTATCAATATGATGAAGAGTAAGGTTCTCCGTATCTGGAAATTTTTTTCTTGTAGATTGAACTCCATTGTTGACAATAACTTGATCAATATGATAACTGATTACCAACACACCTTTCAAGTTATTCGGTAGGTACATAGGTGATGTAATTTTTGACTCAGAGTCAGCAACTTTTTGAAACAATGAGTATACAGTGATACGTTGAACTAGAATTAAGATGATTGATGTTTTCATAGTTGTGATATGTATTGGTTCTGATCATGGCAATAATATACACACATATGTTTCTTGAAGTTCTACATTTTTCAACCAGTTTGAGAATAAAGAGAGTGATGCAAATCTGAGTGAAAATGAGATACGTTGCTTTCCAAGTGGTGATATAAACTGGAATACCTATCAAAAAACCTATTTTCACTGAGATATGTGCATTACCCTGTATAATCTTAAACAAACCTAGTTGAAAAATGGGACATCAAAAAACAGAATACTATGAATATTGAATTCATTCAACCCCGTTAACCAACGGCCCTGAAAGACTCCTCTATCGGGGAAATGAAAATACTCAAGCGGCCAATTAATGGCAGTCTCTGAAAAGTCTCAATCGGGCCGAAGATATGCCATGAATGCAGTACATTTGAGTACTTGCTTCTGCCCACCAGAAGCCCTGCAACGTAATAAGCGGCATACTGATGGCTCTAGTGGGGCGGTCAACTGTCGGCCGCCGGGACACGGGCTAGCCGGCCCAATTTAGTTAGTACAATAGAGGACCGCTGTCACCGCTCGCCAGCAAGTTTCATTGTACCTTAAGAGGGCCGCAAAAATCATGTTTGCTGGGTCACTAGCTTGTCAGTGGCAATTTGTATTGAAAAAATGTTTGGAGAAGGGAAATAAAGGTATATAGAAAAAATATCAAATTTTCACTTATCTTTGGACGTTTCGGGACCGGTTCTGCTCCCGTTTTCAACATGAGAAGAGATTATTTCAATAGCGAAGTCGTATAATGTCTTGAAGCTTTTCAGTTTTCAATGACAATTGGTGACGTTGGCAATCAAATGATAAGTTTGACTATTTGTTGGTGGAAAAAGATTTCGAATTCTCCATTGTTCTCTGTCAATCCACTAATACATTTGTTATATGCATTTATAGATCCCCATCTTCAGATACTACAATATTTTCACATAAACTTGAAATGCTCTTATTCAAGCTACCACTAAATGCATCTGTTATTCTTTGTGGTGACTTCAATATCAACTTCCTGGATTCATCACTATCCTATAGACAAATGATTGTCAACATACTTGATTCATTCAATATATCGATGCATGTCGATGCACCCACACGAATCTGCTCTAATTCGTCTACCACTATAGACTTCATATGTTCGAACCTAGATAAAGATCTTGTCGATTGCTCTGTATTGAATGCTGGTTTGTCTGATCATGAAGCAGTTGTTTGTGAATTTCCATTCAAAATCAAGGTGCCCAAAGAGGAATTCAAAAGATGGGGTAGAATATTTTCGAAACAGAATTGTAATAAGTTTTCACAGCTTTGTGAACTTGTAGATGGCCGTCATATATTGAACAGAAATTACCCACTCGATGAATTCCATAGAGTACTAACTGGTTTATTCAATCGCTCCTTTCCTATTAGGAAAATCAGGTGTAAAAAGCGAAAAGTATGGATCACAAAAGGATTGGAAATTTCCGGCAAGAATCTGCGCTCACTTCACAGTATACGGAAATTTTCAATGAATGGCCCCTCATTCATTGATTATTACAATAAATACAGAAACATCTATAGAAAATTAATCAAGACTGCTAAATCTCTATATTATAATTCTAGAATTAATTGCTCGTCCAACAAGCACAGAGAATGCTGAAAAATCATCAATGATTTGAGAGGGAAAAATAATACTATTTCTCCCAAGACGAATGTGAATCCCGGCACAATGAACGGATTCTACTGTTCCATAGCGGACAAACTAGTTGAAAAGTTATCACCCTCGTTTGACCCTAATTTTTATTCGAGTCATATTTCAATACTTGAGAGTTTTATTTTGCTCCCACAGATGCCAGATGCAGATATTACTCAAATTACCTCATGAGATGTTACAAGTACTAGCTGACTCAGTTAACCATTCTTTTTCGGCTGGTGTATTTCCTACCTGCTTGAAAATTGCTAATATCATTCCATTATTCAAAGGTGGTGAACTCAATTCCCCTTCCAACTTCAGACCGATTGCTTTGCTACCGGCATTATCGAAAGTGATTGAGAAATTAGTGAAAAAAAGAATGGTGGCTTTTATAAGCAAACATAAAATTTTGAGTCCTGATCAGTATGGCTTTCAAGCATCTAAGAATACGAATGATGCAATTTTTGCATTTTTCGAAAGACTGTACCTCAGGTTGAATGATGGTGAAGTAGCTGCTGCAGTATTTTGTGATCTATCGAAGGCCTTCGACTGTGTGAATCATAGAATACTGCTGAATAAACTGCATACATATGGTTTCAGAGGTGTACCTTTGCTTTGGTTTCAATCGTACTCAACTGACCGTTCCCAAAGTGTCATTCTTCACAACGAAGCCTCAAAGCAATTAGCAGTCAAACATGGAGTTTCGCAAGGCTCTGTACTTAGTCCCTTGTTATTTTTATTATATGTGAATGACTTGATGCAAATCGATATTCAGAGACAATTCACCGTATTTGCTGACGATACGACTATTTTTTGGCATACAAAGGATTGCTCAGTATTGGAAAATATCATCAACGAGGACTTGAAGAAAGTTAAATTATGGTGTGACACCAATTTATTATCAATATCAACAAGACAGGAATGATTAATTTCAGATGTCATATCGATAATGTTTTCCTTGAAAATGTATGCCTCAGTTATAGAGATATTGATAAGTTTTTAGGGTTGAACACTGACTTCAAATTGAAATTTGAAACGCACATACTACTTCTAAGTAAAAAGTTGGCATCTGGCTGCTATGCTGTGAGGGATACTTCAAATGAGTGGGGATTAAATGCCGCCAGAAATGTTTACTATTCACTCATCGAATCACATTTGCGTTATGGCATTTGTTTCTGGGGGACATGTACTGATTATTCATTCAATTCAATTTTCGTTTTACAAAAGAGAGCATTGAGATATATGTGTAAAGCTAGGGTGATGGATTCATGCAGATTATTGTTTCTAGTCCATGGAATATTGACATTAGCTTGCATCTTCATTTTGGAAACTGTTTGCTTAGTCCATAAGAGATATAAAGATTTCAGATTTGTAACACCAAGACATAAAACCCGCAACTCTTCAAATTGTATCAAACTCCCCGTTCCCACATCGGCTCTGACTAAGAACTCTTTAATTTATGAGAGCAAGAAAATGTTCAATCATCTGCCTTTATACCTTTCGGGAAATTGACAATGAACTTGAGTTCAGAAAACAAGTCAAAAAGTTTCTGATTGTGAAGGCTTATTATAGTTTGACCGAATTTTATCAAGATTCCTAACCATTTACTTTATTTTATATCTAGACTCGAGTCTAGATTCATTTGATTTATATCTAGACTCTAGACTTATATAATTTCATTTTATTCCATCTTCTTTTATTTTATGTTATTTTATTTCTACATTTCTGTTGTGATTTAGTTTGTTAGTTAGTCATTGACGCACTATTTTGTTATATGTTATTTTATTTATTGCACTATATTGTGATAGAGCTCACTGCTCCAAATATCGTTTTTCTCGACTTATAATGTTTATGTATTTGTTATCCCAAATCTTTGATCATGTTTTCTTTTTAACCTATACATGCTTTGTCAATGAGAATCACCTTTCTTTCGACAATAAATCAAATTTTGATCTGATTTTGATTTGATTTGCAATATATTTCCTAAATAGGTGGTTACCTAACATGAAAAATATCATATACATATATGATGCTCCAAATGCCATGAAAAATGGAGAGTTCAGTTGAATTATGCAAGTAAAGTGAATAAAACATAATCGCATGTTTTACTTATGTCTCGAAGCTATCCAAGATAATTACTGCATCAATAAGAAATACATGATATTGCAACGTTCTGTTATCTATGAATAGGTACCTGGTAGTAGATCACTATGTTACAAAATCATGGAATATGTTATTTTGAGGTTGGAAGACAACTTCAGGATAGTTATGCTCTGGATATTTTCGTTTCACAGATTTGAGAATCCTCATATTGTATTCTTTTCTTTGTGGATTGTGAATTGTGATATTGAAATATCTCAAAAATCTGTTCTCTAAATGATCCACCTACCTTTACATGATCACGCCGCTAATATGCACTTATCTATAATTAACACCAGACGGTCCAAAATAGCTGAATCTGATTGAGAAAATTGAATGATTTTTTCGTCTGTGAATTTTTGAAACAATTTGAAAAACACATTCTGAGTCATCGAGAATTCCATGAAACTTCCATGTGCAATTTTCGATATCAGTATTGTCAGATTATCTATGTTAGTACAATCAGTCGTTCCATAACAGCTGAACCTGGAGAAGATGCTCAAATGGATGTTGGAAGTGATAGTGAATTCCTTTGTTACTTCCAGGAACAATTTGGAATGGTCAAAATATCTGAAAGTATAAAAAAAGGGAAAATTCTCTGACAGGAGACTTTTGAGTAATCAGATATTCCATTGCACTATATTCTGAAACGCATTCGACAGATTTCAACCTCCAAATTAGAAATATAAAACCAAACTGGAAACACGGAGGAGTAGGTACCTATCAAGAGTGTTGTCGAAATGATATAGTGCATATAGAGTGATTTCCCCAAAGAGGAATGATATGATATGAACATGACAGAATCATCTTGAACGCACATGAATATTAGTAATTTACCACTCAAATCACCTATAACTACCACTAAAGTGTTTATATTCTTCTATTTTGGTGCTAGAGATCCTGGATCATTTCGAATTCAAAATTAATTATAATTCAGTGCTCATTTCATTCCTACTCGAAAATAGCCACAATGGTCGAAATGGAATGCATGGTTCAATAAATACAGTTCATTGCAGAAGATATCTCGAATTGTTTCAATTGATCCTTGATCTAGCAACCATAATTTCTATTTCACTAGGACTACGTACTGAAAACAATCGGAGTCATATGGAGCACTAGAAATAAGGAGGTGAGTACTACTAACCTAAACATCCTGTTTATCCAAATTGAGTGTTCACCTCAGTTAACTTTGTTATAATCAGAAAAACAACGTTGATTGAATCATGATGGGAGAATGAAAAAATAAAACATTTGAGTATTGCGTTCTTTCATATAATTGATAAAAAAATTACTTTTAGTCCGAACTATATGTACTGATAGTCTGGTGATGGCAAGAATTTTGTATCCCTAAAATAAACAGAGCTATCAGTATGGCTGCCGACGAACAATTTCCAGTATATTTCTCGAAATCAGCAGAAACGTTATTCTGGATTCATCTTACATATATCACTCTGTAACATTTATTGGAGTAACATCATAGGAACAAACTCGTTACTTATGATGTATCTGATGCATGTATGCAATGCTGCTTCAGGAACCCTCAACATAATCAATTATGTCATATACAGGGTGTTAACAAATAAGTGTCACAACGGAGAACTGTTGATTACTCATAATAAAAGAAACATTTCTTTCCTCTTCAAAATTTTTCTCCGGGCTTCCGTTTTCAAGATACAGGGCGTCAAGAAATCAAAAATGTTCAGTTTGATTAAACACACTTCACTACACTTAATAAACCCAACAATTTGAAAACCAGCATACTCAAGAACCTGACATTTGATTAAAAATATTATTAGACAGTTCTGAGGTGTTTATTTCCAGTCGATTTTTAGACGATTTCTGGAGATATCATCAGGATCTTGTATGTTTTTATTCATAAAGAGCCATTTTTCGCGGAACCTGTTCGATTCAGAGCATTGAGACAAGAGGAGGTTTTTTGTGTGAAAGATATTGGCGCTTCAGAATCTACTTTGAAAATTACAATTTCTCCAGTAGCATAAATGTTTGGGGGGTTGAACCCTCATGAGGCGTTGAATTCTCCTCCACTGAAATGTCCAAGGAAATTCATCAAGAGCCCTAGAAGTAGTCATTATTGATGATAAAGTGTGTACGAAGGCTCAACTCTGTAGCTCAGACGGTTCCTGAGATAGCATCAAAAAACAGATTTTTTCATATTTCTTTGACGTCCTGTTTCTTTATAATGGAAGCCCAAAGAAAAATTTCGAGAGGGAAAAAAATATTTCTTTTTTCATGAGCAATCTACAGTTTTCCGTTGTGACACTTATTTATTAACACCCTGTATATGAATGAAAAACATATTTGGGAAGGTGGAAATTTGACGTAACATGCAGGGTACATTGACTGTACAGATAATGTCTGCAACATCAGATGAGAAGAGATATATGTGGTTTTTATGTGTCAGATATGTATTTGTAGCTGCTGGGAATGCGACATTTTTGTTTTCTCATCACATTATACCTCCTTCATCATCATCCTGTACTTGTTTCGTATCACTCAGTACTTGCTCTATTTGATTGAACTGTACTCGTGATATTTTCAAATGTAGGTGAAAAAATTCCAATACCTACCCTCCTGTCTCAATTCTCCCTAGGAACGCACGATGTTCTTTGAACATTATAGGGATTCCCTTTCGTGCGCTCCAAGCGATAAAAAAAAATGCCACCAGAATGCGCCATTTTTATTTGAAAGATATTTGTCTGCTCTTGATTACACTGTAGGTACTTGTTATCACTGAAGTGCATTATCGAGATATCCCAATTTATTTATATTGCTCTCCACTTGTTTTCTTTATTTGTAGAGTGTTTGTATCTTGATAATGACCCTTCTCGAAAATGATATGAGACCAAGATAACATATTTCATAATTCAAAGCAGATTACTATGTTTTCATTTTTATCAGTGATAAGTAAAGTTGCCGTCATAAGGAAAAACATTCAGAAGAACGCCTATGCTACTTCTTGTCTATCTATGCCACATAGTTTTGGGACAAGTGGTGCGAGAATTCGATTTCTAGCTGAATTCGCAATGCGTATTGAATTCCTCAATCCCATATTGTGTATTATTGGATGTGAGTTCATTATATGTGGCTGAAGTTAGCTTCAGATTTGAATCTGCGCTTCCGCCATTTTATAGTCGCCCAGACAAATATTGGTACATCAACAAGTTTAACAAAATAATTCATAATGAGGCAATTTTCGCTGAAATATATGATGTTATTAGGAATAACTACCCTTTGGATTAAACATCCCCAACGGGATCGATTCATGTTTTCATATTTTCCTCAATATCCCGACGTTGTCAAGCGAATCGAAGGGTGAATATGGAATCTCTGATACGCAACCAATATCACTAATACCGAGCTTCAGGAAGAATATCTAATAGGGTGAAATCAGCCCCCATATGATTCGATGAATTTGAAGAATTCATGAAACTAGATATGTTCAGTTCGATTGTGATATGGTTCCTGCATTACCTCAGATACCCTGGTACGTTTCATATATGATTTCATTGGGAATAACTGCCCGTTGGGGAAACAACCCCAACGATATCGATTCATATTTTCATATCTCCCTCAATATTCTGACGTTGTCAAGTAAATCGTGGGGTGAATATGGAATCTCTGATACAAAACCAATATCATTGATACCGAGCTTCAGAAAGAATAACTCCCTAATAGGGTGAAATCTACCCTCACATGATTCGATGAATTCTAAGATTTTATGGAACTCTATATTTTCAGTTTGATTTTGAGATGGTTCCTGCATAACCCCAGATAGGCTGGTATGTTTCATATATGATTTCATTAGGAATAACTGCCCGTTGGGGTAAACAACCCCAACGAGATCGATTCATGTTTTCGTATCTCCCTCAATATTCCGACGTTGTCAAGCAAATCGTAGGGAGAATATAAAATGTCTGATACAAAACCAATATCACTGATACCGAGCTTCAGAAAGAATAACTCCCTAAAAGGGTGAAATCAGCCCTCATACGATTCGATGAATTCGAAGATTTCTTGAAACTGTATATTATGATTTTAAATGAAAGATGGTTCCTGCATAACTCCATGTAAGCTGGTACGTTCCATATAAGGTTTCATTGGGAATAATTGCCCATCGGCGTAAACAACCCCAACGAGATCGATTCATGTTTTTATATTTCCCTCAATATTCTGACGTTGTCGAGCAAATCGTAGGGTGAATATAGAATCTCTGATACAAAACCAATATCACTGATACCGAGCTTCAGAAAGAATAACTCCCTAACAGGGTGAAATCAGCCCTCATACGATTCGATGAATTCGAAGATTTCATGAAACTGTATATTCTGATTTTGATTGCAAGATGGTTCCTGCATAACTCCATGTACGCTGGTACGTTCCATATAATGTTTCATTGGGAATAATTGCCCATCGGGGTAAACAACTTCAACGAGATCGATTCATGTTTTTATATTTCCCTCAATATTCTGACGTTGTCAAGCAAATCGTAGGGTGAATATACAATCTCTGATACAAAACCAATATCACTGATACCGAGCTTCAGAAAGAATAACTCCCTAAAAGGGTGAAATCAGCCCTCATCCGATTCGATGAATTCGAAGATTTCTTGAAACTGTATATTATGATTTTAAATGAAAGATGGTTCCTGCATAACTCCATGTAAGCTGGTACGTTCCATATAAGGTTTCATTGGGAATAATTGCCCATCGGCGTAAACAACCCCAACGAGATCGATTCATGTTTTTATATTTCCCTCAATATTCTGACGTTGTCGAGCAAATCGTAGGGTGAATATAGAATCTCTGATACAAAACCAATATCACTGATACCGAGCTTCAGAAAGAATAACTCCCTAACAGGGTGAAATCAGCCCTCATACGATTCGATGAATTCGAAGATTTCATGAAACTGTATATTCTGATTTTGATTGCAAGATGGTTCCTGCATAACTCCATGTACGCTGGTACGTTCCATATAATGTTTCATTGGGAATAATTACCCGTTGGGGTAAACAACCCCAACCAGATCGATTCATGTTTTCATATCTCCCTCAATATTCTGACGTTTTCAAGCAAATCGTAGGGTGAATATGAAATTTCTGATACAGAACCAATATCACTGATACCGAGCTTCAGAAAGAATAACTCCCTAATAGGGTGAAATCAGCCCTCATATGATTATATGTATTCGAAAATTTTATTGAACTCAATATTTTCAGTTCGATTTGAAGATGGTTTCTGCATAGTCCCAGATACGCTGGTACGTTTCATATATGATTTCATTGAAAATAACTGCCCATTGGGGTAAACAACCCCAACCAGATCGATTCATGTTTTCATATCTCCCTCAATATTCTGACGTTGTCAAGCAAATCGTAGGGTGAATATAGAATCTCTGATACAAAACCAATATCACTGATACCGAGCTTCAGAAAGAATAACTCCCTAACAGGGTGAAATCAGCCCTCATACGATTCGATGAATTCGAAGATTTCATGAAACTGTATATTCTGATTTTGATTGCAAGATGGTTCCTGCATAACTCCATATACGCTGGTACGTTCCATATAATGTTTCATTGGGAATAATTGCCCATCGGGCTCAACAACCCCAACGAGATCGATTCATGTTTTTATATTTCCCTCAATATTCTGACGTTGTCAAGCAAATCGTAGGGTGAATAAAGAATCTCTGATACAAAACCAATATCACTGATACCGAGCTTCAGAAAGAATAACTCCCTGATAGGGTGAAATCAGCCCTCATATGATTATATGTATTCGAAAATTTTATTGAACTCAATATTTTCAGTTCGATTTGAAGATGGTTTCTGCATAGTCCCAGATACGCTGATACGTTTCATATGTTATGATTTCATTGAAAATAACTGTCCATTGGGGTAAACAACCCCAACCAGATCGATTCATGTTTTCATATCTCCCTCAATATTCTGACGTTGTCAAGCAAATCGTAGAGTGAATATAGAATCTCTGATACAAAACCAATATCACTGATACCGAGCTTCAGAAAGAATAACTCCCTAACAGGGTGAAATCAGCCCTCATACGATTCGATGAATTCGAAGATTTCATGAAACTGTATATTCTGATTTTGATTGCAAGATGGTTCCTGCATAACTCCATGTACGCTGGTACGTTCCATATAATGTTTCATTGGGAATAATTGCCCATCGGGGTAAACAACCCCAACGAGATCGATTCATGTTTTTATATTTCCCTCAATATTCTGACGTTGTCAAGCAAATCGTAGGGTGAATATAGAATCTCTGATACAAAACCAATATCACTGATACCGAGCTTCAGAAAGAATAACTCCCTAAAAGGGTGAAATCAGCCCTCATACGATTCGATGAATTCGAAGATTCATGAAACTGTATATTCTGATTTTGATTGCAAGATGGTTCCTGCATAACTCCATGTATCATCTTCATCAACATCCGCAAGTTTTTCGATAAGAGTACACTTATTTCTGCACCAGAATTTCCACAACCGATATTTACTTCTTTTCGATGAATCAAGGTTTAGGTGACTGCATATAATATGGAACACCCTGCCAGAACTAACAGAACCTTCAAGATCATTCAGCGTCACTTTACCTGCCTTAACTAAATTCATGAAAATCTCCAAATTCAATGATACATGTTTTCGTTTCGGCATCTCGGAAAAAACTATAGAAAAAATTGAAAAAAAAATTGTCGATGAATAGAAGAACAAAATGATAAGTCAAATCTTCTAATCGAATAAAAAGGAAGAAAAAAATAAAATATAATTCTTATAACAAATCAAAAACAAAGGATTGTTTATCGAGGGAAATATAATAGCGATATCTAGAGTTAACCGATAGGTTTGTCAGAACGAAACTGATGGTTATCTCCTCACACTGCCGTATGCTTGACCAAGCGAAAAGACCAAAAAGTAATGAAATGAACCGAACTATGTGTCGAATTTATAGTCGACAGCGCTATACAGCATGCGCATTGCGCACGTCGACAACTTCGATTCTTTATTTATTTATGCCTGTAGATATGAGAACGAACGATGACCAAAGTTACCTATCAATGTAGTAATTATTAATAAAACCGGAAAACCAGGAGCTAAGCTAAGACCAGGAACGTTTTTTATACTTCAGGTATTCATACGAATATGTTCTCAATGTTGTTAGGCCAATCAAATAAGATCCAATTAGCCTGAATAGAAAAAATAATTGATAAAAATCTAAAAATTGGTGGAGACCTTCATCTTGGCTCACTATTGACTGTTCTCAAAGTCCGGACCCGTATCAGCACGGCTCGGTCCGCCATCTTGGAAAAAAGGTACACTGATTTAGTTTTTCCATCATATTTCCGTAACCGTCCATCCTATCGTATCAAAGGTTATGATACAAATTTAAGATCTTTAAATTCTCTATGAGAAAGGTCTCATCAACTTTTTTTATAATATCGATACTTTTGTGTCAAATCACCAATGAATATCTAAATGATGTTCATTATTCTCCATTTTACGAAAATTTTCGGAATTACAATGTTCCATTAAAAAATCTTGAATGATTTCTCCTATACGAATACTTCTGCCTACTCTGTGACGACACAAAGAGAGGAAAAAAAGGGGTCAATAAGGTCATAAAGTCCTGACACGTGTGCACATGTCTGCACTTGCATTTGCACTTCCACTACTTCCAACAACTCATTTGCAGGTCATATACAAAATATGCTGTCTTTTTTTCATGCTGGCCACATCCTTCACGCTAAAGCATGCCATCTCTATCTTCAAGATATGCTACATTTGAAAAATCATATGGATATTGAAGAATACCATAAATTTATTGATTTTTCACAATCAGACGAACCGACAAATCTTGGTCTGGAACTTGGTCAGACATGGTTATTGAGCAAACTTTGATGAGAAGCATGAAATCCACTGGTGGTCTAACATGTCGAGGCTTCAAAAACAGCATTCTTGGAAAATGGATTCTGGCAATGCCTGCTCTTCTGGACATCTGTGACAGGTTAGAACAATTTTGCGATGTATCTTTCATTAGTGGCGAACAGCATGCCGATTCAAGGGAGTCACGAAAAGAACGAGATGACGAGGATGTGAAACGGTTGCAGCACTGGCTATCTTCTCATGATCCTTTTCCGAATTCAGATAAAATTTTCTCAATAAGTACCGGAGTTGTTGGAGATAGTACTATTGATTGCTACAATGCTTTAGAAAATGGTGTACACGGTAATGAGAAAATAATAGGAAACAATTTCGGAGACGTGAAGTTTAAGCGTGCTGATAAAGTTCATCCTCTAGCAACTCTCAACTCTGCTATTAAAATCATCGACGTAGATAGTACCAGTTGATCCTTTGCTATTCCAAAGAATCATCATTGCTAAAAAATATTATAAACAATTATCCGGTTATCTTGAATACGAACTGGCACCATACCCCCTTTCTTTATTCAACGAATCAGGTATGCGGAAGATGGCAGATATGTAATAGACGGTGGGTATCTCGTGCACCGTGTCATTTGGCATCGAAATCAGACATATCAATCAATTTGCCAAACATACGTGAACAATGTGGAGAAATAATTAGGAACAGCAGCAACGCTTCAAGCACTAAAACAGCGGAACAAAGCTTGCGGTCTGCGAAAAATACTAGCGTAGATATACTCTTCGATGAGACAATTGCTGCCACTGTCTCACAAGAAAAATTTCTGGGCAATGAAGAGAATAAAACTCCATTGATTTCAATGTTATCAGAGAGATTCGAGGCTGGAGGATTCACTATCAAACATGCCAAAGATGATGCCGATACTCTAATCATCACAACAGCGAAGTATCATCCAAAGAAAAAGCTGTGATTGTTGGTGAGGATATAGATTTGCTCGTTCTACTCACTGCTTTAGCTCCATAAGAACGGAATATTTATTTTCTGAAACCAGGAAGGGGCAAAGTCGAATAACACGAGCTGGGGGACGATTTTTCTTGGCTATGTATGGTGCACCTGTGACTGATACCTCTTTGACTAAACATCGTTTCAATATCTTCAAAAAGCGTAGTAAAACAAATTGAATTTGGCTTCGTTGCCTCCCACAGCTGCAGCAGCTCAACAGCACTCTTTCCGTGTGTATCACCAGATACAGGTAATGAGAAACTTGTGCACACAATGAAGGCACCAGCCCTGGATTCATTGCTGAGGTTGATATCATGCGATTGTAAAAAAGGATGCACTCTTCCTCTTGCGGTTGTAGAAAAGCAGGACTGAACTGTGCAGCCATGTGTGGGTACTGCCATGGTACATGTATGAATTCAGATACTTCGTGTGATACTGAAAAGGAGATAGATCATGAAGATGAAAACTCTTTTGTGTTTGATGCGGAGGACAGAGATGATGATGATCATTGATCTGCAGTACCTCAGTCATCTGCTCGCAGGACAATTAATTTTTTTTTCTATATAAGTACTCGTTCGAATAAAAATGTTTTGTAAACACAAGGAAATTTTATATAAGTTTTCAATTAATCACTCCAAATTATATCATTTCTCACAAATTCTATACAGAGTGTATTTTTTTCGGCAATGAATACAAATATCCAAATATTCAACAGTTTATAACAGAAGAAATATGGAGAAGAGGAAAAAAAGGTTCTCGACCTTTTTTATGTAGAATTCAATTAGCTTCATTTTTTGTAATCACTTTCAATACGATACAATCAACAATAACTGAGATATGAGAGAAAAACTGGATTAGTGTGCTTTTTTTCCAGGATGGCGGATCGAGCCGTGCTTGTATTGGTCCGGACTTTTGGCATAATCAACAGTAGGCCAAGGTTAATGTTTCCACCAACTTATAGCTTTTTATCAATTATTTTTTCTATTTTTTCTAATATGACTGAACTATGTTGAAAATGTCGAATGATATTGATTGAATTTTCCAAAAAATTTAGAGAAATTATAGAGATTGACTTTCTCGGTTAACACAATGCTATTCGTTCGCATGTGCCCTCAGAAGTTCTGAGACAGCTTGAATCAACATAATATAATGTCAAATTCAATTCAGTTTTGTCTTTAATTGAATTGTATCATTGAATAATGAAATGATTGTTGAAACAACGATATATTCTTTCAAGTCAACTAAAATGTTGAATGAAATAAAACTTTATTGTTAGCAATTATCTTATTCAAAATATTTTGTCTGCTTGAATCGCCCATTTGGAATGAATAAAATTAAATATTTTGTTGATTTAGCAAAATTGATTATAATTATTATACAAAAAAAATTGACCAAAAGAATTGAGGATCTATTCGCGAAAGGTTGGAAAGAGATGAAATTTTGTAGGATGGTAGAGATAGGACCCCTGTGAGTTTACGACCGCGAGGTGTTACCGCACGAGGGGGGAGGGGATGAAATCTCTGACAGGTAGTGCTCGAAGGAGAATAGCACCGTTGGGGTGGATGCTATCGAAAAAATGTAGATATCTAAATCGTGCTCAAGTTTTTTATTTGCATTTTTTGACTCCGACCAGTAGTTTTTTAGTTCTTGCTCTACGGCGCGTCAAATTTGAGGGTTAGTTTGCAATTTTCAACAAAATCAGAATTTAATCACGGATTAAGACGAAGATGGGTACCAAAAAACACTCTTACATTTTTTTGCCAAGAAAGGAATATTTTCTCAGTAGGCACATGCCCTATTCAATGACCTACATCGTATATAATAAAAGATATGATTTTTTAGATTACGCACCTACACTATTTCGATATGATTTGCCCTTGGAGGGTAATTTATCCGTGTGTTTCTTTATGACAATTCGCATACTGGATGCTCTCCACCAGTTGATTCATGTCACTTGTCACAAACATTCACTCATCTCATAGAAAAACACGAGTTTCTGAAATTTCTCTCCACCCCTCCTGAGCGGCACATCACCCGTGAGTTTTTCATATATTTTTTCGAACTTATTTTGAAATTTGAATCATCTTAGTTCCAATAATAATCAACTCATATCATGAATAAATAGGATGATAAGTATCTATAATGCTTCTTCAGCCCCCTTGTGGGGCCATTTTTCTCGTATTATATATTTCGCATAGAATCTCGTGGAATAGATATTTTTGCAAGTAAAATCATTTAGAAGCCGATACAAAGGAGATTTCTAATGGAAATACACGGATAGAACATTTTTGAAAGTGTAAAACACCCTGTGCGAGATTTTATGGATGGACACACAGGAGTATAATAGTGCCCCCCAGGAGATATTATATTGATAAAGTCTCAAATACTTCTACTATCTATCTTGAATTTTCATGAGTGGATATTCGAGAAAATCGGGATGATTACATTCGCGAAAACATCCAGTACGCGAGATTTCATGAAAGAACCCACGAGTAAAGTGTCTCCCATGGAGATAGGGCTGGAAAGGAATTTCTAATACTTCTTATCGTGTACTTTAATGAGGTGAGTTGTTATTTTTTGCGTAAAATTCTGTAGAAATTGAGATGATTTTACTTGCAAAACTACACAGTCCACAAAGAAGAACACACGAGTAAAATTATCATCTGCAATAGTTATTAACGTTACAAGGCCGATATGTAGCAAATAACGGATGAGGTTGAATATTGTAATTCGAGGCGCAGCCGAGAATTATAACGATAACCCGATCCGTTATTTGCGTATTGGCCGTGTGTCATTCACCACTTTTTGTAATCCCGCTGAAAGATTACATTTTGATTACGAGGAAAGAACAACCACGTAGGTGTTCGATAACTAAGTTAATACTCTGAATCAACTTTATTATTTATCTAAAGTTACATAACATTGACATCTATTCTATATCTGTCATCTTGAAATATCCTATACACAGAGTGATATAGAACATCTCCCCTCAAAACTAACAATCTATTAACAATCTTCTTTCTCCTCCGCCCCTCCAGAAATCTGCCGTAAGAACCTTCGATTTCTTACTAGGATTCGACCACTCGGCATCTTGATCTTGTAGTTTCGCTTATCTCCAACTTCTACAATAGTTCCTACCGTATCCCAGAGTTTGTTAATTGGATTTTGCAAACGCACTGTACGTCCTACTTCGATTGGATCCAAGATTTTTGATCGTTCATTGTACTGAGCGTGTACCTTTTCTCTACATTTTGCTAATCTGAGGTCACATTCTTCTGCTGCTTTTTGCCATTCTGGAGCAAATGACTTCGAATGAGCTGGGACTAAAGACCTGAGAGGATGACCAAATAATACTTGAGAAGGAGAACGACCATCTACTCTCGGTGTATTCCTCCATTCGAGTAGGCCAGCACAATATATGTCTTCGTTCAGTTTTCCATTTTCATAGCATTTTGCGAGCAGGCTTTTCATAGCTTTAACATTCGCCTCAGCATGCCCATTACTCTGTGGATAGTAGGGAGTAGAGGGACTGAAACCTACATTCCATTTCCTCAAGAATGTTTGGAACTCATGTGAAGCGAACTGAGGTCCATTATCCGAACGAAACCGAATGGGTACCCCAGTATCGGAGAATATCTTCCGTAGGTCATGGAGTATTCTTGAACTAGTCGGATCTTTGGTACCATAATGACAAATGACAGGCCATCCTGATAATCTATCCACGTACACCATATAATGCTTGCCAGCACAATGGAACAAATCAGCGGAAACGTCTTGGAATGGTCTATCAGGTAATGGATCCGAAATGAGAGTTTCTTTTGCCAAGGAAGGCCTCACCTTTTGACAAAGCTCACAATTATCCACAATGTTTTTTATATCACTTGACATTGAAGGCCAAAAAACTGTCTGACGAGCTCTTCGAATTGTCCTTTCAATGCCTTGATGTGAATCATGAAGACGTGCAAGTACCATTTTTCGTGCCTTTTTCGGAATCACGATCTGGCATCCCTTCAGTACTAAATCGTCGTCACAACTCAGTTCATCTTTATAATTCCAATATGGCTTCAGAATTTCTTTCAATTTATTTTTAGATAGAGGAAAACCTTTTTCAATTCCATTTTTCAACTCTTGGTATTCGATGTCATCTATGGCAATATTCTTCAGTGCAACAATCATTGAATCCTTAAGATGACATGACTTGATGCTATCTTCTGTACCATCTGCTATTGATATCTGATTAATAATTAATGATTTAAACTGTTTTGCAGAATCCTCTGCCAACAAATCCTCTTCAACTGGGTTCTTAGTCGGGTTACGAGACAGGGCGTCTGGCATCTGATGATCCTTTCCCCTTCTCCACTCAGCAACAAAATTATAACCCGCCAATTTCTCTTTCAAACGTTGTATGCGTGGATTTTCAATTGCATCCAGGGTTTGTACATTGAGAATTGGTATGAGAGACTTATGATCTGTTACTATACTGAATGATTCTAGTCCCAATAGATAAATTCTACATTTGATGACAGCCCAAGTGATACCTAAGAGTTCTATTTCTATCATAGCGTATCTAGACTCAGTTTCTGATAAAAACCTCGATCCACACTGTACCAATTTCCACACATCTTTATGTTTTTGCAATAAAACATAACCGAGTCCATTCAATCGTGAAGCATCAGTGTGAAGAGCAGTTGGTAGAGATGGATCGAAATGAGCGAGTATTGGTGGTTCAACAAGTGCATTTCGTACATTTTTGAATGCACTATCATGAGTGGCACTCCATAAAAACTCATTTTTCTTCTTCAATAAACTTCTCAAAGGAGCAGCATTCAAACTTATTTCAGCCGAAAACGATCCCAATTGGTTGACCAAACCCATAAAAGATCTCAACTCTGTGAGGTTCGTCGGAGTGGGGAATTTTTGAATACTCTCAACTTTTCTGGGATCTGCTCTGATTCCTTCTTCACTGAGTTTATATCCGACATAATCGATCTCTGATTTTGCGAATATGAATTTAGTTGGATTGAGTGTAATTCCTTTGGATCGACATCTCTCGAGTACCTCTATTACATGATGATAATGATCTTTGAATGTCTCATCATGTATAAGGATGTCATCGACTACTTTCTCTATATTTCCAATGCCTGAAAGAGCTTCATCACCTCTTCGGCAATATTCGTCTCCAGAACTTACCAAGCCCATTGGTGTACGTAAAAACTGATAACGCCCCCAAGGTGTGAGGAAAGTCGTTAATTTTCGACTCTGTTCATCTAATTCCAATTGCCAGTAGCCCGAAGCTGCATCCAAAGTAGTGAAGTATCTGGATTTCCTATCTACATTCGAAACAGCATCCCATGGTGATTGAAATGGGTGAATGGGTCTCTTCACATACAAATTTAACTTTGTGAAATCAACACAGATTCGTATTTTCCCATTCGGTTTTTGTACAACTACTAGTGGGCTCACAAAACTTGTTGGTGTATCGTTAGCTGGTTGAATTATACCTTTATTTGTCATATCGTCAAGTTCATCCTTGACGTTTTGTCTCCAAACAAAAGGTATTTTTCTTGGACATGTTATGGCATATGGAATTGCTCCATCTTTAAGATGAATATGGACTGGATTACCCTTCATTGTTTTCAGAAGACCATCGGAATAAAATACATCTCTGTATTTGTTTATCAGTTGTTGTCTAATATCTTCGCATTGAGTTTTTGTGGGTTCTGAGTCAGTTTCACTGTATCTCAAAGAATATATTGATTTCACAAATGACAATGGTTTCGGAAAATCTGGATGAATTATACCAAGATCTATCATTGCATGTCTGTTAAGTAACAAATCTTTCACTTTGGTGCATATATATATGGTAGTATCAGTTTTCAAATTTTCATATCGAATTTGACAATTTATTGAACCAAGCAGTTCTAGAGGAGAATGGTCTACAGATTCTAACTTCATTGAACATCTATCCAGTTTTAATCTGGATATTTTCAACTGACTTAATAGAGTTTCACCAGCGACACAAACTTCTGCTCCAGTATCTGGAATAGCTTCGAAATCAACCACAGTTTCTCCACCTGATGGTCTGACTTTTACTCTAACAAAGCGTTGTTGTTTTGAATTTTGTGGTCCCCTCAATGATGAAATAATTGATAAACATTCAACTCTAGACGAAAATTCTGTTTCCTCAGTGCCAACCAATTTAATTTGAGTAGACCTGCAATTTTCTGTAAAATGACCCTTCTTGTTGCATTTTTTACAGACGAAACTTCGTGCAGGACAGAATTTCAAGTTCATATGCCATGACTTATTACATCTTGGACAATTTTTTTGAGATTCATTTGGATTATGGCTGATCTTCATAACTGAACTTGTAGATTGACATCGATTTTCTTCATTGAGGGCTGATTCTTCGGACTCGCATAAGTTGATAATATCGTATAGAGTTGCCGTATCTGGAAGAACACGACATTTCTTTCTTATTTCACCATCATGAAGAGCTTCAATTATGTGATCTGTGATACATCTGTCATAACAATGTTGACAAGGATCAGTTAATTGAAATAATTTAACTTTTTCCCTATAAAAGGAGGTGAATGATTCAGCAGCATCTTGTTTACGAGCCATAAATTGGCTTCTTCTTATGCGACCATTTTCTTTTTTCTTGAAGTATTCTTCCAATCTATCAAGTATTTCAATATACTTTGTTTCCTCAATGGGTATATTCAATACTATTCTAACAACATCGGATATTTCCTGAGTGAAAAATGAAGTCAACAATGCTGTTAATTGGTTTTCTGGTGCTCCATCGACTCCTTGGAAAATCAAATAATTATTATATTTACTTCTCCAATCCCTGAATTGTGACAATGATTGTATATCAGTGAGTTTTTCTGGACTAGCTATCGCTTTCGAAATATGTAACTTATATGTACTAGTTGAATTCGATAAGGAATTATTCAGTGGGGTATTTCGAGAATTATGTTGAACACCTTCAATCTCTCGATCCTCTGGGATAATATTCTCTTCTCTGGGACTTGATGGCATCAACTTTTCGATCATACCTTGAAGCTTTTCGAAGTGAGCATAGAAATTGGTCTCCAACTTAGAGATAGACTCCTTGGTGCTACTTTCTAATAGCGAAATTGCCTCTTGAGTGTAAGAAACTGTGTCCTCAATAGGCTTCAATCTACTGCTGATAATAGCTTCTGTTTTTCCATCCGCACTTTTTCTCGGCATGATTCTTGTGGGAGACACCTTGCTTATCAATGAATTAACACAATACCGACTGCGCCATGTTCGATAACTAAGTTAATACTCTGAATCAACTTTATTATTTATCTAAAGTTACATAACATTGACATCTATTCTATATCTGTCATCTTGAAATATCCTATACACAGAGTGATATAGAACAGTAGGTACCTCGTAAATTTTTAACTTGCTTTGAAAGTTTATGTCAACATTGACATTTCAAGGTTAATTATTTCAAATCGTTCACCATATTAGTGTATTACCTACAGAAATATTTGAACTCGTGATTTCTTAACGGCCGCCGGCCGTTAAACAATCTTAACGAATCATCGAATCATCGAATCACGTGAGGGTAGATTCCATCCTTTTAGGGAGTTATTCTTTCTGAAGCCCGGTATCAGTGATATTGGTTCTGTATCAGAAATTCTATATTCACCCTACGATTTGCTTGACAACGTCAGAATATTGAGGGAGATATGAAAACATGAATCGATCTGGTTGGGGTTGTTTACCCCAACGGGCAATTATTCCCAATGAAACATTATATGGAACGTACCAGCGTACATGGAGTTATGCAGGAACCATCTTGCAATCAAAATCAGAAAATACAGTTTCATGAAATCTTCGAATTCATTGAATCGTATGAGGGCTGATTTCACCCTGTTAGGGAGTTATTCTTTCTGAAGCTCGGTATCAGTGATATTGGTTTTGTATCAGAGATTCTATATTCACCCTACGATTTGCTTGACAACGTCAGAATATTGAGGGAAATATAAAAACATGAATCGATCTCGTTGGGGTTGTTTACCCCGATGGGCAATTATTCCCAATGAAACATTATATGGAACGTACCAGCGTACATGGAGTTATGCAGGAACCATCTTGCAATCAAAATCAGAATATACAGTTTCATGAAATCTTCGAATTCATCGAATCGTATGAGGGCTGATTTCACCCTGTTAGGGAGTTATTCTTTCTGAAGCTCGGTATCAGTGATATTGGTTTTGTATCAGAGATTCTATATTCACCCTACGATTTGCTTGACAACGTCAGAATATTGAGGGAGATATGAAAACATGAATCGATCTGGTTGGGGTTGTTTACCCCAATGGGCAGTTATTTTCAATGAAATCATATATTAAACGTACCAGCGTATCTGGGACTATGCAGAAACCATCTTCAAATCGAACTGAAAATATTGAGTTCAATAAAATTTTCGAATACATATAATCTATGAGGGCTGATTTCACCCTATTAGGGAGTTATTCTTTCTGAAGCTCGGTATCAGTGATATTGGTTTTGTATCAGAGATTCTATATTCACCCTACGATTTGCTTGACAACGTCAGAATATTGAGGGAAATATAAAAACATGAATCGATCTCGTTGGGGTTGTTTACCCCGATGGACAATTATTCCCAATGAAACATCATATGGAACGTACCAGCGTACATGGAGTTATGCAGGAACCATCTTGCAATCAAAATCAGAATATACAGTTTCATGAAATCTTCGAATTCATCGAATCGTATGAGGGCTGATTTCACCCTGTTAGGGAGTTATTCTTTCTGAAGGTCGGTATCAATGATATTGGTTTTGTATCAGAGATTCTATATTCACCCTACGATTTGCTTGACAACGTCAGAATATTGAGGGAAATATAAAAACATGAATCGATCTCGTTGGGGTTGTTTACCCCGATGGGCAATTATTCCCAATGAAACATTATATGGAACGTACCAGCGTACATGGAGTTATGCAGGAACCATCTTGCAATCAAAATCAGAATATACAGTTTCATGAAATCTTCGAATTCATCGAATCGTATGAGGGCTGATTTCACCCTGTTAGGGAGTTATTCTTTCTGAAGCTCGGTATCAGTGATATTGGTTTTGTATCAGAGATTGTATATTCACCCTACGATTTGCTTGACAACGTCAGAATATTGAGGGAAATATAAAAACATGAATCGATCTCGTTGGGGTTGTTTACCCCGATGGGCAATTATTCCCAATGAAACATTATATGGAACGTACCAGCGTACATGGAGTTATGCAGGAACCATCTTGCAATCAAAATCAGAATATACAGTTTCATGAAATCTTCGAATTCATCGAATCGTATGAGGGCTGATTTCACCCTGTTAGGGAGTTATTCTTTCTGAAGCTCGGTATCAGTGATATTGGTTTTGTATCATAGATTCTATATTCACCCTACGATTTGCTTGACAACGTCAGAATATTGAGGAAGATATGAAAACAGGAATCGATCTGGTTGGGGTTGTTTACCCCAATGGGCAGTTATTTTCAATGAAATCATATATGAAACGTACCAGCGTATCTGGGACTATGCAGAAACCATCTTCAAATCGAACTGAAAATATTGAGTTCAATAAAATTTTCGAATACATATAATCATATGAGGGCTGATTTCACCCTATTAGGGAGTTATTCTTTCTGAAGCTCGGTATCAGTGATATTGGTTTTGTATCAGAGATTCTATATTCACCCTACGATTTGCTTGACAACGTCAGAATATTGAGGGAAATATAAAAACATGAATCGATCTCGTTGGGGTTGTTTACCCCGATGGGCAATTATTCCCAATGAAACATCATATGGAACGTACCAGCGTACATGGAGTTATGCAGGAACCATCTTGCAATCAAAATCAGAATATACAGTTTCATGAAATCTTCGAATTCATCGAATCGTATGAGGGCTGATTTCACCCTGTTAGGGAGTTATTCTTTCTGAAGGTCGGTATCAGTGACATTGGTTTTGTATCAGAGATTGTATATTCACCCTACGATTTGCTTGACAACGTCAGAATATTGAGGGAAATATAAAAACATGAATCGATCTCGTTGGGGTTGTTTACCCCGATGGGCAATTATTCCCAATGAAACATTATATGGAACGTACCAGCGTACATGGAGTTATGCAGGAACCATCTTGCGATCAAAATCAGAATATACAGTTTCATGAAATCTTCGAATTCATCGAATCGTATGAGGGCTGATTTCACCCTGTTAGGGAGTTATTCTTTCTGAAGCTCGGTATCAGTGATATTGGTTTTGTATCAGAGATTCTATATTCACCCTACGATTTGCTTGACAACGTCAGAATATTGAGGGAGATATGAAAACATGAATCGATCTGGTTGGGGTTGTTTACCCCAATGGGCAGTTATTTTCAATGAAATCATATATTAAACGTACCAGCGTATCTGGGACTATGCAGAAACCATCTTCAAATCGAACTGAAAATATTGAGTTCAATAAAATTTTCGAATACATATAATCTATGAGGGCTGATTTCACCCTATTAGGGAGTTATTCTTTCTGAAGCTCGGTATCAGTGATATTGGTTTTGTATCAGAGATTCTATATTCACCCTACGATTTGCTTGACAACGTCAGAATATTGAGGGAAATATAAAAACATGAATCGATCTCGTTGGGGTTGTTTACCCCGATGGGCAATTATTCCCAATGAAACATCATATGGAACGTACCAGCGTACATGGAGTTATGCAGGAACCATCTTGCAATCAAAATCAGAATATACAGTTTCATGAAATCTTCGAATTCATCGAATCGTATGAGGGCTGATTTCACCCTGTTAGGGAGTTATTCTTTCTGAAGGTCGGTATCAGTGATATTGGTTTTGTATCAGAGATTCTATATTCACCCTACGATTTGCTTGACAACGTCAGAATATTGAGGGAAATATAAAAACATGAATCGATCTCGTTGGGGTTGTTTACCCCGATGGGCAATTATTCCCAATGAAACATTATATGGAACGTACCAGCGTACATGGAGTTATGCAGGAACCATCTTGCGATCAAAATCAGAATATACAGTTTCATGAAATCTTCGAATTCATCGAATCGTATGAGGGCTGATTTCACCCTGTTAGGGAGTTATTCTTTCTGAAGCTCGGTATCAGTGATATTGGTTTTGTATCAGAGATTCTATATTCACCCTACGATTTGCTTGACAACGTCAGAATATTGAGGGAGATATGAAAACATGAATCGATCTGGTTGGGGTTGTTTACCCCAATGGGCAGTTATTTTCAATGAAATCATATATTAAACGTATCAGCGTATCTGGGACTATGCAGAAACCATCTTCAAATCGAACTGAAAATATTGAGTTCAATAAAATTTTCGAATACATATAATCTATGAGGGCTGATTTCACCCTATTAGGGAGTTATTCTTTCTGAAGCTCGGTATCAGTGATATTGGTTTTGTATCAGAGATTACATATTCACCCTACGATTTGCTTGACAACGTCGGGATATTGAGGAAAATATGAAAACATGAATCGATCTCGTTGGGGATGTTTACTCCAAAGGGTAGTTATTCCCAATAACATCATATATTTCAGCGAAAATTGCCTCATTATGAATTATTTTGTCAAACTTGTTGTTGGACCAATATTTGTCTGGGCGACTATAAAATGGCGGAAGCGCAGATTCAAATCTGAAGCTAACTTCAGCCACATGTTCATTATTTCTGTTCGTTTGGATATACGAGTGAATTAGAAATCGATTCTGGAAACTTCCTTAACAAAATATATGCAGGGTTATGATTTGATGCAGCATTCATCAGAAAATTATTCAACAAAAATCAACAGGAATAAAAAAATTCAAACATCAGCGGATATGAGGATATTCATTCAGTAGGTATTCTCTGCATTTTTCGATTTCAACTCAATGTCTGTATTGTCAAGAATTCAGATATTCTGTACATATGTAATGAATGTGATCAAGAGGAAGGAAATTGTACATAAGTGTATATTATATGCATACATGTCGTTCCATGAAAATTCATTCAACTTTCCAATTCATCGCCGTGTGTTCTGATTATGTGAATCCACTGTATTCTTACGTACTCAGATCGGTTGCTGCGTCGCCAAGTAATCATTATTTATACAGATTCTTGATGGAAATTACTCCACTTTGAACTGAAATTTATTATAATTACATTATACATTGAATTCTACGGAAGCGCAGAAGGGCCAAACTGTTTTAAAATTTTATTTTTCAAATGATTCCGACTTTAATCTCGGAATTCCGACTTTAATCTCGGAATTCCGACTTCAATCTCGGAATTCCGACTTTAAACTCGGATATATTCTGTGATTCAATGGATACAGAAGAATTGGTAAGTGTTGGGGTTTTAATGATTTCATTACTAATCGGAATTACTAGTCGCAAATTTTTCAACAATAGCATCCTGAGCTCTAAACATGAAGTTTTAACACAAAACACCTAAATAAAGTGATATAATTATGTCTTCTCTATGTGAAACTGGGGTGTTTTATTGAAAAATTCGGAAATTATTTGTTATCAATTCTGTAAAATTATTTAACGTAACAATGTCATATTTGACGGGAAGTATAGGTACTATACGCTCTACTAAATCATTTCAAAAAATGTTTCTAGCTACAACCATCAGATGATTACGAAATCGGCAAGTGACTGGTTGATCTTCCTCAAACTGGCGGAATTTCAAATTACAATTTAATCACAATTTTCGGATTTTTCAATGCTTTATACGATAAAAGTTGAATATAAAGCTGCACAATTACTTCGATTTGAATGTATATTAATTGGGTCCATGTTTTGGGTTATTCGATTGCATTTATTACATAAATTAATTTTCAATCCGTTTTAAGAAAACACATAATGTCACAGGACATGAATAATTCTCAAACTTGTGATAAAACACCTATCAGTATCTTAGACCATGGAAATCATATTATATATGTATATATAATATGATTTCTATGTCTTATAGACAGGAGACATATTTAATCTAGGTGATGTGGGATTAATCCTTATATTGCGAGCATAGGATACTATATATGAATATTTCCGAATGGTAATTCATTTGTCATTTACACTTCTGAAACGAGAATACCGTCGGTATTTCAAATTTTAATAAAAAATCATCAAAGGGGAACGGCTATCGGCCTCCTTTGTCGGCTTTGCTTTTATGTCGTAAGGTCGATGCAACTTGTCTTTTTGCAGATAGTCACCGAACATAAACAGAGACTAGAAGAGTAGAAGGTCCACTCTCAGCCGGAACTTTGATGTAGCGCTCATATAAGCGGCGGCCGCCTGCGACTGCTTTCGAGTGTTTACGAGGGTCACTCGGAATGCCACACTCATATTGCAGTCGCAGGCTTCGCTATGGGGTTCAATGAAAACGTTATCTGGATGATACATAATTTTCGTGATATTATGAGTTTAAGCATGGAAGGTCCGTTCAAGAATAAAACATTTTCAATATAGTTAGTATATTTCCATCATTTATAACTTATAAAGATGAACAAGAACAATAGGTACCTATAGTTTATGCGAAGTCAGTTGGAAAAACACTTCACCGCTGACCGTCGGTTCCTTTGAAAGTTCAAAGAGAGCGGCAGTGCGGCCCGACATTCCTTTGACGATCTATTCAACTGACTTCGCATGAAGTATATGTGATCTTGATAACGAACAAATTGCCGCTGGTATTACGAAGAAACCTTCCTCGATATTTACAGAAAATCGTTGAGTTCATTCTGACTGTACCTATTACTGTCATTTATGATGTTTCATTTCATTTCAATACAAGTAGATAGTAGAAGAGGTAGATAAGTCAATAGGAAATAGTGGAGCATATTATTATGATTAGTACTAGTAATTCATTTCACGTGTTTTGTTTCAATAGAATATTGAATAATGTAGGCCCTTACCTGAAAGCAATAAGAGTACCTACCTACTAACAAAATAAATATATGTTTTTCAAGGAATAGTGACATGATAGTTTTTTTTTTCACCAAAAATCGTTTGGTCCTTTCGTAATAACAGCAACAAAATGGAACGTTTATAAACAAAATATACAGTGCTTTTGTAAAGTACTGAATGAATTAAGTTTCTGCCAAGTTATCTATTTCTGAGAATTCTCCTGAAACCGGTCAATTTTTATTTTTCATTTGCCACATTCATAAGGGAAAATTGAATAAACAGGGTGATCCACGTTTGAGTTATATGTCAACCACGGCATTTTTCTTCAAATGAAACACCCTATATATACGATTCATAATAGGGTTTGTATAGGGTCTGTATACAGTCATCCGTTGAATTCAATGTTTTTGCAAAGTAATAGATAAGTTCATTTTCATCCATACTATCCATTTCTGAAAAATCTTCTAAAGCAGGACCTCAAAATTCGAATAGGAATCACCCTGTATATTCAATTTCTTCCTTTGACTGTGGGTAATTGGAAATAAAAATCGACCTGTTTCAGGAGATTTCTCAGAAATGAATAGTTTGGCTATGAATTAATTTATTCACTACTTTACAAGATAACTCAATTTAAAGGATAGACTGTAAAAAAATTCGATGTGTGATATACTCTTGAAATCAGATTTCTATGGAGATTTCAAAAATGAAATAATATAATGGGTTTTCCATTTGGAAAAACTGCCGCGTACGTCCTAACTCTAACGTGGATCACCCTGTACTGTACCTATATCTCTGATTTTCACTGATGAATATGACGAATTGAAAAGGAAAATTAACCTAGATTTTCCAGAAATGTAATTAGTTTGCCTAAAAATGAATTACTTTACGCACGGTATGCCAAAAATAATTCAGCTTCTGTATAATAAAAAATCAATCGTCCAATGAATGTTCTTACAAATTTTGTAAGATAATTAATTTTATAATTGGCTTATCAACTTTTTTATTTTCAATATCGCGGATAGCAAATTTAATAGTTTGATGCATAACAGCCTTCAACACAACACAAATCCATTCTTATTAGTCGAAATAATGACAATAAACTGAATGCTGAATGGAAAAGTGCGGAGTCTTATTGGATTCCAACCGGTATACAAGTACACTGCGTTACCCCCAAGCCTAACGTGAAGACCATCGGTATACGCGAGAGTGCCGAAAGTGCTGAGACTGAGATCGGTGACGGGGCAAGAAGGGAAATTTTCGGGCGGAGCTTAGGGTGGTGCTCTGGTGCTTCTAGTCTCTGTTTATGTTCGGTGGTTTAGTTGCTTGAGTTGATTGAGTTGAAGTCATGCTGTCGTGCTAGAAGACACTGAAAAGAATCGCTATCAGAAAAGTGACAAAATAATTATTTTTTTCATAAATTTCAGGATAGAAGAAGTATTATGACACTTGAGGATTTTCTTCGAAACAGGGGGATAAGTGAGAGGACAATAGAATATTTACATGATCAAAAGGTGAGTAACTACTTACTATTCAACCAACTAGGTATTTATTATATAGGATAGATACTTTCAACTGAATTATCCAAACTTCTCAAGTCTTCGATTTAATTGAAATATTCATTGCAGTAATTCTGAGGGTGTTTCCAACTGAATGCGAAAGTTCTTAGGGAGAAATTCCTTGTCGAAAATAAAAGTGAGTATTTCATGTAAACGTGAAATTTCAGCCGCCAGCACCAGCGGCGAAACGTTTGAAAATGGCGGCATTCGGCGGTACCCAAAATAAGAGTTATTTATTGGATGTTCATATGAAAACACGAGCGAAAAGTCGAAAATGATTGAAAACGTAAGTGTTTCAACTGAGTTCGTGAAGACTATAATAGTCTTTACGAAAGTCAGTTGAAACACTTTCGCTTTCAAACGTTTCCGTATGAAAAACTTCTTGAGAACAGCTCTTATATTTGTGTTCCCAAAAAAAAAAACGCTGCTGTTGCCTGCGGCCTGGCGGCTCATTTTCAAACGTTTGCCACTGGTGCTGCCAGCTAAAATTTTATTCGCTGTTCAAACTGACCTCTTCAAGACAACTTATTCTATCAAGAGACGATGATTGCAGAACTACTTGCGAAATGTATTAAGTATACCTACATTCATCTTGAAACTTCGTTTCTCTATCTCATTGATTTTTAATTCGTTCTTGTTTCTTTTCGGATAGGTTTATTTTTGTTATAACCTTTTTTCAACGATTTCTCTCTTGCTGAATTTTATATATTTTTTGAAATTCTACAGCAACATTTCATCAAACAAATTTTATCACTTTTTCATCCTCAATGTTGATTTAATAATTTCATTTCACTCATACGTTATCGACCCAAGGAGTTTTTCGTCAAGTTGAATAAAATAAGGACCACTGCCATTTACGAGAGACCCCATTGATCATCTACTCGCAAAAGTTTCGTCCCCTGAGAGTTACTGTCTGCAAGAGGGCACCAATTGATACACTGTGGAAGACCTTATTGAAAAAGAAATAGTGCATAAACTAGAAATTACCACAATGAGACTTGAATAAAGCAACATCAAGCTTCAAACCCTAACACTTTTTTCTCAGCTTGAATCATCTACTATTACTACACTAGTCTAAAGCCGTACGACGTTCAATTCCTATATGTACCCCAAAATTCATCCGTATCTCGCCATTCTAATTGCGAAGTGAAAATATTCAGGAATGAGGATTGGTTAATTGAAGGGTGTCGCACCACAACTGCATCTCTATTTAATAGGTTATCTTAACTGAAACTCTTCATTCATTTACAGATTGATTGTGAGGCGATTTGTGCCATGACAGAAGATGATTTGAAAGAAATCATTCCAGCCTATGGTGATAGAATAGCCGTTAAGAATTTTGCAAAGAAAAATTCATCATCTACGAAACAAAGTCTGATTGAGAAACTGAAAGCCAAATTCGACAGTAAACCTCAAAAAAAGTATTCGCGAAAAACTCAAATATCGACCGAAAGTATTACTAAACCGACTAGAATTATTGAAATAGGATGGCTTTGTATGCATGACGAAGAAAACAGATATCGACAAGTAAGGACACTCCAAGGAGGTGGTACCAGACGTGTAACAATTGACAAAACTAGCCGATGTACCGACGTTCTGGAAATGTCAAAAAATCTCTTCTTTCCCGAGGGTGTTTCAACGAAGGGACCAATCACTGATTTCAAGGTTGAATTGGTCGATTATAAAAGTCACAAATTCGATGAAAACCTCACAGTTCAAGAAATGTATGAACTGTCAGCTCTGGGAACACTACGGTTTTATTTAGCGACCATCTACACTGGTAAGGATGGAAGAACAGTACTTAAGGATGATGATTTCATTCCAGCGACAATTTCTACGCGACGAAGTGCCAGATTAGACATGAGAGCCTCAACGAGTTCCGAAACATCATTCACAATAGCGGAAACTAGTCGAGGAGAAGCTAGTAGTTTTTTGAGCAGCTTCACTCCATTATTTGATGAAGTGAGTATGAGATGTAATCTGAACAATATCTTATATTTGTAAATTTGTAGTAAAGACATGGCAAATGACCCGACCCGTTTTTTGAGCGATAGGCACACATAGATAAATAGTATACGCCCCCTATACCGTAACTAACGTATAAGCTGTATTTACACTTTAGTTTACGTGTGTTCTGCATGAGGAATATACATAATTATTGTACTTTGTTGATTGTGTTCGTTTTGTTTGGGATTTTTCTGAAAGAACGAAATGAACATGAACACCATTCCCAAACAATTTGAACTTTGTAAGTGTCCATAGAGTGCACATAGAGTACCTACCGACGGCGCAACGATCTTAATTTCAGACGCCTATACAGGGTGTTAACAAATAAGTGTCACAACGAAAAACTGTAGATTCCTCATAAAAAAAAGGTATTTATTTCCTTTTCGAAATTTTTCTCCGGACTTCCGTTTTCAAGATACACAGCGTCAAGAAAAGTAAAAATTTTCAGTTTTTTGCTTCTATTTCAGAAACCGTTTGAGCTACGCAGCTGAGCCTTAGTAGGTACACATAAAAGTCGGATAACGATCCTCCCTGAAAATATACTATTCAGTTCTTTTGCAAAACATTCTGTATAAGAAAAACATAACATTTCCCACAATTGCTGTTCTTAACTATTCATTTTCTGGTTGAAAAAAACAAAATTTCACACTTTTCGAAAAACTAAATGAATCACGAATAGTGGAATCACGAAACCATTTCGAGGTTTAAGTTCAAGCATCACAAAAATATTATTTGAAAAAATCCCAAAAATTTTCCATCAAATTGGGAGCATAAGGAATTTCATCATAATTTGCAGAAAATTGTTCATCGCCCTATATAACAAAATATCAACATGTTTTTTCAATCATCATTCAGGTAGTCATATAGCTGATAGGTTTTTCTATAGATTAGAAAAATTTATCCGAATGCGTGAAATGGTCCTGAAAATATTCGATGTTGAATTAAGTGCAAAAATGTCCTTGTTGCAGTTCATTTGAACAGCAGTATATAGAGTATCATCTCTATAGACTCTATACTCCACGCTAGGATGCCTTGCCTGCGGCTCGTGCTGCAAACTTCATCTGCGTTACCGCTCATTGAATAATATATCATCAGGTTTTGCAACGCATGATGCGAATATATTATTATTAAATAATAGATATTTACGATACGAGTATCGTAAAGACCATATTACCTTGTGAGATGGAAAAGTCGAATATCGTAATATGAATTTACGATACGAATATACAGGGTGTTTCAAAATTCAGTATCAAGATTTTAGGGGCGTATTTTTCAGGTCAAAATAAGACGTTTTTGTCCATAAACATGTGTCCGCAAACGCTTCGTTACCGATCTACAGAGCGTTAAAGTTAAACAAATACACGATGAGACATCCACCAACTTTCAAATAATGTCAAATGCTTCAAAACGAACCTAAACGTCAAAATGAAAATAGCAGTCAAAGCCCACTAATTCGCTTTTTCATTGTTCCGTTGAAAATTTTAATTAAATGTAGCGAATCACAAAAATTGATTTTACTTTTTTCTCGATAACGATCGCAGATGCGTGAAAATTACAGGAGACAAAAAAATTTATAAACGAAACAAAGAATTCATTTCGTATCTCAGAATTCACCAGCGGCGCACCACAAAAAAGTTTATGGGGTAAAAAGGGGCTTGACCCCTGAAAAAAATATCTCTCTGTAGATTCTCACAATCACTCGGCATGCTGGATGATGTAAGCCCTAGAACGTAACCTACATTCCAAATTTGATCTTGATATCTCAAAAATTGAAAGAGCTATGAAGAAAAAAATAAAAAAATCTTGAAACTTTAACGCTCTGTAGATCGGTAACGAAGCGTTTGCGGACACATGTTTATGGACAAAAACGTCTTATTTTGACCTGAAAAATACACCCCTAAAATCTTGATACTGAACTTTGAAACACCCTGTATAGTACAATATTTTACCTACTACCAAAAAACGCTAATTATTCAATCAAAAATTAGGATTAGACGTATACATACTTGTCGTGAATCTATTGTGTACTCGGTTGTCACTCATTCTTCGAACTGTCAACTATGACGCGTTCATTTCAATTTGAGAAAAATATCATCGACAAGAATTCCGATCACGAAATTATATATTCAGATATAGAAATTGCGGCAAATGAAGTAATTCAAACTTCAGTATCTGCTATACTCATGATCATTATAGTTCTAATTCCTGTTTTCTTTGAGTAAAACACTGGAAATTTGAATTATGTTTTCACTTTACCGCACTAGTGCGGTAAAGTAACACTTTTCAGCACTAGTGCGGTAAAGTATATCATTACGATACTAAAATCAGTGTCGTAATGTTTCACATTACATATATTGGTAGTGGGTAAATTCTTTTAATAATTTCGAGTTTGTGTGCTCTTATCCCTGAGTACTTTCAATAAATCTGTTCAATTTTTTCAGGATTTTGCAGCAATTTCGTCAACTGGTGAGGAGTTTGTTGAAGATAGTAACCTTTTCGAATTTTCTGAACCAGCCACTTTTGAAATAACAAAGGAAATCAACACGTTGATATTACACCGTGGAAATATCTTCGAAGAGCTCATTAATTCTGTAAAGATTCATGGTTATGAAGATTTCAAGAATATCAAAATAGAAATGATTTTACCAAACGGAAATTTAGAAATTGCTGAAGATGTCGGTGGCGTTCTTAGGGATACTCTTACCGAATTTTGGGAATCATTTTATGAAAAATGTAGTGTAGGCACGCATTTAAAAATACCTTACCTAAGACATGACTCTCAAGAGCAAGAATGGAGGGCAATTGGAAAAATTTTAGCAAATGGTTACTCGACCGTAGGCTATTTTCCGATTGAAATTGCCCCAGTTTTTATGATGGATTGTTTTGGAATGGAAATAGACGAAGAAGACATTTTTCTTAATTTCCTCAAGTATATCTGCGATACGGAGGCTGAAATAGTTAAGGAGGCCATCAATAGCTTTGACACAATCGATATGGAGGAGTTATTGGAAATATGTTCCAATTATGGATGTAAATGGCAACCAACTAAAGATAATGTTAAAAAGTTATTCAACCAAATTGCTGCAGAGGAGTTGATCCAGAAGCCAGCATTTGTCAAAAATTGTTTCGTACCAGAACTCAAGAAGATTTCTTCGGAAATTGATCTCAAAAACGTATACAAACAACTTGAACCCTCTGTGAAAAATATACTAACTTTAATCGAGAGTAACAAAGACATATCGGAAGCCGAGTCCGAAATTATGAAATTTCTCAGAAAATTCGTAAAAGAGTCTGATGAAAAAACAAGATGTTCCTTTCTAAGATATTGTACTGGATCTGATCTTCCGACTCGTCAAATTTCTATCCAATTCAATGATTTAGACGGCGTTGAGAGGGTGCCAGTAGCACATACATGCACCGGTCTTTTGGAATTATCCAGATCATACGAAAATTATGTGACTTTCCGTTCTGAATTTCACTCTTTACTTAGTTCACGAATATGGGTTATGGACTTGGTGTAGACATATTCCATATTCTTATATTTTTATGGAAGATAAATGTTATGTTAGTTAGGTACTTGCCATTAGGAATGTGATTTTATTTTGTGATTTTAAAATACAGGTGCAGTTTGACTTGAAGCATTCAGGAAGTAAGTAATCCAATGAGATGTAATCCAGTTAGGGACAGTAAATTCACAAATTATTTGAAAATTGTAGAAAACTTATTCTTGTGTACTATATAGGCTTCAATACGTAACGGGCACGAAATGACATAATGAAAACAAGCTGCCTTTGATTTTCAATAAAGTGGGTTATCAAATTTTTCAGTCAAAGCATCAGTTTCATTGAAATTTTTCATCAAAATTTTATTCACTCAAGCTTATGGACGTTTATTCCTGATGATGACAATGAACATTGTCCAAATATTTCAACAGGTGTTATACTTCCTGCATAATGCTAACCTGATTAGGGATGAAGCTAAGCTTTTATTTAACCTATTAGCTACCCCTTATATTATTATATAAACTGTGTGCACTTCGTACCTTTATTGAAATGTTTTTGATATATAACAAATGTGATTTAATTTTATAATTCGTTGAATTAAAGTTTATTTTTTTTAATTTGTCAATATTTATTTGAATATGTGAACCATTTGAAAATCTACTAGGACACCAAATTTAATAAATGAGTCTTTATTTTCAGAGCCAACTATTTTCATTTTTTTAGTTCAAAAAACTAAAAACAATTATTTGCCATTTTTTTATTGATTCTATAACTACATCACTGGATCTACCACATATTTTCAAATGGTCCATGTCTAAATTTCTTTGGAAGGCGTCAATGAATTTAATTAAATATGAAAAATATGATATCTAATCCACTCACTTCTTCAATTTCAGAACATTATCAAAATTCTGACTACACCACAGGATTCAGAATGTCTCGAAATATCACTGATCAGAATTTCATCTGATCAGTGATATTTAGAGTCTTTCAAAATCCAGAGGTGTATAGTCAGATGTTGATGAAAATTCTGAAATTGAAAATTGATTAAAGTGCATATTTTTCAAGTTCCATTACTTCATGACTTTTATAATAATGGACTTTTCGAGTGTTTACCTAATGAAAAAATGTTTGCTTTATAACGGTTTTCCATTTTGAATGGGTCACAATGCATAAACCGGGTGGCTACGAGAAAAAGGGGCCGCCCCTGTACTCCGTTCAATATAGAATTCTTAATCCACTGATATATTTTTTTTTCAATTGCAATTGCATACCTCGTTGGTCCCAGCACTGGGAACAAACGCCCCATAAGTCTAAACTTGTGTGGGGTTAGGTATACATACAAACACAAACATCCATGGCCTAACTAGGATTCGAACCTATGTCTCGGTGGGAGTCCCCATACGAACTCAACGCCTTCGCGCTCTCGACCATCGAGCCGTCATTAATATAATTTTGTTCTTCGAGTTAATTTCGATTTTACTGGTTTGTATAAGTTATAACCCTGCATTCAAAACTATATAACTTGATTTATTCCATTCGATATTTCCATATTTGAATTAACCTCCCGATTTATGCTTCGCTTCAACTTAACCTGTATATACAGCGTGAATTAAAGATAAATCGACACACATTCAGAGTTAACTTTTCTTGTCCGGAAATAAGAGTTTTTTCCCTATAAATATATATATTTATATATATATATATATATAAAACTAGGGAATATTGGGGACTGCAGCAAAGTCAAAAAGAGTACTCTTTAAAGTTGGTCCAAGCTTTCGAAAATCTTTATTTTCATCATCAGGGAGTCTGTAAAGTGATTATTCATGAGTATCATGTAGTTAAAGTAATGAAATCTTTGTGTACTTACAACTTTGTTGAGGATGGCTGACATGATGTTCATGTATAATTTCTTTATGTGTCTTGGTAACATAACATGAAAAAGCCGAAAAATCATCGATAAAAATACAATTACATTACATTGAATCACACGTTAAAATATTATAAACTAGTTAAAAGTCACATCTTCCACCACATGGTTGGAATTGTTAGCAGATAAGGTTATTGCAAATGGTGCCAGGAAATGAGTTTTTTTTGAAAAATGAATATGACTGACATATGACAGTGTGTGTGAAGACAATTGTCATGTCAAAATGCACGAAACAGTGGTACCAACAGACAATGTGTACCAACGTTGAAAACTGAATTTTGAATTGATTATGAGTTATCTAAAGACAGTAAAAAGGAATAAATCTCACTCAAATGATTGATATCCGTTTTTTTATTTATGCAATTATTGCATTGTGATATAAAGGCCATTTCTAAGAAAGTTCTTTTCATCAGATGTTTTTCTCGTGCAAGGATTTTAACATCATCAAAATTCATGCGGTGATCATATTTATTCACATGTTCTGCAAGTGCACATCTTTCTGGGTGCAGTCTGCAATCACTCCTATGTGAGATTATTCTATTGGATAGTGACCTCGATGTTTGGCCTATATATTGGTTGTTACAATCATGGCACGGAATACTATAGATTACATTTGTGTTAGATAACAAGGGCACTTTATCTTTGATTTTAGTGTGCAAGGATTTGATAGTTACTACTGTTCTACTGTTCTACAACTTTAAAGAGTACTCTTTTTGACTTTGCTGCAGTCCCCAATATTCCCTAGTTTTATTCCTAACTAGTCAGCAACGACTACCCTTCTACATATATTTATATATATATATATATATATATATATATCCTTACTTGCTTCGTTTTCGAGATACACGGAGTCAAATGTTTCAGAAAGAAAGCGTTTTTTTAATAATCACTCAATAGTTACTTGTTTTGCTAGGCAGAAGAGCCTATAGGCGTAGCTGAGGCTAGGAAACCAAATGCCAAAAGGCATTGAATCTTCTTTTCTGCCATGTGAAACATACATTTTTTTTTTCGAATTCCTTCCAATTTCACGCAAAATCCAAATATTATTCAGAACTCCATCATGTTGTGTTCACCCAGTCATTGTCAATTTTGATCACTAATTTGATTCATAATATTACTTTTGGAATATTGCATAGCAGCAATTTTGCAAGACTTGAGGCCTTGAAGTGTATTTTTACCTGTCCTGCCTAATATGCAGTAGAAGTCCGTGCCTGTTGTGTCATTAAAAAGCCACTTTTAAGTAATTTGGAGAAAACATCATTTTTGCTGATTTTGATAAAACTTGTCAACCTCATCTGCAGTAGCAGATCAAGTGATTAACGTTTGAGACGTCTGGTAATGAAGAAAACACGTAAGTATCGAATAAAAAAAGTACACAATTCGGTCATTATTTGATTATCATATATTATTATCATTATATAAGTGGCAAATTAGGTCAGATTCAGAATTGTGAGAACAAAAACTGTATTCTATTTTTAAGCTTCAAGTATAAATCTACAGTTTCATATGGATCAGAAGAGCGTGTAAAACCATCTTCCTCCATTTCTATAGAGCACAGATCATGAAAATCTTTATCACATGGCGTTTCGATAAATTTGCACTCAGATGAAAGAGTTTCAATCGCAAATGGAGGTATGGTGACTAGGTGATCCTAAGCCCCATAAACACTGGGCATTTCATACATTATAGCAGGTCTTCCGGCTGGAGCAATGGCATTTCTAGTTTTCCGAATTCTGTGAACATTCCACTCCAAAGAGATCTGATCAAGATCGTCCTGAAAGAAATAGAGCGAAATAATGTGGAAATCCTTATGGATTATAGTTAGAGTTTAGCAAGAAGTAAATGATCATTATTGCACACATCTGATACGAAAGATATATTTTTTTATCTATTCCGCGTAATGTTACTTTGGTGATCGATACCTTATTTTCTCAAAGAGGCGCAGCCAAGTTAAAAAAATAGTCGAGATCACTAAGTATTTCGGGCAATAGTTGCATTCAAAACTTTTTCTGCAAACGCCGTGAACTGGCTGCACCATTAATGTTAACATTGTGAATAATATTAAAATTAGGTAACAACTTGAAAAGTGTTGAAAATCCATAATAATTATTGTTGAGCATTTTAGAAATACGTTATTCATTGGATTTTTTGCTTGATTGGGAACCATAACCGTTAAAATACAGAAATCTACTATTTTTAACATGCGGTGTGCGAAATATGTATTTTGTGCAATATTTCGCACACATTGTCGTGTTAACGTGGGAAAATGAAAAAAAAAATGGGCACCTCGCATATTGTTATCAATGCGAGACCCTCGTAATTTTTTGACGCAAGTAGAAATAATCATTTATTATACAAGGGTAAAAATATGAGAATTCAGCTCGAGGTTGGGTTGTCTCCCGACGCGAAGTAAAGATATACAAACAACCGAGAGCAGAAATCTAATACTTTTCCCGTGTATAATAAACTTTTTTTTCTTTGTAAGGATATACAACTATTTAATATTGAGGAAACATATTATTACAATATCTTATAGTTATAGTACATTATCGATGTCAAAGTTTTGCAGTGGAAGGCTGTGATAGCAATGATTAGACCCTAAGGAAACCTATGGGTTCGTATATCCGGAAAAAAGTAGTCACTTTCTTCCGGAGAAAAAAGTTATTAATACAAAGTGATATTCTAGTTTTCATGAAAACTATTAGAAGTTATTTATTGGAATTGATCATACACGTAAAGTACAATAGACTTCTAGGTGCATTCGAATGTCTGAAAATAGTGAAAAGTACTAATAGCATAAATAGTGAAAGAGGGCCATTTCATTCATCTCCTCCCAGTTTTCAGTTCTTGATTACTAAATGGAGCTTTATTGTGGTTAAATTATTAAATTATCAGCATCAACATGTACTTGGTCCATTGCTTCGACTTCTCCGACTTACCTGTATTAGGGACATGAAACAGAATTGTATCAAGGATTTGTCCAAGAAAGAACCATCAAAATCATTATTTCCCTTCAGCATTTGAAATATATTCATCCAATACTGTGCACCATGTTTACGTAATATGGCCCACCATGATTCAATGCGCTGATTATGCATACTTTTTCCATAAAGGAAAGATGGTCTATTTGTGGAAATAGTGTTGAACAATTCGTGTAATATCTCTTGTAATTTTTCGATTGTCCCATTTTCAGTACCCATATCACATCTTACTGTCGCAGGGCATCCTCCAACTGACTTTATTGCATTTAGAAAATGCCCACCAATTACCTGGAAAATTTTAAGATTTTTCTATTTTTGATTACGAAATATGAGAATATTAGTTTTATTAGTTTATAAAGTTTATAAACGTCATGATCGTAAAGGTATGTTATGATGGAAGTGTTTTCTATAAAAATCAGTCCTAATGACATGAAATAACTGGTCAAAGTATAGCAGATTTTGATGAATTATTTCATATCATCAGGAACGATTTTTGTTGAAATAAATTCCACCGAAACATATATATCCCACGATCACGTTTACATAAAAAAGACTGATATCCTTTATATTTATTAATAAAAAGGCTTCTAGATCGTTTTATTTTAGCTACTCTCTGCTCCTTTTGATGTATAATGAAATCAAAAAAAAACTAGTTGGATATTATACGATGCTGAAGTCGGAATCATAAGTGAGTATAACAGTGTGTCATTTCTTCCAATTTACTCTTAGGTGATTCGATTAATTATTATGTTACGTATATTTTGGGTGATGAATAGTATCTATTTGAAAATGGAGATGGTACTTACTTTAGGATCGCTTGTAGTAAATCCTGCTTTGAGCCAGATTATGTGTCTGGAAAATCCATCTATGCAACCATTTATGCAGATGCCATAAGGCTTGAGTTTATCATATGAATCAACGTGCCATAAATAATTGGGTCCTTCACTGCGATATTGTCTTCGACGTAATCGTTTTTTTCGGTGGAATTCAACTCCCTCTGGATCGAGTAGCTTCAATATATCTCTAACAACATATTGTGTAACAACCAAATTATTTTGCAAGCAACGTAAATGCATCCACTTGTAACCGTGAAGTTGGCCTGATTTGCTTAATTCGCCTTCGATAAAATTCACAACATCTTCTATTTTTGTATAATTCTTACGTCTAAATAATCTTGCATGGGACAGCATCCTCTTCAAAGTTCGAGGCGATAACACCTTCCCATGTAAAACTTTTAGGAATTGTATGATTTCTTTTTGTTGAAATCCCATAGAAAAATATAGTGTGGCTAGCTCAATGGTACTTTGGTTCTGAAATAAGGATTTATATGCAATTCGATTTCATAATACACTGAAATACTATTCATTTACTCACCTTCGATTCAGGAGTACTCATTCTGGCGAATAATTTCAGAAGCTCTAGCTCAGAACAGGAAAGAACTTTCTTGCTGAAGCCCATTGTGGTATTCTACTGATATTGCAGGCAGTTTCGACATATTATCTCGTAATTCCGAGATAAAAGTCGGAATTCCGAGATAAAAGTCGGAATTTCGAGATAAAAGTCGGAATTCCGAGATAAAAGTCGGAATTCCGAGATTAAAGTCGGAATTCTGAGATTAAAGTCGGAATTCCGAGATTAAAGTCGGAATTCCGAGTTTAAAGTCGGAATTCCGAGTTTAAAGTCGGAATTCCGAGTTTAAAGTCGGAATTCCGAGATTAAAGTCGGAATTCCGAGATTAAAGTCGGAATTTCGAGATTGAAGTCGGAATTCCGAATTTTAAAGTCGGAATTCCGAGTTTAAAGTCGGAATTCCGAGTTTAAAGTCGAGATTCCGAGATTAAAGTCGGAATTTCGAGATTAAAGTCGGAATTCTGAGATTAAAGTCGGAATCATTTGAAAAATAAAATTTTAAAACAGTTTAGCCCTTCTGCGCTTCCGTAGAATTCTGGTGTCGAATTCGGATGTCTCGATTCATTTCTTATATAAAATAGAATTTTCTATATATTCTAATAAAAAAATTCGGAACTTCAATCACCAAAACAGGCTTTTTTATGAAGCAGCATCCCATAAAGTCAACGCCCTGTATCTCTGGAACGTATCTTATTCTTTACTTGGAAATCATCATGCACAACAAAATATAATGTTTATTCACACGATCCTAATATGCACTGTTCACAAGATAGGAATGTGTATCATGAAGATTTCGATTCTCACTTCAATTGGAGGAATATGGAAGAACAGGAGACACTTCCTTATTATAATTTAGGAAAACATTTTTCTCCTACAGAACTATGCGGAATACGGAACATTCACAAGAGTGCCATAATGAGGATGATTGATCAGTCATCACATTCAAAGATGGAATGAGAACCCTATCACCATCCCTGAATATTTTCTGAAGAAAAATATCAGGGGTGATGGTGCATCCATCCCTACCAAATTTCTTTGGGTTTGTTCGATTACCAAAAAGAGGGCATATTCTCTGAAATGCACCTTTGTCATATGTCATCCAATTTTAAACACTCATTTTCAACAGCGTATTCAAGAATGTGTTTTCCTAGGTGAACTTCGAACTCGACTCACGGAGAGACGGTTTATTTCTTTATACAGGGTGTCCGCTGAAAGGAGGTCAATCCATTAACCACATATTCCTTGAACGAAAACAATGTTAGTTTCCAAATACCATTTTTCATTTTTGCCTTTAATATTCGATATACAGGGTGTCAAAGTTGGAAATTGAAAACTGTTTTTTTTTTCTAATAACTCGCGTATTTGATGAGATGTCAATCTCAAAATGGGTACATTATTTCAGCACGAAGAGTTACATCATGTGATTGGAACATAACAGAAAATAACTGTCAAATATTCAGAATACTAAGGGTCAAGCACACACTCACCCCCATTTCTGCGCTAATAACTCCCTATCTATTAACCTTCAAGTGTTCAATCATTTTCGAGTATTTTTTGTCTCTTGTGGAATTCCGATTAAATCATTTGTTTTTAAAATTATTCGAAAAGTACTGGTTATTGTTTGATGCCTCGCGGCTCACGATAATCTCATAATGTTCACATACTACTATTTATATTTCGTCGAAATTGGAAAAAGGCGTATCTTTTCACGTACGAGAAGGTGAATATGGAAATACCAGGTGCTTAGAGCAGATGTACTAAAATGATTTTTACAAAAAAAAAAGTGAAAATATTATTTCGATACATTCGCTCTGAGCACCCGGCATATTCCATATTTACCTTTCCGCACGTAAACGAAATGAATTGGAGTATGTGAACATTATATAATTATGTACCAATACTTTTCGAATTATCTTAAAAACAAATGATTCCATCGGAATTTTACAAAAAAATCAAAAAATACTCAAAAATGATTGAACACTCGGGAAAAATAGATAGGAAGTCATTAGCGCACGTACAAAACGAATATGGAGGTAAATGTTCACTTGACCCCCCCCCAGTATTTTGAATATTCGACAGTTATTTTTTGTTTTGTTTCCCTCGCACGATAAAACTCTTTGTTCTGAAGTAATGCATAAATTTTGAGAATAATATCTCATTAATAACGCGAGTAATTATAAAAAAACCGTTTTTAATGAAATTTACAACTTCGACACCCTATATTTCGAATGAGAAGGGCTAAAATGAAAAATGGTATTTAGAAACTCATATTATTCTCGTTCAAGGAAAATATGGTTGTTGGATTGACCTCCTTTCAGCGGACACCCTGTATAAATGAGTTGTGTCCAATCCTCAAATTTTGAACTGTTTTAAACGTGGTAGCTTGTTGTTCCAGCAATTCTGAAACACCTGTATATAAATGTATATAGGGAGAGAAGTAGTATGGTAGTCTCTTGCTGACTCGTTGAGTTGTGAGCTCCCAAATTATTTGTGACTGCAGCGAAACGAAGGTGTAATCTTATATCATTATGTTCCCAATATTTCGACACTGACTATTATCATCACCAGTAAGCTACGAAATTCTGAAATTTGTCTTCAAATAATCGATAATTTCATTTGGTAAACTGTGAGAAAATGTTTGGACAAGGTTAACAATGACAATTGTCATTTGACAAGTAATCAGTCGTTTGTCATGGGACATAAAGGCTACGTACCCCAGGGGTGCTATAAAAAGTTGTCACAGTTACGGTTGATACTGAAAATGAGATTATTATTCATGATACTGGAATTGTTATCATTGAAGAGCATGGATTCTGAATATGGAAACACATTCTGAATTCAACTAGAGCATTTGGAATGACGTTGTGTACCCTTGGGTTCTTGTCTCACATGAGTAAATGACATCTTTCTCAAATGATTCAGATCTCTTATTTTGTTTGACCTCATGTTCGATTGAGATAACCGTATACACGGATTTCGGGCTTTCGGTCCTCATCAGTACGGTGAAAGGAAGTGCAAGGGATAGGCATGACTTGGTGGAAAACTACAAATGAACCGAGTCAACAAATTCGTGCTTTCGGTCAGCAGAGCCAAAAGTCTCAGGAGAACAGCTATCGTCACCACGGAGGCAGCCATAGCTATACCTGTGTGACATCCGTGTCCAGGAGTACATACAATGAGATGAAAATGATATCGGGAGAACTGTGAAGTGACTAGGAAGAAATCGTTGGACATATACTCCACAAAAAGATAACCGTTTATACGTGTTTCGGGCTTTTGGCCCCCATCAGTACGGTGAATGGAATCCCAATGGATAGGAAACACTTGATGAAAAACGGAACAACAAATGAACTGAATCAAGAATCATGAGCCAGGCGCACATGATGTGATTTTGGTCAGCAAACCCTGAGATCTCAGGAAAACAGCTGACGTCACCACGAAGACAGCTTCATCTACTTGCGTGACATCCAGGAGTACAAACATCAAGATGGAAGTGATATCAAGAAAACTATATAGAGACCAGGAGGAGATAATTGGACATTGCCCTCACGAAGAGATCACTATATACTCGTTTCTCAGGCTTACGGCCCTTATCAGTACGGTGAGATGGAGTGCAGTGAATAGGCAGCACTTGGTACAAGAACAAATGAACAGGGTCAACAAACAGAAGCCATTGCACATATGTGGTTTCAGATAATTGTATGTACTCCTGGACACGGATGTCACCCAGGTAGCTTTAGCTGCCTTTATGGTGACGCAAGCTGTTCTCCTGAGACCTGAGGGTCTGCTGACCGAAACCACAGATTTCCAACCAGCTTCAGTCTGTGGACTCTGTTTATTTGAATGTTTCGTTCTTCACAAAGTACTGTCTATCCTTCGCATAACCTTTCACCGTACTGATGAGGGCCGAAATACGTGTTTACAGTCATTTCTTTGTTAGGGCTATGCCCAGTAATCTCTCCCTAGTCATTTCACAGTCGCCTCGATATCACTCTCTTCTTATTATATATAATTATATAGAAGTGAGACAATTTGTTGCTGACACGTTGAAGATGAAACTAGCTTGCTGGTGGGGATTGCAGGAGAGTGAAGGTGAACCCATTACAATTCGCCCGACCTTTCGGAAATTCAAATCTCTTATCATCAGGGCGACTGAAAATATATATTGATATGTGAAGGTACATCGACAATATCATTGAGGATTGATCAAATGGTACTTATACTCCTTGAGGACGATTACAATGAAGGTAAAGCATTTGAACAGTAATCCAAAAATAGTTTTATCACGAATTGAAACATTGAGAATTTTGTACAACGTTACTGTCACGTTGGTCAACTTTACGGAAGTCGAAGAAGGTTTCGTTTGCGAGATACAGTTGTTAAGTTGACAATTGAAAAAAATCATCGAATTTCCAGATAGCTGCTTAACAAATTATTCTTGATATTCTGGTGCATAACTCATAACCTGAGAGTGATTTGATTGGTAGTATTATCAAAACGATCTGACTCCTAGTAAAACCATTGAGAGGTATTGATGGGGAACACCCAAATCAACAGAATGTGAAATCGCATATCCGTGATCTTCTTTCAATGTTCCACGAAAAGGGATATCTTGTGATTTTCATTATCATGAAAATATGTATAGAATAGAGCCAGATCGCCAACTTTTTCACGGTGTACCAGAGAAATGAGTAAGTCTATGAGCGAGGCATCACCCACGAGACGAATCGCTTTTCTTTGGACAGAATCCAATAGTTTTAGGGTATGTTTGGGTGTAGTTATCCATCAGGATATATATTTTTCAACCATTATTGTATGTGTATGATTGTCCTTGATATGATATGATTCAATCTATATCTCGATGAGAGAACTGTCTAAATCGATGCGAATCCAATTAATAATTTCAGTATCGTAGTACATGGAAGGAGATGACTACTAGGAAATTTTTATGTGGGTAGAAGTGATAGAAAAATAATATCTGGAAACACGGACGCGTATACCAAGTGGAACTCTGCTTTTTTCACCATATCATCAGTTCATAATACAAGGTATTTCTTTAATACCCAACATGTACCTTCTGTTAAATAATATCATATATGTACCTATAACACTAACAGACCAATATTTTTCAGGAATCGTATTTATATCTACTGTGAATGTATAGAACCGTAATTCCTCAAACCGTATTTTGTATAATAATAATAAAAATAATAATAATTTATTCGTCATTTAGGTACAGTGTGTACATATGGTAAGTCATACAATGCGTAAGTCACATGATATAATAAAACCAAATTGTAGATCATTGAGTAAAAATAACAATCGTATGAATAAATAAAATCAAAACGGATCTGACGACAGCACAACACAGGATACATATTTGAAAGTGAAACGATTGACAGTATAAATAAAATCATAGACTGAGTCCAAATGACCACGACCATATATGTATAATTGAAATCACTGAATTGAAGTTGTATTACGGAATAGGATGACAAGTAAAATAATTCACAATAATGGATCATTCAAATATTCTTGATAGGAATAGTACTATTTGTCAGTCAGCAAACATTTTATTTTGTTAAAAAATAATCACATTCAGAATTTTTCATTTCCGTTGGCAGTTCGTTGTAGAAACTCAGTGCTTTGTAGAGAGGAGAATTTTGGAATTTCGTGGTTTTGTGGTTTGGTATTTTTAGGTGACTACCATTGCGTGTGTTTCAAGCATGCGAAGAAGCATTGGTATCGAAGGATTTCAAGTTGCTTCTAATGCATTTCAAACATTTCAAAATATTGATGGATGGAGCAGTCAACAATTTCTCTCTTATAAATATTGGTTTGCAACTATCTCGATAGTCCATATCAAATATTAATCTTACGATACGTTTCTGCCCTATAAACACTCTACCAAAATCTTTACCACATCCCCATGACATAGTGTTGAAGGAAATGTGTGAGTATACCATTGCATAATAAATGCTCAATAAACTCTCCTTGCCTACACATGTTTTCATTTGCCTAATTGCAAAGAATGCTGAATTTAGTTTCTTGCATACATGATTGATATGTAGATCCCAGTCTAACCTCTCATCTAGAAATGTTCCCAAGAATTTCACATCGTGCGACATGACTATTTCATCAATAGCGTTTATTTCACCAGGGATATTATCTTTCCTATTATAGAATCTCATTGAAACTGACTTTGTTGTGTTTAAAATGAGTTGATTTTTATCACACCATGATGTGAACGAATCAATGATTTTGCCGACATTTGTTAATAGTACATCTGGATCAGGACAAGCAACTGTAATTGTTGTGTCATCAGCAAACATGGTGATGTAGCAATCAGTTACGTTTTCGGGCAAGTCGTCGACAAATAGCACGAATAGTAGGGGTCCTGAAACAGACCCTTGCGGTACTCCTAATTCAACATCACGCTCACCTGACGTAAAACCGTTATTTTTCACAGTCATGCTACGTCCAAACATATATGATTTCAACCATGTCGATAAATTATTTGGAAAAACAAGCAATTTCAACTTATTATTTAGAAATTCGGATGTCACCGTGTCAAATGCCTTTGAAAAATCGAAAAACAGGCTGATTACACAATTGTTGGAATCTATCTCAGAGTAAACAAAATTGAGAAATTGGAATGATGCCGTTTCCACAGAATGATTTCTTCTAAAACCATGCTGGTTACCACATATCAAGTTGTTCATTTCCAAATAATTCATCATCCTAGCAGTTACTACTTTCTCGTACAACTTCGAGAGTGAGCAGAGTAGGGAAATATGTCTATAGTTGTCTAACTCTGTCTTATCTCCTTTTTTGAATAAGGGAATCACTAGTGCCTTTTCGAACTCAGTGGGAAAATATCCTTGGATATAGGACTGGTTCATTAGGTGAGTAAGGGGATATTTTATCAAATCTATTACATTCTCAATAGTAATTATAGAAAGTTCATCTATCCCAGATGATTTTTCATTTTTCATCATATTTAGCGAGTCAATTATTTCTGTTTCTGTAATAGGTCCATTCTGAAATGCATACTAGCATACTAGACAATAACAGATTGCAAATGCGCATATGTCAATTTTTTCTTTCATAAAATCAATATCGCAGATCCGCAAATATACAGAATAAAAAACTGAAAAAACGAACATTACAGCAGAATGATATTTCGTCAGGACCATAACAACACAATCCGTAATTCGTCAGATTCGCAACATGCCAGACCGCACATTAGCAGGCCGTACATTGTCAGGATCGAAAAACAACAATATCAATAATAATAATAATGATGATGACAGTGCTTTATTGAACATAAATACGAAATGTTCGAAAGGCTATTGACCGGAGTCCTTCTGCCCAGTGAATTATAATAATATTATGACATATGATTATTGCATGTTGAAATGGAAGGGTTATTGATGAATGAATGAAAAAATGAATCATTGATTGGAAACTTCTTGTATGGTGTCTACGTCCTTCATTCCTCTTGCAAGTCGGTCAAGCACTCATAAACGGTTCGAGCTGGGTAAACGTATCTTTGTCGGTGGTTTTGGTTCCTTTTATTCATCATTGGTTCTATCAACTCCATGTTACATTGTTTGTGGGTGGAATTTTGGGTGAGACAGGATATCCTTTCTGATATGAGTTGCGTGCCTGTCACTTTGTATAGGAGCTCGTTCGACGGATTATGAAGAGGGTTTCTAGGGTGTCTGATTGGTTGGTATATATGGAGTGAGCATATTCTAAAATCAGTCGACAAATATTTTTGTAGATGTGGGATGCTGTTTTCACATTGATTTTTTTTTTTTGGTGGTCAGGTTTTTGAAATGTTTTGCTCTTCGTGAGCATTTTTTCCTTATATTTTTGTGCGATTGTTGAAGTTTAGTTCATGATCTAATTGAACACCAAGATATTTCGCTGTTATTGAACATCTGATGGTCTCGTTGTTTACTATAATTGGGGGTGAGTCATCATTCGGCGAGTGATTGAGAATGATCAGTCGGGACTTCTGATAATTTTCTATTTGAAGCTATTCAATTGCTTTGCGCAGAAAATATGTGGTTGCTCATAAGTGCTCTGTCGTCTGCATATTGCAATATATGATTCTTGTTAATTTCTTGCTGATTTTGGTTAGCGTTGTAGATGTCATGGCAATATATATCGTATATCAGTGGAGACAGCGGAGATCCTTGAGAGACTCCTTATTCTGGGGTGCTAGGTTCTGAATGACTTTCTCCTAATGTCACTCTAATTGAGCATTCTGCCAGGTGGATAAAACATTCAGGACAAATCAGCTTGAATAGTTCGTGAAGCAGCCCTATATGCCAAACACTATCAAATGCTTTGTTGATGTCTGAGAAAATTGCCGCACTTTTTCGTCCTGATAGCTTGCATGTCCGAATGTTTGATGTAATAATCGATAATGGGTAGAAGGAAAAACAGTTGTTTCGTAATCTTTATTGATACTGTTGAATTGAGTTTCCGACTGCGTCCTCAATCAAGTTTCTCAAGAGTTTCTCGAAGTTCTTTCCTATGACTGGTATAAGTGTGATTGGTCTATAGTTTTCTGGTTTACTTTAGTTCGTAGAGGGTTTTGGGATTGTGATGATCGTTTCTGATTTCCATTCGGGTGGCATGTACTGGGAGTTGTGGCAATGTTAATATATTTTGATGTTATATAGATGAATTTCATAGTCTAGTTTCCTCAATATCTGTTCTGTTATCTAGTCTTCTCCTGGAGCAGAATTCTAACTTTGATTTATTATTCCAAAGTAGGTCTCTTTATTGATGGGTGAGATGACATCTTGGGGTGCAGTTGTGAAGTCGTTCGGGTGCCAGTCGCTCACCTCTCCATAAAAGTCTCGGTCAAGTTGTTGTATGTCTTCATATTTTGTGAAGGCTTTGGTGAAGTGTTCTGCCATGATTATGGCTTTTTCTGCGTCTGATGTAAATTCTTCTCCATTTCTTTTTTTTTGAGCAGGCATGTTGAAAAACAATGAAGGAGAATTCAGATAATTTACCTCGATATCATCAATCGATAGTATCGAAAACAAAATAAATTAATATCACATTAGCAAAAAGTACAAACACTGAACCCTGAACAAAATGAAAAAAAAAATGAAATTCGGATTATTCAGTTACTACAGAATTGAATAACCTCAGATTCTCTTGCAGGCAAATACACAATATTTCATATAGTTATCGGCTTTGCATGGTAAGTGTACCCTTTTGATAAGAAAAATGAGACATTTGTTGCAGTCGTTCTGACAGAACATATTTTCTTGATATTTTTTTCAAGCTAACCTGAAGCTACTCTAATATTACACTCACCATTATTTGAATTCGCTCAATATTTTGTGTATCCGTTTTGTTCTTCAACGTATCGAAAACTTCAACCCAATTGGTCGAGACGTTCAATAATTGACGAACCAACAGCAGCGTCACCTACCACATCCAATTGTATTTCCAAATCATTCAAGAAACCATCGAAAAACTTGAATAACATTACAAACCATTCGGTTCAGCCGATTAGAAGTTATGTGAAAAAGATATGCGTACGAAAGAAAAATTCTTACTACCCGTTGTTCTATTATCCGTTTCTCGTTAGAATTGAACATCTCTTCACGGCAAGAAGTAGCCTATGTTCCTCAAGGATAACTTTGGCTTCTAATGGTGACAATTTTTTTCGAATCGGTTCCGTAGTTCCAGAATTTATTGAAAACAAACTGTAATATATCTGCAAACATTATATTGAGTAAATTTATTTGCGCACCTTGTAGCGCACTTTTTATTAACATTGGTTTTTAGGATACCTATATGTGAATAGATATGAAGGTCATGAGTGGACGGCAGTCTTTAGTCGGGAATATTCATAGTTGAATGTGAAGAAGTAATGTTGATAAAATAAATCGCGTGTTTGCTGAAATGAGTGTTTCCATGTAACTTTGAATACTACAAATTGGCGACGAGGATGGAATCCGGGAAAGTGTTGTGCTAACGTGGGGGATTATGAATTTGAGTTGAAATCAAAAAGTGTGATTCATTAAAGTACCGGAAAGAAAATGGCAGCGAGTTTCGTGGGACATTTAAGGGAATTCAACCCAAGTGTAAACGATTGGAGTATATTTAAACCACAGCTTACACAGTATTTCATTGCTAACGCAATTGCGACTGAAGAGGTCAAACGTGCTTTTTTGTTGAACTGTTGCAACGAAAGTAGTTACCAGCTACTGTGCAGTTTGTGCATCCCACTTAAACCAGAAAACAAATCCTATGATGAGTTAGTCAAACTTCTTGATAATCATTTTACCCCAGCAAAGTTAGTTTTCCCGGAAAGACACAAATTTTATAGTGCAGTTAAATCAAAGGACGAATCTGTCCAAGAATGGGCAGCCCGAGTTAGACAACTTGCTTCAAAATGTGAATTTGGTGCAGAACTTATTGTTTTGTTGAGAGATAAATTCAATATGGGGTTCGAAAGGGGACCCATAATGGACCGGCTGTTCGAAGAAAAGGAAGTGGGGCTTTCCTTTGACAAGGCAATTGAAATAGCTTGCAATAAGGAAGCTAGCAATAATAATATTCAGGAAATAAGGATCAAATCTGAACCTGAGGTGTATCGTATGGGTGAAAATTCGCAGTTAGGAGCACCAAGGAAGCAGAATTTCAATAATAGTGGTCGCTTTCCAAGGCATATTCCTGCCAACCAGCAACATCAACATCAGCCATCGTCAGTAAGTAGTCCCAGTTCTAACGCAGGCGCATCAGCGAATATGGCTGCTGGATCAAGATGTGCTGTTTGTGGTAAACATCACCCAGGACAGTGCAGGTATCGTACATATAATTGTAACGTTTGTGGAGCCAGAGGCCATCTTGCACCGGTGTGGAAACAAAGAAATAGCAGAAACAACTTTTTAGATGTTCAATCCATTGATAATCTTGATGAACTATTTCAAATGAATGTAGACGGTTATCAACCGATCAGTATTGATGTTTTTGTAAATGATATGAAAATGCTATTTGAATTAGATACCGGTGCCAGTCTGAATCTAATTTCGAAATAATCATACTATCAGCACTTTTCAAATATCTTAATAATTCCGATGGGTAAAATAGCTGTGAATTTGACCCACAAAAATCGTTCGGAAAACATGTTTTTGTATGTTATTGATAATGGGGGAACACCCCTATTAGGTAGAGATTTTTTTTATGAATTTTCTCTAAGCATAAACAAAGTCGATTGTCATGAGAATGTTCTGGAAAATTTTCGCGAAGAATTTCCATCGGTATTCAAAAATGAATTGGGATTATTCAATAAAGGCTATATCCACTTGCAACTTAAACAGAATGTACAACCAAAATTTTTCGAAGCAAGGCCTTTGCCTTTCGCTCTGAAGGAGAAAGTTGAAATAGAAATAGAAAGGCTTTTGAAATTAAATGTGTTGACGCCGGTGGGATATTCGGAATATGGCACTCCAATAGTACCCATATTGAAGAAAAACGGTTCTGTAAGATTATGCGGGGACTATGCCTTGACATTGGATCAAGATTTAGAAATTGATAAGTTTCCGCTTCCTCGCATAGAAGAGTTATCCGTGAAATAACAAGGTGGAAAGTATTTTACTAAACTAGATTTGTCGAATGCATATCAGCAAGTCATGTTAAGTGCAGAATCCCGTTTATTAACTACAATTTCTACACATAAAGGTTTATTTTGTTATAACAGACTACCATTTGGAATTCACACAGGTCCGTCTGAATTTCAACAAATCATGTCTCAAATGTTAGATGGTTTAAAAGGTGTCGCATGTTTTCAAGACGATGTTCTGATCACTGGTAAACATTGGGCTGAACATGTAGATAGGGTGAAAACTGTTTTAAATGAATTTGCTGAAAATGGTTCAACCGTAGAGATATCGAAGTGTGATTTTTTTAAAGGAAGTGTCACTTATGTCGGATTTGAAATCGATAAGGAGAGTCTACACACATGCCAAGAAAAAGTCGATGCTAAAACAAATGCTTCAATTCCGCAAAATATTACTCAAGTGAAGTCTTTTCTGGGTTTTGTAAACTATTACCATAAGTTTATACCTAATGCTTCCACACTTCTTCAGCCGCTTCATAATTCGTGTAAGAAAGATGTTGAATGGAATTTCGACTCGAAGTGTATCGAATCTTTCAATGAGGTAAAAAAAGTTTTGGCGTCCGCAGAAGTGCTCGTGCATTATAATCCAGAGTTACCCGTTCAATTAGCGGTAGATGCTTCACAATATGGGGTGGGTGCGGTTATTACTCATAGTGTCCAAGGGGTGAACAGGCCTATTGCCTATTCATCTCGCACGTTGAGTGAAAGCAAACAACAGTATTCGCAAATTGAGAAGGAGGCACTGGCAATAATTTCCGGTGTGCAGAAATTCTACCAGTATTTGTTTTATAGACGTTTCATCTTGTTAACTGACCATAAACCATTGGTTGCAATATTTGGGCAAAAAAAGGGCATCCCAACATATGCTGCAAATCGTTCGCAGAGGTGGTCTTTGATATTAGCAAATTTTCAGTATGATATTAGATATATTAAATCCAAGGAGAATTATGCGGATTGTTTGTCAAGATTACCTGTTCATAATAATTATGAAAGTAATGATGACCATACTTCTATTATAAATTTCATCAGTCAAAATGAAAATTCACCAATTGATAGCAATATCGTACGCGAGCATAGTTTAATAGATACGACCTTGAAGAAAGTTTTTCAATTTGTAAGAAACGGGTGGCCCAAAAAGGTTGAAGACGACTTGAAATTATATTTTCTTAATAGGCAGGCCTCCTCGATTATAAACGATTGTTTGATGTTTGGAAATAGGGTTGTGATTCCGACTAGTTTACAGGGTGAGCTACTCAAAGAATTACATAAATCACATATGGGTATGGTCAAAACAAAAAGTTTAGCGCGTTCGTATATCTGGTGGCCTAAAATGAATGTAGATATCGAAAATACAGTAAAAGCTTGTTCCTCATGTCTGCAGTATCGTCAAAGTCCTCCTAAGTCTGCTCTAATTAATTGGAAGTATCCAGTGAGTCCCTGGACCAGAATTCATGTAGATTATTTAGAGCCGTTTCATGGTAAGCATATTTTAGTAGTGATTGATGCTCATACCAAATGGCATGAAGCTTTCATCGTGAATAATACCAGTAGTTACATTTCAATGAAAATTTTGAGGGAATTATTCGCGAGATTTGGTTATCCTTTATGTTTAGTTTCCGATAATGCTACTAGTTTTTCTTCCGCTGAGTTTAATAGGTTTTTCAAATTGAATGGTGTTGAAATCATACATAGTCCACCGTATAATCCTTCCACAAACGGCGCAGCTGAAAATACCGTAAAAACTATTAAATTGGATTTATCAAAATCCGTTGAAGCATCTGTTGGTGGTGATCGTGATTTAGATTTAATATTGAATCGTTTTCTGATGGATTATAGTAATACTCCCCACTGTTCCACCAGCGTTTCACCGGCCGAATTGATGATAGGCCGAAAACTTAGATTCCGATTCGATTTTTCAAAGCCGAAAGATTCAAATAAAAATGAAAATGATATTCAGGGTCATATTGATACAGTGAAAACTAGTATGAGCAATCAAAGAAAATATTACAAGGGTACTAGAAACCGAATTTTCAATAAGAACGATATCGTACTCGTGAGAGATTATAGGGGGTCAAAAAGAAAGTGGATCAAAGGGATCATAAATTAAAAAATTGGTTCAAGAACTTATTCACTATTCATACCAGAAATTGACCGAACATGGCACCGGCATCTGAATCAAATCTTAGAATATGGTAGTATAGATTCAAATGAAAAAGTTGTTAGTGAAGTTTGCCAAAGTGAGGATAGTTATAAAGAAAATAATTCTGAAGGCACTGAAAATAGTGATGATTTAAATTTAGATGAACTCTTTGAATCACCCCGGTCAAATTTAAATGATGATCATCCTGAAAATGATTTTCAATCGAATTTACGTAAAGGAAATCGTCTCAGAGAACCAACATCACGCTTTCAAGTATAATTGGAAATTATTACCAGAATACAGGGGAGGTGTGATATATCTGTAAACATTATATTGAGTAAATTTATTTGCGCACCTTGTAGCGCACTTTTTATTAACATTGGTTTTTAGGATACCTATATGTGAATAGATATGAAGGTCGTGAGTGGACGGCAGTCTTTAGTCGGGAATATTCATAGTTGAATGTAAAGAAGTAATGTTGATAAAATAAATCGCGTGTTTGCTGAAATGAGTGTTTTCATGTTACTTTGAATACTACACAAACAAACAAACAAATCTTGCCTCTCAATGATATTAGTATAGATTCAGTTCGTCTCTCTGTCTGTGCTGTTTCCTTTAACGTTAGCGCCGTCATCACGTGTCTGTCAACAAGGAAATCACTACCGTCTTCTCACTCATCGCATCTAGGGATAATCATTGGGGGATCTACCGAATTACTAATTAAATTCCTGTGATATTTTTTATACTTATGCCTCCATTTTTATCATCAGACTGGAACCAGATTGTTAAGTTCTTCCAGAGAGCTCTGAGAGGGGACCAGACCACATAGACTCCACCCTCAATCACGCCATTGATCCAGAGAGACCGTAAAGTGTCTTGCAGTGAGTACTCGTGTGACATAATGAAGTTTCCGGAGAGGAAGCTCCTTTCATTGCAGGGCAGGGGGTTACAAAATACCATAAAACACTCTGTTGAAGTTGGCCAAACGAAAAAATTGGGAATGTATAGTAGATTTTTTTATTAGGATTAAAAAGTGACACAAGCGAATTTTGCATTTGCGAGGTGGAGCATCTAGCGAAGCCAAGCAAGAGCAAAAATAATAGATTCATCAAATAGTTTTTTGTGTGTATCTGAAAAGCATTCTACATCGAGAAAACATTAGGCTGATCAGTGAAGAACTGATCTGTAGGAAAGTCATCAAAAAGAAACTCCCCATTCCTTGACAACTTCTAAATTATGTGGTACATTACGAACGTATAAGCCGCTTTGACCATCTGGAAAAGAAGCATATATTATTAACAAAGTGAGCCCTACAATCCAGATTCTATACTGACGGTAACTATCAAATCATTGTCGATCACTGCAAAATTGCCGATAGTGAGTACGAGTGGTCTTTGCACTCTGGCCATCACAATCAACAGACTCCTCTTCACTTCAGAACTTTGGTCGTACCAGTTACTGTTGAATATTCTCTGGCTCAAATCTATACTCTGAAAATTCAAAAACGATTACAATATCCCAGTTGACAGGAGCTCCTGACATCAGACATGTAACATATCTCTAGACAGTGAAATATAACATCCCAACAAGAACATCATCCGAATTGACTATATTTCCAGAAGTAACGGCGGATTCATGCAACATTCATTATAATTACATTTTCACTACATTATAGTTACATTTTCACTTGCCGAGAAGTACCAGTTCAAGCAATTCATGACCCTAATCAACTGATTATTCGAGGTTATGTGATTTGCTTGGATTATTCAAATGATTACAGGTTATTTGAGGATTTGTCTTCATTTTGAATAAAATATCTGAGGAGAATTAGAAATAGTATTCGTGAGGAAAATGGTCATTCAATGGATCTGATCTTGCAAACAAGTTATTTTCACTGAAACAATAATGTGATTATGATGTATAGTTGAGAGCTGGTCAATTTCATAGTGCACTAATGTCTTGAAAATGTAATGAAAACGTATTCTAGGAAATATGAGTTTTTAACTTTCTCAATTCATACTGTAATTAGAACGTAAATATAATGACTGTTGCATGAATCGAGCTCTTCACATTTCGAATTCCGGGATTGACTACAGAGGTGTTGATTGTCAGATGGGAATAAAATCGGCCCAAATAATAAAATCATTGTATTTCTTCGAAGTGAAAAACTGTTGAATTGTTGATTATTATTGTAAATGAGAGCCAGAAAAACTTCTCGGGTCTCTCCTTCCGCAATTCGAATATCATTGAAATTTTTTTGTTCTGAAATAGTTGTTATCTATCGATCGGTCCCGCTTACGAGTAACACTCGGAAATTCTCGAGAGACTGACATCGACTAAATACATTGCATTCGACGGATGACACTCAATGTAATGTGATAAAGCATTTTCTCGCCGACCTCTACATAAAATCACATTTCACCTTTTAATTTCTGAAAGAAAAACGGAATATTACTGAAGGCGAGTAATTTTTGTCTGCTGCAGGGTTGCCGGTTCTACTAAATTCTCAGTAGATCTCCAGATTTGCGTATTGATCTACTGAAACATTTTCAATCATCCCATAACCTACCGAAAAATATTTTGACACCAGACAATTATTAAAATCGAGGCACCTGATATTCAAGAATAGCGAGAAGATAATGAATTGGTATACATCCACCTATTCTGTTTCAGAAATGAATAATATTTTATCGGAATTGGTCAGAAGTTTCTGTATATCCAGTAAGATTTACCAGAAAATTCTTCTGGAATTGCGCGTGAGTATCATCCAATATGGATCGAAGAAGATGTTGGAAACGAAGATTTTTTGGGTTGTATCATTGAAAATATTATCTCGTCAGTATCTCGTATCTTGTCTCGAGTAACTGGGAGTCTGTCTGGAATATTGATATCGTATTTCTCGTTTTGGAAGTGTGAAGCAATAAATATGGCTGTGGATTGAACGGCACGTGGCCAAGAGCGGTCTGATTTTGGAAGCGGCCGAGAAAATTTCCTGATGATACAAGGAATAATCAGAAGTATCAGAATACGAAGAACTATTTGTAAGGCCTAGCTTTGCGTGGTGAATGTACCGATCGAAAAGAAAAGAGATTTGTTGCAGTCGTTCTGAACTATGCACAAATTTTCTTGTTGTTTCTCGTTCGATTTTTGGCTCACCTATAAAGCTACTATTATATACTCACTCACACCTATTTTCATTATCTCACTATCTATCGAATTCTTTTTACGTATTGATTATTTCAACCAAATGAATCAAGAGCCGTTCAGTAGTTGACGTAACGACAGCAGCACTATGATGTCATCCAATTGTATATTTTAATCATCCAGGAAACCATTGAGACACCCATATGGAATTTCAATCCAATTGGTATTGCCGTTTTGAAGTGGAAAAGATGAGTATGAAAAAGACTTGAAAAGGAATATTCTCAGATGAATTATGGACATACAAAAATGGATATATATTTATATAAAGCAATTCATTGATAATTCGCATTCTCTATGTGATGAGAATATCTACTCTTTTTCAGTTCATTCAATAGAAAACAACTACTTTCCTGGCTATATGCCACGACGAACATTATTGAATCATATCTATTGAACACATACGATAGGAGTTTGAGATTAAATATACAAACTTCTGAAATTGGGAATGTGCATTCTCTTTCAGACAAAAATATGTATCTGTATGAATATTCAACAGAAAACAACTACTTTCCTGGCTATTTGCCACGTCGAACATTGAATTATATTTGATGAACATTCAAAAGGAGAACATGAAAAAAATTAGATGAAATCCTCCGAAATTGAGAATTGACATTCTTCTTCAAATCGGATGAATAATATGATGTATAATGATATAGAAATATAACTTACCAATATATTCAGCATTGATATGAATGATTATTTTTGGAAGTTCTCAAGCTCATCAAGATCAGAGTTTTTGCCAGTATACTTCTCCTATACATTCAAATTTTCATTTCAATGCTCAATATATTGGTAAGTTATATTTCTATATCATTATAAATCATATCATTCATCCGATTTGAAGAAGAATGTCAATTCTCAATTTTGGAGGATTTCATTTTATATTTTTCTTGTTCTCCTTTTGAATGTTCATCAGATATAATTCAATGTTCGACGTGGCAAATAGCCAGGAAAGCAGTTGTTTTCTGTTGAATATTCTTATTGTATGTGTTCAATAGATATGATTCAATGTTCGTCGTGGCATATAGCCAGGAAAGTAGTTGTTTCCTATTGAATGAACTGAAAAAGAGTAGATATTATCATCACATAGAGAATGCGAATTCTCAATGTATTGCTTAATCTAAATATATATCCATTTTTGTATGTTCATAATTCATCTGAGAATTTTTTTTTTCAACATTTTCATACCCAATCAGGGGGTTCAAAGTTGAACGATGGAAACTTGTGATTTTTATAAACCTCTAATTGCAGATTCGTGATACAGTCTCGATTGAGAATTTTTTCCACGCCCTTTTTGATGAATGTCAATTTATCATACACCCAAAAATGAAAGAGACTTTTACTCCTCTTAGTACTACTACCCGTTTTCCCGTAGGAATGAAGCATTTTCCCTTGGTGAAAAATATCCTATGTTCAACAGGAGCAATTTCGGCTTCTTATAATGAGAAACATGATCTGGAGGTGGTAGGTAACAATTCTTGTCATGTCACAGCTTTTTACCTTCGATTTTTCACCAACTTCCGATCTGAACGACTCACGATTCGTTCGGCACTCTACTATTTCGTGATGAAGATAAGTACGTAAGGATAATTTCTACTTCCCGTTGTTTTCTACCCGTTTCTTTGTGAAAATGACGTATTATCTCGCGGTGAAAAGTAACCTATGTTCATCAGAAATAATGTCGGCTTCTAAAAGTCAATAAATTCTCCGAATCGGTCTAGTGGTTTCGGATACTATTCGATACAAACGAACAAACTGACAAGCCTTTCTCCTTCAGGATATTATCAGTTCATCAGTATCGATATAGAAAAACAAAGAACACTTTACTGTTCTCACGCCGTGACCAGTAATGTTGGTGATAAGAATCTTTCAGAATCACAACTCATTTGGTTTCAACTGGTACACTGTCAGTAGAACTAAAGAAATGACGGATGCTCATAATCCACTCCATGCATGACCGGGCGTGAAGTGGCAATTTATCACTTGGTTCCGCGAGTGTGAAGTAGCACTTGAGCGTTCCAGGGTAGTTTAGGAGTACAGCGGGTGGTGAAGTAGTCCGGAGGGCAGTAATTTGTGGTAGACTACGATCTTCATTTTCCAGTGGCATATATGATGTGGCCAAATGAATTCGATATCATTCATGAATTCCGAATGGGCAGTAGATGAATGTCGCGCATGAAATGTTTTATGCATTCTGGGCGTAACTTGCTTTTAAGGACCTATATGCGTGTCAATAGCCCAAGCGACAGCGAGGGCTCTCACTCACGCTGCGTTCCATAAAATTATGTTCCACGCATTTGATACATAAATTACTATTGGAATAGGTACAATTTTATTACCAACCTGACGAAACCCAGCGCGTCAGAAGTGAAAGAGAGGGCCGAAGCAGTATATACAAATGGTGTTTTTTACTCTACTGACTTCGGATTTGTATTCCAGTTGTATTAGAATGTGCAATTATCTCTGATACCTAGCAGCTCTGTAGTCAACTTCGTTGAGAGTTGGCAATAATAAACTTCGATGAGCTGGGTCCTGATGCGGCCATGACTGCAGATCCGCCACTAGCTATAATTTCCGTGTCTGGTAAAAACTTGTTCTCTTGTAATTCTGATAATCACGAATTGTATTGATAGTATTGGGCTTATTTGTATACATACACCTGTAGAGTCATTTTCGTCAGATCTTTTTTTTTTAAATACTGCCTCATATTATTTATTTTATATTACTAGCTGACACGACGAACGTTGTGCGTTGTGCCGCGTAAACATCATTTCTAGTTGATATTTTTCCTGTCGAATATCCATCAACACACTCTCATTATCTCATTTTCTATTTTTTTTTTAGTTAGGCAATTCAAAAAAGTACGTTTCCTCAATATTTCAAACTACTATTTCATCATGAAGTTAGTTCGCCATATTGGAACCGCTATCTTGAATTCTCAAATTCTGAACTTCTCAATTCTGACAAGAGAAACCGAAATCTCCGGCTCCAAAAACCCTCAGATAGCAATTCCAAATATAATCGATGCAAAAATACAAAACTTGTCCGCTATTTTGGATCCGCCATCTTGATTGAACTCACGACCGATTCTCAAACCTACCAGAACTATGCCTGGCATGAGAATTTCATGATATTATGTTGGATCTGCCACCTTCAATCACCCAATTCTAACGAGCAAATCATAATTCATGACCCGAAATACCCTCAGGAACAAATTTTGAATGACGTCGAATCATAATTAGAGGACTTGTTCGCCACACTGAGGGAAAAAATTCGTAGCCATTACTTAAAAATTAGTAACTACAGAAATTTTTTTTAGTACGATAGGGGACAGCAAGCATTAGTTGTTGCCATAACTAATTCTGTTTTTCTGGAAACGCCTATTTGCCTCAAATGAAAAGTTTTGTTGAGTCATCTACGACGTTGTTGTGGTAACTAATAAGCCTTTTCAAGCAATAATACCAAGTTTTATCTGCCACAATCAAGATACATAGTTATGACAATTAGATTGTTAGTACTGTTTCAATATAAACTACTCAACACTAATTTTGTCGCACACCAAAATGTCGCCCCTGATATAATGTGAATAACTTTTTTCAGTTTGGAACAATTTGAATTTGGTTCACACTTTTCGATAGCCCAGTCCTTCAGCTATAATCTGGTACTTCATTAAAACATGAGGGTATTCACATAAAATCTCCACATGGTGTTTTCCGACACTGTGCAAAATTTGGGAATATTCAAAAGGCTCTCAAATGGTGAAAAAATTTTTTTTCTCTACTTCGACAACAGAGGCATGAAGATGATCTCATTACTTCGGGATATTTCGCGAATCAACTTCCTTTGTCTCTTATTCACAGAGTGGTCTCAAAAAATCAATTTTTTTGTTTTTCAGCCATAACTTTTTTCCACGTCAACCGATTTTGGGAATCTTGGACTCATTTTGAAGATAAAACTTCAAATGAAGAGTTTTGAATATCAGAATCGACTCAAGATGGCCATCAAAGATCTAGAGTTTTTTTTTTCTGAGAAAACACAATTGAAACATGTTCTTGCAAAAACATCAGACCATTTCTCCTCTGTAATGCATGGCCCGTAACCATCATTACAAGAATCACAGTAAGTGACACACGAGTCAGGTTAGACGTCGTTTTCGAATCATAAACAGATTTTGATAGTTTCGAATTTGATGCCGCATGTAACGACCGACCAGTTGGAACTGATTCCACAAATGAGGGAACAAGGGTTATCTTCCCTCCAAATCGCGGATCTGCTAAACACGACAGTCCGATCCATTCAAAGGGCTTATCTCCGACACGAATTTTTTTGTTTATTACTGTCGATTTGTTCGACGCACTATTGCGACTGGAAACTTCACGTGATTGGCAAACTGTTTTCGTGAAACTTTCACCATTTTTGAGATGCGTTTTCACGATAAATGAACTTTGTTTGCTTGAATACTTCTCTATATTCTTAAGTAGCATGTTATGTACGTGACAACTGTTGAAAAAATCACTTTATTGAAAAAATCAAAATCCGTTGCTCTTGTTGGTACACCATTTATGATGAGTCTCAGCTGGTCGGGTTTGTCAGTCACTCATTGTAACGTTGGTTACGGCGGGCCATGCATTACAGAGTAGACATGATCTAATGTTTTTGCAAGAACATGTTTCAATTGTGTTTAATCACGCACAATTCTTGACTACTGAGAGCGAGGAAAATATGGACGCATCCAGAATGAATTGTTTTTCCGAGAACAAGTTGATTTAAATTGAATTCTCCTCCCAACCGAGATTCGGAGGGCGTTCCAGATTTGGGTTACTTTCAAGAAAACTCTAGATTTTTGATAGCCATCTTGAGTCAATTCTGATATTCAGATCTCTTCATCTGAAGTTTTATCTTCAAAATGAGTCTAAGATTTCCAAAATCGGTTGACGTAAAAAAAAGTTATGGCTGCAAAACCAAAAAGATGATTTTTTGAGATCACCCTGTAAATAAGAGAGATAGGAAGTTGATTAGCGAAATATCTCGAGGTAATGACAACATCTTCATGCCCCTGTTGTCGAAGTTGAGAAAAAATTTTTTTTCACCATTTGAGAGCCTTTCGAATATTCCGAAATTTCGCACAGTGTCGAAAAACACTATGTAGAGGTTTTATGTGAATACCCTTAGGTTTCAATGAAGTACGAGATTATAGCTTAAGGACTGGGCTATCGAACAGTGTCCAAATTCAAATTGTTCTCAACTGAAAAAAGTTATTCACATTATAACAGAAGCGACATTTTGGTGTGCGACGAAATTAGTGTTGAGTAGTTTATGTTTGTTATCACAACAAATTATCTCAGTTGGGGCAATTACTCATTTCTTCTGACGTTAATAGTGAGTGTGTTATTGCAAATTGGATATTTGATTGTGGATGAAACGGAATCTAGTTACTATTGAAAGTGATTTAGTAACGTTTGAAATATAATTCAGTTATTCTGGCAGCTTAATATTTCTATATCAATTAAAATCAAGGCCCCATTCTGAGGATAACAGTTTGTATGCCATTCTCCTTCCAATTTCCAATGGAATCGTGAACAGAAATACACCACACACCGTGAGTGCCACAGGTCACAGCCCAGCAAAAAGAGAGGGAAATATACACCGTGTACACGTGACGTCGGATGGACGTTTCTCACCGTCGCCCGTCGTGAACTGAACTGAATTGTGAATAGGTACCTAGACTTGATAACTAGTGACGCACAGATATAACGATGGTAAACTGCGGATCATTATTTTGCCAACCAAATGCCAAATGGCTCAGCGCAAAGTGCAAAAAAACACAAAACAGTGATTTGAAAACACACAGAGCAGTGAACCAGCAAGAACACGACGCTTCCGGCTACACTAGACAATTATTTCATTCATTTTGTTTAAGCTCGACGACCGTGCGATCTACCCACTATCAAGATACAAGTTCAAATAATGAAACAGAAAGACAAACAGATGCAAGATGCAATTTTTGCCGGTGGGTCCCGAAGAGACGCGAGGCGGTCTCGAACGACGCAGTACAACTAAAATTATTAGTTATGGCTAAACAATTCCTGCTATGAATAATAATAAACCTTTCACGATAAATGTGTCATCAGTTGTGGCAAATAGTCAGCTGTTGTTAGTAACCCCAGAATGAGGTTTTTTAATTCCAATATAAAATTTTAACTGACTGAATAGACAACACTGTGATAATTCTGTCACAAATAGTATTTTTATTGATGACAAATAATTGGCGAAGAATAGAAAAGTCATTTGTAGGAAATAAGAATACGTTGTCATTGTTAATGAAATTCCAAATATTCTTAATTATCGGTACTAAAAAAATGCCAACTAGACGTTTCAATTAACCAGTTTTTCTCAGTGCATATTGGATCTGTCATCTCGAATTTTCTAATTTTGACACAAGAACCATAATCTCTGACCCCGAAAACTCCGTTCAGATAACAATTTTGAAAAGGGTAGGTCTATAATTACAAAACTCAGACACCATTTTGGATCCGCCATCCCAAAACTCCCAATTTCGAAATCAAAATCATAATATTCGACCCCGGGAACAGATTTTGGATAGAATCGGATCATCGTTACAAAACTCGTCTGCCCTATCGGATCCGCCATTTCAAACTTCCTAATTCTGACAAAGGAATTATGATCTCTCTGGCCCAGAAAACCCTCAGATACCAATGTTGAATGGAATCAGTCCATATAATTACATGACTCATTCGCCATATTGGATCTGCCATTTTGAAATTCACAATTTTGACATTGAAATCATAATCACCGACCATGAAAACTCTCAAATACAAATTTCAAATAGAGTCGCATAATCATAACTAAACTCGTCTGTCATATTGAATTCGACGTTTTGAACATTCCAATTTTGACAAAAGAATCATCATCTATGACCTTGGAGACTCCCAGATACAAATCTTGAACTGAATTGGATCTCAATTACAAAATTCCTCCGCCATATTGGATCTACCACCTTGAATTTCCAAATTTTGACGAAAGAGTTATAATCTTCGACCTCGAAAAACCTCAGATACCAATTTCAAATGAATAATCCTTACAGAACGATTCTCAGATCAACCGAAAAGATATGCACAACAATTTTTATAAAATACGGCAAAACCATCTTGAATTAGTTTGACAACAAACACCGTGACAGGGACAGGAAAATTTCATATGAATAGCTGAGTCGTGAACGTTTTGTTTTGCCATTAACATCATATTCAGAGAATATTTTTGTTTTTTTGTTAAATATTTGTCGATACACCCTCATTATTTTATTTTATTTACAGTTGGGCTATCCATGAAAGCAAGTACCATTAGTTTTTCAAGATAATGATTATCACCATGGCTGACCCGACAAACGTTGTTTCACTATACAGGGTGGTCCGGTTTGTAATACAAGAAATTCAACAGTGTATTGTATCCATTGAAATGATGGAAGAAGTTCATATAAATATATTATACTAACTTCTGAGCGCCTCGTTCTTGAGATATATGGTGTTGAAAATACGAGTTCGATCATTGATTTTTGTTGAAAAGTTCGAAACGGTTTGGGATAAATCAACAAAATTTTTCATAGATACAATCTTTTCGTGCTCTATAAGATGAAAAGAAAATTATGCCACGTCATATTTTGGTGGCGGCTAAATCTTGGGGTGATGGAGAAACAATTCATAAATTCTTATATGTGCATTTCTATCTCAATGTGTAGTTCGAAATCTGAACATACAAAGGTGGATAAGCTCACTCGTGAATTCCTGATGGGTTTCGCCCTTTTTCTGATTGAATCAGTTCAGTGATATTGCTACGGTTTCAGTTGAATAATAATATTTGATTGTAATCGAAACAAGAGTGCTATGATCACTGTTTCATTTCATAGAGCGTGAAAATTCCAGTGATCTTTCAGAAGAAGAGGATCCTTCTCATCTTGCTTTCATCTCTGGAATAGATCGGGATTGAGTATTGCCTCAACATGGAATGAATCTAGACGAAATTGTCGTATATTTCACGAAAAGTTATACATTGTGATGAAAACATTTGTACCTATATTCAAACGTACTAATTCAAAAATTACTCACTATTTCTCAAATACATTTCTGAAACTTGTGAAGGAAGAGTTGAGCGTGTATCTTGGGTGGAAAAACCAGATAATTCAAATAATTACAATTGATTTAGTGAACTAGTAAAAAAACTGAAGCTTCGAAAGGAGACCACGAGAATTTTGTTGAGAGTATTGAACCGGGAATCAGTGGTGACAGCTGAGTATTTCGCAAATCTATACCGAATAGAATAAGTTAATATGGTTATATACCGTCAACTTTGCCTTACAATAACGAAGATGCTAGTGGTGGGGTCGAAATTTGCAACATGTTCGCAAAATATTTCAACAGTTTTAATGATGCAAATCAATCTGTAATCCTCATCAATTCATTCGTGGATAACCTAACTGACACGAAACATCTCAATGAGTAAGATATAATGGAGATTGAACAGGGATGAGATATCAAAAAAGGACGCAGGACCAGATGGTTTTCCCCTATTTTTCCTAGGTACGCACTATATTCCTCCGACATAATATGGAAATTCTCTCTCGTACGCTCCTAGAAATAAAAAAACACTTCCTTTCAAGGTGAAATGATGGATCTCGATCAATAAGAGTACGCGATATTGAAAGAAAGACAAGCAATTCCCCAAGATTTCATGGATGGTTTGATAACTGGTGTGCCGAGAAGAATGAGGGGTGTCGTAGCTGCTAGAGGAGGTGCAACAACATATCGACAAATGACAGTAACAAATGAAGTGATGAGTTGTTATTTGAAGTTGGGTTTGTATAACAATGTGTTCCCTCTGAGTCAATTGAGAATATTGTGATGAATATTAATTACAATTCCTTGGTAGCATTTTCGCATATTTTCACATTCTACACCGCGTTTCAACGTATTCATTCAAACTTGGCAGTAGAGTTGGATTCAGGAATTCTTGAATTTTATGATATTTCGCATTCCACCTCCACTTCTGGTTTCATCAAAAATGACAACAGCTCTTGATATTCAAATGAAACACCGTGTATTTCAGTCCATCATCTGAATACCATGGCTCGTCAATGTCAAAGTCGAAAATCTCAAAGTCTTGCCGCATAGGTTGAAAAACTAGGGCCTGTTCAATCGAAGATATTCGAAAAAAAAAATAGGTGAAATATTTCAACAAACAGAGAAGTTTGCCTTACGAGAATACTTCAGCAGACTTACGATGTTCCATTCTCAATGTGGATTTCCAATCTCCACATCATCGGGAAAGAAAATATTATAACAAACGGCCAGGTGGCAGGAGAAGAAGAAGTTTATCCATCAATTCTACCAACTCTGACCCCAATTTGAATATATAATTATAATAATTGAAGAAACGATTTTTCATCGAAACTTTGACGCCCTGTATCTGGAAGACGAAAATCAGCTACATAGTTGAATGACACCCTGTATAACGCTGGAATATTTATGCGATTGAATATGGAACATGCAGCGTTTGAAATGCAGCAGTGATAGGACTGCCATATGGAATGTGTTGGTTTCAAGTGAGTCTGTGATTTTATTTGAGGTGGACATCAATTTTTGCTTTTTCTGGCCTGAAAATCATGGTGATAAGACATGAAACATTCGAGAATGCATCAGTGATAAAGCAGCAACATGTTCCGGTTATACTCACCTCTAATGATAACTCATTCACATGATAATAAATCACGAAAACTTGACCAACTATCATTGACAAAAAGCCAATATGAAATACAACATCTTTTACATTGGTTGCGCGCATCACCTGTAATTTGATTAGAAAAATCCATCAGATTCGAGAATTATCGCAAATGATAAACTTACGGTCAGAAGCGATACTGTTATATGATAAGATTTGAACAAGAATTCTGTGAAGAAGTACCATTTCAAAGATTCATTGGCATTTTCAACGTATCTGAAATTGAAAAAAATTTAATTAAAAATCGAGTGATTCTCACGCAATATTTTCAGAGTTCCTTACAAATAGTTCAAGGAAAGCAAGTTTCGAACAAAAATATTTCCAGATATATCATGAACTGGTTGAAAGTTGAAACATAAAGGGTCTTTCAACAAACACTTGATCACTCCTCTACCAGAAATTGCCAGTACCCGTCAAATTTCATGCTTGGAGGAGCAATTTCCACTATTGAACCAACTTGAATTGTTCATCTTCCTACCCCAACTATTGAATTTCAAATAGAACTACCCTACCCTAGCTAGCATTCACACGTCATATACGCGTTGTCAATTACGTCAAGATGACCAAATTATCGACATAAATGTGACGTCAATATGTCACATCGAAACGACGTCATTTAGCGACGTCGTTACAACGTCATTCAGCGACGTCGTCTACACATCGAATAGTCACTAAGCATCAGGTCCAGGTTCCGACTTCACAAAAAAACTGTGATCCTATTTCTTGATGGTTGGCAAAACAGTTCAAATGATCTAGTTATAATAGATATCTTTCATTTGTTCACATAATTAAACATAGGTATTCTCCATCTGATTGAAAGTAATAAGCATGAAATCCACTATATTCCATAGTATATAGACATAAACGAAGATGTCAAGTTTCAAAGGAATCTCAACCTAATAATCTCAAATTATTTTTGTACCTACGATTTGAGGTATTTTTAAATTACCTTCTTCAAATAAAGACCTCACTACATCAAACAACTTTCAAGTTGCAGTCATAGATTTTGCTTTCTCAATTATTGACCTGTTGGAAAAGTCTTGCTGTTTGAAAGGCGGCCAGCACACTTACGAGGCGTCATGGCGTCATAACTACTTTTACTGAACGGGAGCAATGCCTTTCCTCGGAATATTGTATTCCCACAAACATTTCTATTGCCTGGAATTGATAAAATAACCAACGAACTGCAATATATTTTGCTGAACCCCACTTTTTCATAGTATCCTTGTTTTCCATGACCCAAAATCACGAAACATTCGATGAACTGGATCACGCATGTGCATGATCACGACAAACTATCCTTCGATCGACGATGTTCGATAGGGATAGCGGTGGCATCGTGCGAAACGAGGACACACGAAGCCACGGAGCACCGATTGACCAATCATGAGCATCTGTATGTCTTGACGTGGCGCGCCAATATAAAACATGAAGGCACCTGGTATAACCGTATTTGTAAGTTTGTTTTTCATTGATATTTGTTCTACATATTTCACCACTTAGTGTTATCCATGTTGGGTGTACGTGAATCCTCTTCACTAAGGTAGGTACCTATTTCATTTTGATAAGCGTTCAATTATGAGTCCTGGATATGCAGTTCGTGGAGTAATTTCTTCGAAATGAAACAAAATGACTGGTGAAGATGTTGAGTCTGAATGACGTCGAATGACGTCTATCAGATACGTTTTTGAAACACGTCACAATGACGTAAATTATTGGTCGAATCTTGACGACGACCAATTGCCACCTATCATCCACGTCGATTCGACGGGAATTGACGTCACTCTGCTGGCTAGGACTACCAATAAATCATTTCGAAGCTCTTTCCAATGCGAATACTCTAGTGCATTATTTTTGAAAATCTCTAATACATCGAGAATGTGCATTATTCATCTGATGAGAATATAAATCCTTCATGCCACTATAATCCACAACGAACACACAATAAGGATTTGACAATGAGAATCAGAACGATGAGATTTGAATCAATGACTCACTCACACATGTTTCACTCAAGTGTGGGTTGCTTATAGCTGTGTGCACGTGTATATGAAAATAATTTTACAAATCTTTAATTTCGTGAAAATGATTCATTTAAAGTATTGTAACAGGGCGCTTGATGCTATTGAGCCGTAATCAGTGCATAGCTGTAAGTAATCAGCTTTTAGCTTTTGAAAGAAAATAGCCGGTAATGAACTTGACGCCCTGTATCTGGAAGACGAAAATCAGCTACATAGTTGAATGACACCCTGTATAACGCTGGAATATTTATGCGATTGAATATGGAACATGCAGCGTTTGAAATGCAGCAGTGATAGGACTGCCATATGGAATGTGTTGGTTTCAAGTGAGTCTGTGATTTTATTTGAGGTGGACATCAATTTTTGCTTTTTCTGGCCTGAACATCATTGTGATAAGACATGAAACATTCGAGAATGCATCAGTGATAAAGCAGCACCATGTTCCGGTTATACTCACCTCTAATGATAACTCATTCACATGATAATAAATCACGAAAACTTGACCAACTATCATTGACAAAACGCCAATATGAAATACAACATCTTTTACATTGGTTGCGCGCATCACCTGTAATTTGATTAGAAAAATCCATCAGATTCGAGAATTATCGCAAATGATAAACTTACGGTCAGAGGCGCTTATAGCTGTGTGCACGTGTATATGAAAATAATTTTACAAATCTTAAATTTCGTGAAAATGATTCATTTAAAGTATTGTAACAGAGCGCTTGATGCTATTGAGCCGTAATCAGTGCATAGCTGTAAGTAATCAGCTTTTAGCTTTTGAAAGGAAATAGCCGGTTATGAACTTGAAATTCGGAATTAGTAAAAGTGAGGTTACTTACTCATCAGGTTGAACAAAAATTTTCCATGATATATATTTAATCCTGTTTGATGGGAAATTTTCTATAGAAATATCTTTGGTCCTGTTAGGTATTGGAAACATTATTGCTAATCATGGTGCAAACCTATTAGAATTTTATATAAGTTCGTTCAAATAAATTGAGATACATTGTGAATTTTATTTTGTTTTTTCTCAAGCAGCCAACATGACTGAATGCATACTGTCGTGCCGAAGTGACTGAGGGGAGCAAAAATTCCGAAGTTGACATATAAAATGATTCACATGACGTGACATGTGTAATGTCACAGGAATTCTCGAAACATTTTTGACAATAATCATTATATGAACATTGTGAGAATTGGAAATGATTGGATAATCAGATCTCTAGAAAGCAATCATTTTACTGGTCTAATATAAACCCATCCAACAATTTTCTTAGCAATCTAGATGATCCAACTGTAACTTCAGTGACTAAATCAGGAGGAACTTCGTTGAGCCTTATGAGAGCTCATTTTGGTCGGTCCAGATGGAATCACCAGTTGAAGATCTATTCATCATACTATTCCAACAAAATGTTTCACTAACACAGTAGCTTCTTTAGGAGTGATGATTGTCTAATAAACTCAACTTACATTGACTCCTCTGATTTTCATATTCTTCTCCCTAAAGTGAAGGATTCAATTACCTGTGCAACGCTCGTATACCCTTTATTCAAGTTGTCCATCTAACCACCAGCAACAACCATCAGAATTATAGAACTTCAACCTATTTCGGATCATCAACTGAAAAATTAACTTCATTTCTACATAGACCATATGGGACACCTTGAAGGTGATATGTTCGAGTGACTTCCGTATGTTTTGTGGCCTCAAAAGTGAGAGACCTATAGTTGAAGTGAGACCTCGAGACCTTAGAATTTGATCGAATTACCTCCGTGTCTGTGTGAGACCTTGGAAGTAAGCGACCTCGAGTCATAGAGGGACTCTGACCCCGAAGAGGGGTTGACCGAGTGACCTACATGTATGATCTTGAGAAAAAGCGACTTCGAATTGTAGAAGAACTCCGACCTTGAAGTAAAGTTGCATCGTGTGCGACATTGAAATAATATCAATGATATTCGCGGTTTCCACTGTCACCATCTGATGAAACGATGACGATAATACTTTCAATCTAAACCAGGAGTGAGGAATGTTTTTCCCTAGTTTCAACGTCATCGCAACGTAGATAATGACCTTGGGAACCGCGAATAATGATGAGATATACTCGCTTCGATAGACTGGTAATATGGGGTGTGATACTTTTCACACATTTTTTCCACTCAACAAAGAGAAGATTATGATGGCAGTTCCTGACATTGATATCATCACCCAAGTGCCGTCATTTGATATTTTCTCAGAATTTTTCGATCGATTCTCAGGTGCTGAAATCATCAATGATGCAGCCACCTCATCAGCAGGACAACCGTCCTCATATTCCAGTGAATATAGGAGATACCCAGTTCACAGTCTTGATTGATACTGACGCTACTCAGTCGTTTACCAGCATGGCAGTTGCCGAATGCTGCGAACGTTTTGGCGCACTGAAACGCCCACTCACAGTGGCCCAGTCCTCTCAAGCCGATGGATCCCTTGCACAGATTACAGGAAGTTGTAAACCCTGGATGACGATAGGCACAGTGTGCCTATCCATAGAACTTTTGGTTCTCCTGAGTTTGTCTGCCGATATGGTGTTGGGCATGGACGTTCTTCGTACCCAGGGCTTTAGTATCGACCTGTCGCATGCCACGGTGTACCGGAATCAGAAGAACGTGTCAGTTCTTGGTTCCCAGGAAAGTCATATAGTAGTATCAGCACCCAAAAATACTGCAGTAACACAAACTCCAGCACCATACTGAAATTCAGCAATGCCCCACCCCTCCTGTAATCCTGATTCCCGACGAATTCCAAAAACATCCAGAAGTCCAGACACTATTTCCCAAGCAACATCCAGTGAGTCCAGAACCTATGGAATTCAGACAAATCATAAACATCTAGTCTTCCAGAAACATCAAGAAGTCCAGATACTATTCACCAAGCAAAATCCAGTAAGTCCAGAACCTATAGAAGTCCAGACAGAAGATCAACTCCACACAGCTCCAGCAATCTAGTACACATGAACCAAAATCCCGTACATCCAGATAATGGGTGGATTTCCATCAGGACCGTTAGCCTTATTCGTTTTGAGACCAAGCAAAATTCGTCTGATAGTGCGTTGACGGAAAACGATTTCGGGCATTCGACTCTCAACGGGTGGAATGTCTGGCGGCACTTTTCCTTGGGAATCTGAAGTAAAGTTTGCTGCGAAAATCTCTGCAAAAATATTTGCTTCCTCCTGCGATGTTGTTTCTAATGTGCCAACGGATTTGGACATTGGTGGAAATGAACTATTAGTGAAATTTCTTCCGACCGCTTTAGAAAGGGACAAAAACGAACGGAAGCCATTGGGACAATCTATGAGTTTCGATCTTATCTTGGCATTGTATGTTTCTTTTGGAGCATCTATTGTTTGGCTGCAGTTATTTATGGCATCAACGTATTCTGCTCTAGTCGCGAGGTTAAGGTTTTTGCGCCAGCGATGGTAGGCTGTTTGTTTCAAGGCAACAGTTCTAGAACAGTTTTTGTCGAACCAGGGTTTCGAGGGTGATGATATTTTTGAAGAATGAGGTATAGACTGTTGGTCCGTGACACAGGGTTTATCGATGTTCTAAGTTGGTATGCCATTTAAGGGACCCACTCACTCAGTCCGATTTAACAATAAGAAGTGCCTCGGAGAGTCGCAACCCAGTCCTTGCCCCGGCCCTGACCTCACCTTTCGGTTGGAAAAAACTTCAAAATTTTGTTTGAGAAGAAGCTCGGCAATGAAGTGCAATGATCTTATCTCACGAAAATTGGGGCGCTTGCCGGTTTGCATACGCCTAGGTCACTCCCCAAGGGCGGCATACGAACCGGAAGTGGGAATTTTTCAGTGTTATAGTCGATGATCGAAGAATGTATGCCCTTTGGCGAAACAATGAATTGGGGCCCATTAATCAATTTTCCGACTTTTGCATACGATTCCGGAGAGGGGAGCTCGACTTATCCGAACATCATTTGACTGGATATTCTTCAAATAATCGATAATCGAAGAAATGTTCAAATTTTGACCATGGTTAGTGAACCACACAGTATATATGGGATGATGGTTTGCATACAATTTGCACATTCCGTACAGGGTCTTTCACCATAAATATCTCCTATTGTAACTTAGTTGTCTCTGAACCGATTTCAAAATTTCAAAAACCAATCAAAATGATTTTCTTAAGACATTTTTTATTGTTATCACAGGCTGTTCATAAAAAATGAACTATTGGGTAGTTGTTGATTTTTTTTAGTGGAACACTATCTCACTATCGAGTTGAGATCATCATGACGACTACAGCTCAACAGCACCTAGCGATCATTTACACGCAGCACTCTAATAGCGATCATGCGCCGAATTGCCAAATTGTGCCAGAAAAATGAATCCCGGGTTTGAAGCATTTCCTCTTTTTTTTGCTGAAACAATTTTCATATCTGAACAATGATTTGCTGCGGCAGCCGGGTAGATTGTAGCACGTAATGATTTAGTAGGCATTCAATAATGTGTTTTCCTTTTGTAAGAGATCCGATATTTAAATATCACAAAAACCATTTACTTTTGTATAATGTATATTACAGATTTATTCACTTCTTACTGCCTCCCCTACCAGTGGTATGAATCGGTATACCAGTAACCCTGTATATAAGTGCAGAGTGTTAATCTTTTCGCTAAACACCAGTCAACTATTCTGGGTTTGATGAAGTTATTTCTATGTCAGTTACATGAGAAATAATGAAAAGGGCTGGGCCCTTGATACTTTTTTTGGGTACGATTTCAATTGGTACCTTGGTGAAGCTCTTCAAGCAGAGGTTGGTGATATTATAATCTCTGAGACTTCAACTGAGAAAGTATCAGGTATATCTTCCGATCATGCCAAGATTTTTCAATAATTAAATAATATTCTTACTAACAGGTACTGATGACAACTCTGGAGAATAATATCCAGACAGCAAGAGCAAAGATGACTCTGAAGATAATGATAGAGAGGACGACGTATAATTTTTCCTTTTAAATATAATGTTGTTTTCATTTAATATGATTTCATTTTCAAATAATTTTTTTTCCGTGAAAAACAGAAATGTAGATTAAAGTTCAGGATACAGACCCCATACTATACCCAAAACATTCAACAAATTAAATGTACATTCTTTATATATTTTTCAGTCGCCAGTATAATGCTACCCTGCCAAAAATGTCTCATAGAAACTTATAAAAAAATATATATGAGAATTAATGAGAATGAAGTTGGATAGTGAAACAGTAATTCCGTATAATCCTATGTATTTTGCAGATACATATATAATCAGTTTCTAATGGCGATTCTCTCCCTTCTTCTTAAAAGTATGAACTGTTGTTCGCAGATATATTCATAATCAGTTCCTACTAGTAATTCCTGGTTATTTACATATGAGAACATATCAGAGTCAAGTTGGATAGTGAAACAGTAATTTATAAGCTCGAAATGTATTCTGCAGTTACATTTATAATCAGTTCCTAATGGCAATCCTCAATGGAGTCGATGAGTTTGAACTGTAAGTCACAGATACATTCATAATCGGTTCCAAATGGCAATTCCTTATTAAAACATCGTAATTCATGATTTTGAAATGTGTTCTGCATGTACATTCATGACCGGTTCCTAATAGCAATTTCCAACGAAGTCTTTGAGTATGAACTATGTTTTACAGATACATTTATAATCAGATTTTGATGGCAATTCCTCATTGAAACACTGTGGCATTCATGAGAATGGAATGTGTTCTGCATATACATTCATGATGAGTTTCTAATAGCAACTGTATGAGTATGAACTCTGTTTTGCAGATACATTTGAAATCAGTCCCTAATTGCAATTTCTTATTGAATTAACGTGGCATTTATGAGTTTGTAATGTGTATTGCAGATACATTCATAATGAGTCCCTTATAGCAATCATCATCAGTTCCTAATTGTAATTCCCCATTGGAACACCGTAGCATTTATCAGTTCGAAATGTGTTTGACAGGTACATTCATGATGGGTTTCTATTGACAGTTCTTCATGTTCTCAATGAGTATCAGCTGTGTTTCACAGATACATTTATAATCAGTTCTTAATAGCAATTCTTTTCGAAGTCTTTGAGTATGCACTCTGTTCTGCTGATACATGTATAATCAGTTTCTGATTGGAATTTCTCATTGAAATACCGTGGCATTCATGAGTTGAAAATGTGTATTGCAGATACATTTATAATGGAAATTTTTGAGTATAAACTGTTTTGCAGATACATTCACAATCAGTTCCTTATTATAATTTCTTATTGAAATACTGTGGCATTTATGAGTTTGAAATGTGTGTTGCAGATACATTCAGAATGAGTTTCTTATATCAATTCCGTATGAACTCTATTAGTATAAACTCTGTCTTGCAGAAACATCCATAATCAATTCCTAATCGGAATTCCTTATTGGAGCACAGTGGCATTTATGAGTTTGAAATGTATCCTGCTGGTACATTCATAATCAATACCTGATAGCAATTCCTCAGGAACACTTAGAGTATAACTCTGTTTTGCAGATACACTTATCATCAGTTCCTAATTGGAATTACTCATTGAATTACCGTGGCATTTATCAGTTTGAAATGTGTTTCACAGGAACAATCATAATGAGTTCCTATTGGCAGTTTTTCACGTACTCTATGAGTATAATCTGTGTTTCACAGATACATTCATAATCAGTTCCTAATAGCAATTTCTTTCGAAGTGTATGACAATGAACGCTGTTTTGCAGATACATTAATTATAATTAGTCCCTAATCGGGATTTTTTTCAAATACCTTGGCATTTATGAGTTCAAAGTGTGTATTGCAGATACATTCATAGATAGCTTATTATAGCACAGTCATATGAGATCTACGAGTATGAATTCTGTTTTGCAGATACATTTCATAATCAGTCACTAATCGGAATTTATCACTAAAATACCGTGGTATTTATGAGTTCAAAATGTGTATTGTAGATACATGCATTCATAATGGGTTCATCATAGCAATTCCATATGAACTCTGATTTGCAGATAGATTTATAATCAGTTCCTGATCAGAACTCCTTATCGGAATGCAGTGGCATTTATGAGTTTGAAATGTTTATTGCAGATACTTTCATAATCAGTTCCTCATAGAAATTTCATATTAACTCTATGAGTATGAACTGTGTTCTGCAGATACATTCATAATCAGTTCCTGATCAGAGTTTCTCATTGTACTACAGTGGCATTTATGAGTTTGAAATGCCTTCTGCAGGTATATTCATGATCAATTCCTGATGTATAACTCTGTTGTGCATATACACTTATCGTCAGTTCCTAATTGGAAGTCTTAATTGAAACAGCGTGGCATTGATTAGTTTGAAATGAGTACAACATATCTATTCATGAAGAGTTACTATTGACAGTTCTTCAGTATTTTGTACTGAACCCCTGCTTATTTTTTCATGTATCATTCGATTTTGTTTCCAAGAACGATCTCTCATATTTTTTCTGTATAAACCAACAGAAAAACAGTTGAACTTTTAAAAAAATAGTCAGTTTTTTCATTGGCATATATAAAATTTGAAGATTTAAAGGAAGAGTATTGAAGAAAGTTTCTTGGATAAATAAAATTGACAATACATAAAAAAGTTGAGTAGGGGTTCTAAATATTCGTGAATACCCTGTACAGGCTGTCCCATTTTCGATGTCATAACGGGATAGGTATCTCATTTATTTTCTAAAATAGAGATTTTCCATTTTCGCAAACGTGGGCTTCTTTTTAGTGAAACTCACGATACCCTTAACCACGTTTTTGTAGCCCGCTGCCTTTTTGAGATACAGGGCGAAATTGAAAATGCTGCATTTCGGGACCCTTCTTGTATCTCAACCATCTCCCAATTCATCGAAAAAGTCGAAAGTGTTTGTCATACATTTTTTCACGTAGAATCCAGTGGCGTAATCAGAATTTCAGAATAAGCTGTTATTATTCAGATATAATCAATCCAAAGTTATGTTTTTTCAAATGGAACATCACGCATATTTTTCCTCATTTGAAACATTGATGCTTTTCGCTTTTCAAAAATATACAACATGAGATATTTCTAGTCTTAGCCCAACATTCTGATAAATTCTAGTTTCTCAGTAGACTTTTCATCGATTGAACTTGTAAATATCTGGCAACATTGTCCATATCATAAATTTTCATATTTGCCTTGTTGCTGATACAGTGTTTCGTCACACACTAGATTCAATTTTTACCAACAATAAACATTCACCAATATTCAGCAGTATTTATTGAATATAAGAGCTGTGGACCTAACGAGTAGGTGGCTATGAAAAAAAGCGAGTGCAGAATGTTTTATAATATTTGTCACATACCTCTGTAGAATTTACAATTTTTTCATACAGCGGCGAATAATAATCCAGGATATCAGAACCACAAAAATTTTAAACCAACTTATTTTATATCACAACCATTTCTAATTTTCGTATCCTGGATTAGTATTCGCTATCGTATGAAAAATTTGTGAATTCGACAGGGAGGTGACAAGGATTTAAAAACATTCTACACTCGCTCTGTTTTCATAGCCAGCTACTAATGAGGTCCAAATCTTTCAGAGACAATAAATATTGCTGAATATTGGTAGATCTTTAATGTTGGTGGAATTGAAACTAGTGTATGAGAAAACATTGTGTCAGCAGTAAGGTCAATATGAAAATTTGTGATATGGACAATGCATGTTGCCACATATTCACAAGGCCCATCGATGAAAAATCTACTGAAAAACTAGACATTTTTCAAATTCATGCCTTCTACTATATATATTATCGCTTGGAGCGCACGAAAGGGAATCCCTATTATGTTCAAAGAACATCGTGCGTTCCTAATTTGATTACGGATACAAAGACTCATCGATTATATGAACCTATCAAAATCCTGAAATATACTGAAATAAGAACATTCATGACATCTTCCAGGATAGCTCAGTATTGATCGAAGTTCTGATTCCTCAATAATTCAAAATAAAAAATAACTCACAGTAAACCAATGCCATTTGGTTCCGTGAATTCTCGAAAATCAATTGTCTTATGAAAACTCATAAAATTCATTGCATTTTGGGATAGTTATGTCTTATACAATCTCATTGGTTTTCAAATATTTCATTCCACATACATTCAATGAGGATTCAATGTAATCGGATCTGTGGTTCCTCATTAGACGGTATGAATTCCTGGAAGATATTTTGCTTATAACAACCTGTAAGATACGATTGTAATCAACACTGAATTTCACTATTGAAACTTGTAAATTTGGAGTCGTTTTGAATCATATTAATGCTCATAAAAAACGCATTGAATCAGATGCGGGATTCCTTATTACAGCTAATAAATGCTGCTCTCACTGTTTCCTGTCTTTCCACACGATATCATAATCGATTATATTCGTTGATTTCTACACATATATCATACCTTCTCAGGCTCGTGAATGAGCAATGAAATATAATTGAGTATCGTGATTGGAAACCTTATACAAACAACTAACAAGATACAAAGTTATGTGTTAAATTGTGCCAGTCATTTTTAACCTTCAATCATTGAAACATATGAACCTTACAGGAACTTATAGAACCCTATATATATCAGCAATGAATTGTCTATTTCAAACTCAAGAATCCTCATTAATCCAAATTAGCAATGAGGATGAAGTGATGCAATATTCGAGATAAAAAATACTCACAAGTTTATGCATCATGGCGGATGTTCAACCTCTTGGTGCGAACAAAGAAACAGATCCCGTTGGTAATCATGAGTAATGTTCACATTTATCCAAAAGTTATTTCAGATTGGAGCACTATCGAATCCACTACATTACACATGATATGATATGCAATTCACACCTCAATTCTCAACAATAATTTCAGAATAATGGGTATTCTCTCGAATCAAAACAGAGATACCTGTCTTCCTTCGCGAGCAACATAAACTAAAACAAATATGGCTGGCTAGTGGCTAGCTCAGTCTCAGAAGTACCAACGCAAAAAAGTTACTGTTTTGTTACCAACTTGAATTTTGTGTTCCCCTCTATGTGGAGACTTAATGACTCTCCAAGTGAATTTTCAAATGTGAATCTATGTGGATTTATGAGTTACCTATGTTATGGATTTGGCGTTGTTGTTCGGGTTTTTATGCGGATCTATCAGTTTCTTGTAGGCATGAAAATATATAATAGTTTCTTGATGCAATGCTGATAGGAATTATGAGAATGTATGAGGATATAAAGTATATTGAATGATTTTTATGTGATCGAATGAGGATTCATTTGGCAAAAACCCTCAGGCTTCTTCGTCTCTTCGAATTGTGTGCGTATTCAAGTTGAAATACCAGTACCAATATAAAAACAATTTTGTTTTGATGAGCTGAAGTTTTTGCAATAAATCGGAAAATATGGCAATATAAAGGGTCGTGTGATTAAGAAAAAAAGATGATAAAAGATGGTCTGAAACTTATTTGTAACGAAATCAGGGGGTGTTGAATATATAGAAAAAAAAAGGAAATCCATAAGTTTTTTCCGAGAAAGTGACAATCAATATAGTTATATTTTCAAATAATAAAATATACAGGGTATCTGTAAAAGGTTCGGACATGGCTCGGCTGTGGACTCCTGGGATAGAAACAAGTTGATTTAGGCCAACTTACCTATATCCAAAATCGTCTCGTTGAGTTGGTACAAGGCGTTGAATTTTTTTTGGAAAAAAATAATCTTGCTCATTAAAAGAGAAGGCTGGGATCAATTTCCATAATTTTTGGCATGGCATGTTCCTCAACTGTAAGTCACGTTTTGAGATGTTCTTGATCATCATCAGTGACCTGCAAGTGTTTCAAACAACCATGTTGCCGTACAAATTTTGTGATAACTTTCCAGAGGTCGGACTGGAAACTTCCAGTTTTTTTCCAGAAAAATATTTTCTTCAGAAATATTTTTTGTATCGTGTTTATCTTTGATAGGTCTCGAGGTTCATTTGCAAATAAATAATTTCTGATATGATGCATCCTGTGCATTTTTGAAAATTAATCTAATTAGTTGGACTGTTTATTGATCATGGCTACAATATGATTTATTATTGTAAATAAACTGATAAGTTGCTGGTCCTCTTTGGCATTACAAGAACTTTCACGTCTCAAATTTAGCGATAACTATATACAGGACCCAAGGTGAGCACTTTAACGCCTTGTACCAACTCGAACGAAAAGATTTTGGATATAGGTAAGTTGGCTGAAATCAACCTATTTTTATCCCAGGAGTCTACAGTCAAGCCATGTCCCAACCAGATTATTTTTCTTAAAAATGCATGAGATGCCTCAGATCAGAAATTATTCATTCGCAAATAATCCTGAAAAAATAACAAGATACAAAAAATATTTCTGAAGGGAATATCTTTCTGGAAAAGAAACTGGAAGTTTCCAGTCCGACCTCTGAAAAGTTGTCACCAAATTTGAACGGCAACATATTTGTTCGAAATACTTGCAGGTCACTGATGATGATCAAAAACATCTCAAAACGTGACTCACAGTCACAGAACATGTCATGCCAAAAATTATGAAAATCAATCTCAGCCTACTCTTTTTATGAGCAAAATTATTTTTTCCGAAAAAACTTCAACGCCTTGTACCAATTTAACGAGACGATTTTGGATATAGGTAAGTTGGCCTAAATCAACTTGTTTTCATCCCAGGAGTCCATAGCCGAGCCCTGTATAATGTTCACCTTCAACAATGACGTGCGTTCAAGCACTGACTCTGATATATTATATGAACACAAAAATTGTACCTACGCAATGGTGTCTTGCAGAATAGAAGTTATGAGCTATCAAAAATTATATTTCCCATAAAAACTGCTGGTAACCTTATAATATTAGAACCGTGCGTGTTCTCATTAGAAATTACAAATCTTTGAACTGATTTTCTCATACAAACTCATTTGATACATTTTGGATTGAACATGCATTGTCTGATTGAAACTAGTAAACAGATTCCGCATAAAACCTCTTGTTTTATTATTATCACCATATAACAACTGTCAATCATTGTCATTAATCCTCATAAGATCTAATAATATATATTTTGAACTTGAAAATATTGTACTATTGAAAACTCACACAAACTTATAGGAAACATTTTATATTGGACATGAACTGTCTGATCCAAACTCGTGAATCATCATGAAAAAACTCTGCGAAAAAGCCTCTCGATATACTAGAAGTCATAACTATATATCCTCATCAACCCTCAAGAAGTCTATAACACATTATATCCTTAGCTTCAGCATTGTCTTCACAAACCTCGAAAACATACACATCTCATTCAAACTCATTAGATACCATTTAGATTAGGCATGTATTGTCCTATCTAAACTTGTGAATCCTTATACAAAAATTCTGCATGAAACCTCTCAACATACCATTGAAGTCATAACTGTATATCCTTATCAACACTCATGAATTCTGGAACACATACAGCCCCAGCTTGACCCATAGGATTCGTTTCATTTCAAATCAGTATTGTCTTTTCAAACTACAAAAATCTTCAGAACATACACATCTCATACAAACTAATTAGTTACCATATAGATTAGACATGTATTGTCTTATCAAAACTCGTGAGTCCCAATAACGCATCATTCATTTCAACGTATGGATACAGTCATAACGGTGAATCCCTATCAACTCTCATGAATCCTTAAACAAACATTTCCTCATGAGATACATATCTCATAAAAAATAATCAGATACATTTCGAATCAGACATGTATTGTCTAATCTAAAATCTTGAATCCTTACACAGCAATCCCGCATAAAACCTCTCAAAATACCATTGGAGTCATAATGGTATACCCTTATCAACACCCATCAGTTTTGATACACATCAAGCCTCAGCATGACCCATAGGATACATTCCGTTTCAAATCAGTAATGTCTTTTCAAACCCCAAAAATCCTCAGAACTAACACATCTCATACAAACTTATTAGATACCATTCAGATTTGGCATGTATTGTCCAGAATTCTTAGACAGAAATACCGCATGAAACATCATAACATACGAATACAGTTATAACGGTAAAACCTTATCAACACTCATGAATTCTGGAACACATCTTACCTCAGCTTGACTAATAAGATACGTTTCATTATAGATCAGTAATTGCTTATAAGAAATCTCGAATACTTGAAACCACATATACCACATACAAGCTCATCAGCAACCGATAGAATCATGGCAGCAGTTCCCTATTGAATATCATAATTTATCGAACACTTTTCACCCTCACAAAAACCCATGAAATACGTTGAAGATTATATCCATATTGTCTTTTAAAAACTTATGATTACTCAATAATTATTTACCGGATTCAAGCTGATAAGAAACCTATAATTTTAGAACCGTGTTTTCATATTTGAGCTCATAAACCTAGAAACTAGTTGTCTTATAAACACTCATTGGACACATTTCAGATTAGGCATTCATTGTCTAATTGAAACTCGTAAATTCTCAGTTATTCTGAGTCACATGAATGCTAATAGAAATCGCATTAAATTAGATGAGGAATTCCTTAGTGAAACTCTAAAATCCTGATATATTTTTTTCCTGACGATACCCAATAGAATTCTATTTGTAAATTCCTACACATTTCTCATATATACTAAGGCGCATGAATGTGCATAGAATACTCTTCCAATTGGAAGTGGAATATCTTATTGGTGGTCATAGGCTCCTCAAACCACTTGTGCCTGATAAAAACTCTCATACTCCATATTTGTATACGCTTATAAATCACATATACTCATGAAATATCATTAAACCTTTTAGAAAGTTCATGTGCCAGAGATAATGTACTCATACGCTACAGAACTCGGTTATATATCCTTATTAATACTCATATTTTATCTATATTTCTTCATGAGACTTCATAAGGTATTTTTGGCAGGGCAAACAACTAACAAGATACAAAGTTATGTGTAAAATTGTGCCAGTCATTTTTAACCTACAATCATTGAAACATATGAACCTTACAGGAACTCATAGAACCCTATATATATCAGCAATGAATTGTCTATTTCAAACTCAAGAATCCTCATTAATCCAAATTAGCAATGAGGATGAAGTGATGCAGTATTCGAGATAAAAAATACTCACAAGTTTATGCATCATGGCGGATGTTCAACCTCTTGGTGCGAACAAAGAAACAGATCCCGTTGGTAATCATGAGTAATGTTCACATTTATCCAAAAGTTATTTCAGATTGGAGCACTATCGAATCCACTACACTACACATGATATGATATGCAATTCACACCTCAATTCTCAACAATAATTTCAGAATAATGGGTATTCTCTCGAATCAAAACAGAGATACCTGTCTTTCTTCGCGAGCAACATAAACTAAAACAAATATGGCTGGCTACTGGCTAGCTCAGTCTCAGAAGTACCAACGCAAAAAAGTTACTGTTTTGTTACCAACTTGAATTTTGTGTTCCCCTCTATGTGGAGACTTAATGACTCTCCAAGTGAATTTTCAAATGTGAATCTATGTGGATTTATGAGTTACCTATGTTACGAATTTGGCTTTGTTGTTCGGGTTTTCATGTGGCTCTATCAGTTTCTAGTAGGCATGAAAATATATAATAGTTTCTTGATGCAATGCTGATAGGAATTATGAGAATGTATGAGGATATAAAGTATATTGAATGATTTTTATGTGATCGAATGAGGATTCATTTGGCAAAAACCCTCAGGCTTCTTCGTCTCTTCGAATTGTGTGCGTATTCAAGTTGAAATACCAGTACCAATATAAAAACAATTCTGTTTTGATGAGCTGAAGTTTCTGCAATAAATCGGAAAAAATTGGCAATATAAAGGGTCGTGTGATTAAAAAAAAAAGATGATAAAAGATGGTCTGAAACTTATTTGTAACGAAATCAGGGGGTGTTGAATATATAGAAAAAAAAAAGGAAATCAATAAGTTTTTTCCGAGAAAGTGACAATCAATATAGTTATATTTTCAAATAAAATATACAGGGTATCTGTAAAAGGTTCGGACATGGCTCGGCTGTGGCTTCCTAGGATAGAAACAAGTTGATTTAGGCCTTAACTTACCTATATCCAAAATCGTCTCGTTGAGTTGGTACAAGGCGTTGAATTTTTTTTGTAAAAAAATAATTTTGCTCATAAAAAGAGAAGGCTGGGATCAATTTCCATAATTTTTGGCATTGCATGTTCCTCAACTGTAAGTCACGTTTTGAGATGTTCTTGATCATCATCAGTGACCTGCAAGTGTTTCAAACAACCATGTTGCCGTACAAATTTTGTGATAACTTTCCAGAGGTCGGACTGGAAACTTCCAGTTTTCTTCCAGAAAAATATTTTCTTCAGAAATATTTTTTGTATCGTGTTCATCTTTGATATGTCTCGAGGTTCATTTGCGAATAAATAATTTCTGATATGATGCATCCTGTGCATTTTTGAAAATTAATCTAATTAGTTGGACTGTTTATTGATCATGGCTACAATATGATTCATTATTGTGAATAAACTGATAAGTTGCTGGTCCTCGTTGGCATTACAAGGACTTTCACGTCACAAATTTAGCGATAACTATATACAGGACCCAAGGTGAGCACTTTAACGCCTTGTACCAACTCAACGAAACGATTTTGGATATAGGTAAGTTGGCTAAAATCAACCTATTTTTATCCCAGGAGTCTACAGTCAAGCCATGTCCCAACCAGATTATTTTTCTTAAAAATGCATAAGATGCCTCAGATCAGAAATTATTCATTCGCAAATAATCCTGAAAAAATAACAAGATACAAAAAATATTTCTGAAGGGAATATCTTTCTGGAAAAGAAACTGGAAGTTTCCAGTCCGACCTCTGAAAAGTTGTCACCAAATTTGATAGGGCAACATAGTTGTTCGAAATACTTGCAGGTCACTGATGATGATCAAAAACATCTCAAAACGTGACTCACAGTCACAGAACATGCCATGCCAAAAATTATGAAAATCAATCTCAGCCTACTCTTCTTATGAGCAGAATTATTTTTTCCGAAAAAACGTCAACGCCTTGTACCAATTTAACGAGACGATTTTGGATATAGGTAAGTTGGCCTAAATCAACTTGTTTTCATCCCAGGAGTCCATAGCCGAGCCCTGTATAATGTTCACCTTCAACAATGACGTGCGTTCAAGCACTGACTCTGATATATTATATGAACACAAAAATTGTACCTACGCAATGGTGTCTTGCAGAATAGAAGTTATGAGCTATCAAAAATTATATTTCTCATAGAAACTGCTGGTAAACTTATAATATTAGAACCGTGCGTGTTCTCATTAGAAATTACAAATCTTTGAACTGATTTTCTCATACAAACTCATTTGATACATTTCGGATTGAGCATTGTCTGATTGAAACTAGTAAACAGATTCCGCATAAAACCTCTTGTTTTATTATTATCATTATATAACAACTGTCAATCATTGTCATTAATCCTCATAAGATCTTATAATATATATATTGAACTTGAAAATATTGTACTATTGAAAACTCACACAAACTTATAGGAAACATTTCATATTGGACATGAACTGTCTGATCCAAACTCGTGAATCATCATGAAAAAACTCTGCGAAAAAGCCTCTCGATATACTAGAAGTCATAACTATATATCCTCATCAACCCTCAAGAAGTCTTTAACACATTATATCCTTAGCTTCAGCATTGTCTTTAAAAACCTCGAAAACATACACATCTCATTCAAACTCATTAGATACCATTTAGATTAGGCATGTATTGTCCTATCTAAACTTGTGAATCCTTATACAAAAATTCTGCATGAAACCTCTCAACATACCATTGAAGTCATAACTGTATATCCTTATCAACACTCATGAATTCTGGAACACATACAGCCTCAGCTTGACCCATAGGATTCGTTTCATTTCAAATCAGTATTGTCTTTTCAAACTACAAAAATCTTCAGAACATACACATCTCATACAAACTAATTAGTTACTATACAGATTAGACATGTATTGTCTTATCAAAACTCGTGAATCCCAATAACGCATCATTCATTTGAACGTATGGATACAGTCATAACGGTGAATCCCTATCAACTCTCATGAATCCTTAAACAAACATTTCCTCATGAGATACATATCTCATAAAAAATGATCAGATACATTTCGAATCAGACATGTATTGTCTAATCTAAAATCTTGGATCCTTATACAGCAATCCCGCATAAAACCTCTCAGAATACCATTGGAGTCATAATGGTATACCCTTATCAACACCCATCAGTTTTGATACACATCAAGCCTCAGCATGACCCATAGGATACATTCCGTTTCAAATCAGTAATGTCTTTTCAAACCCCAAAAATCCTCAGAACTAACACATCTCATACAAACTTATTAGATACCATTCAGATTAGGCATGTATTGTCCAGAATTCTTAGACAGAAATAACGCATGAAACATCATAACATACTTGAATATCATAATTTATCGAACACTTTTCACCCTCACAAAAACCCATGAAATACGTTAAAGATTATATCTATATTGTCTTTTAAAAACTTATGATTACTCAATAATTATTTACCGGATTCAAGCTGATAAGAAACCTATAATTTTAGAACCGTGTTTTCATATTTGAGCTCATAAACCTAGAAACTAGTTGTCTTATAAACACTCATTGGACACATTTCAGATTAGGCATTCATTGTCTAATTGAAACTCGTAAATTCTCAGTTATTCTGAGTCACATGAATGCTAATAGAAATCGCATTAAATTAGATAAGGAATTCCTTAGTGAAACTCTAAAATCCTGATATATTTTTTTCCTGACGATACCCAATAGAATTCTATTTGTGAATTCCTACACATTTCTCATATATACTAAGGCGCATGAATGTGCATAGAATACTATTCCAATTGGAAGTGGAATATCTTATTGGTGGTCATAGGCTCCTCAAACCACTTGTGCCTGATAAAAACTCTCATACTCCATATTTGTATACGCTTATAAATCACATATACTCATGAAATATCATTAAACCTTTTAGAAAGTTCATGTGCCAGAGATAATGTACTCATACGCTACAGAACTCGGTTATATATCCTTATTAATACTCATATTTTATCTATATTTCTTCATGAGACTTCATAAGGTATTTTTGGCAGGGTAAGCAGTTTCATAAGCCCTAGGAAGAATTTCAATTCGATTTATTGTGAGTTTCGATCATGAGCAATAATACACCCCTTTTCTCCCTGTACGGTCCCTCTTCATCATCCTGCAAGTATCTTGTTGTCAATTTTTTTCATCATGCATATTTTCAGAGTTCTGTTTTCCAAATTAAAATCACACAAATAAATTTCTTGGTACTAAACCTCTCACACATGTAATTTTGTTGAGCTGTAAATTCCTGATGAATAAATACAAATATATCTGCAATTTGCGTCTTCGAATATCCTCATCACTCCCAGGAAGTTAATCTTTGACCCAGTTTCATGTGAAGTGAGACTTCCCGATTATCTAGTCAGCTTTCGGTGCACCTCTGGCCTGCAGTGCAGGGCGCCGCGCCGGACCGAGGCACGCACGGGTTTGCCCGATTATTACAACGTATGCTCACATTAAATTTGTATGCAAATAGCATCCAGTTATGAAGAATATCCTAGTTTATCGGTCCAGAGATTTGCATACGAACTTGAATCATCGATTATTTGGAAGATGTCTAGTCAAATGATGTTCGAATAAGTCGAGCTCCCCTCTCCGGAATCGTATGCAAAAGTCGGAAAATTGATTAATGGGCCCCAATTCATTGTTTCGCCAAAGAGCATACATTCTCCGATCATCGACTATAACACTGAGAAATAGCCACTTCCGGTTCGTATGTCGCCCTTGGGGAGTGAACTAGGCGTATGCAAACCAGCAAACGCCCCAATTTTCGTGAGATAAGATCATTGCACTTCATTGCCGAGCTTCTTCTTAAACAAAATTTCGAAGTTTTTTCCAACCGAAAGGTGAGGTCAGGGCCGGGGCAAGGACTGGGTTGCGACTCTCCGAGGCACTCCTTCCAGTTAACTTGGACTAAGTGAGTGGGTCCCTTAAATGGCATACCAACTCAGAACATCGATAAACACTGTGTCACGGGCCAACAGTCTAGTATGTATGTGTCCATTCCGAGCATGATGATCTCGAATATTGCCGCAGAACACTGTGGTCGTCAGAGTCAAAGCATACTCTATACCAAGGGAACTCGGAGAAAAACATGCGAAGACCGTCCCAATCTCCTGAATTGTAATGCCATATACGACGTGGGGGTGCCGGATCAGTTGATGGAATGAAAAAAGGGCAGGTTGTGGAGATGAGTGTGTGATCAGAATTGCCAAGTGGAGCTCGTACATCTATGGTGTAGGGTGATGAAATTATTAGTGAGGAATAAGTCAAGTATGTTAGCTGAATGGTTATTGGCATCGGGAATTCGTGTGGGTTCTTTGATAAGCTGCTCTTAGCCGTGAGTGATGGCGAAAGCTTCGGCTTGTCGCCCAGCTTTATCCGTTCAGTTAGAGTGTACGAGCCAAGCAGTGTTGTGTACATTGAAATCGCCCATGATGATGATTTCTGCTGCTGAATGGTTCTGTTGAATTTGGTCAAGCTTCAGAGACAAGAATTCCAAGAGCTCTTCATAGGATCGATCATTTGGTGATAAGTAGAGACAACAAAGGTATTTGGTCTGTTTCTGACTATCGAGCTTGAACCACATGACATCAAACTTTTTCCAAGGTTTTTTCTCGTTGACATGAGAGATTCGTTTCAGAGTAGAGGCAGAGACCTCCCTTGCATCTGAAACGTGTGTGGAGTACGTACCCAGGACAGAGCAGGAAGGTCGTATTGGTTGATGAATTGACCTGTGTCTCAGTCAGAGCCAATATGTCTGGCTTTTCAATTTGAAGGTGTCGATGGACTTCGTTGATGTTCTTACTTAGACCTCGGATGTAACATAGGTATATCTTAAGGACTTTCTAAGTCAATGGTGGACCCCCTCTAGCACCTCTCGCCCGGAAATCCGAATGGGAAGGTATTTTACTTCTGGATAATTTTACTTGAGGAGAACTCATCATCGCTTATTCTGTATAGAGAAGGGAGATTGGCGTGAAAGGAAAAGGAAATTGTGATGGGTTGGGTTGGCCAGAACATCAACCAGCTACTGAAACACGGGTGAGTATACCCATTTCACAGTGCCTATGGTTGATGAGGTGGTATCGCACCGGGCGATGGCGTTAACCACCTTCCACCTATTGGCGTCCTTTCAGTCGCCTCCTACGGCAGGCAGGACTTACCGTGGGGTTATCCTAATCCGACCACCACACGGTTACCCCAAACTTCTGATGGAGCCTACGATTTTCCTGACGGTTGACTTTTCCACTTCAGCAGGGGTGAGATAGACCTGTTCTAGGTGGTTCAGCCTTTGATGGACTAATACTTCACATGAGCAAAGTATGTGTTCCGCGGTTTCGGTCGCATTGTAACAAACGCGGCAAGTGTCAGTCCCCGCCAGACCCATCTTTTTGAGGTGGTATATACCTCAGAGAGCCGTGTCCTGTGAGAAAGCCTGTGATAAGCTTTAGCTCTGGTTTGCTGAGGCTGAGTAGCTCTTTGGCTCAATTCTGCGAATGGTTGATGAACCTTTTCGCTTGGCGTTGACCTGGAGTTGCTCTCCAGTAGGAGGATTTTTCAATTCCTTCCCATTTCCCGAGTTCTCCCTTCAGGTGACATTTGCTCATCCCACAAAAAGGCTCAGGACCAGAAAGTGCAGATGCTGCATCTTTTCTTGCAAGGCGATCAGCTGCCTCATTTCCTTTGATTCCTTCATGCCCTGAAACCCACATAAGTGTGACTTTGTTGCCCTTTTCCAGTTGCATGTAATCTTTGGTGTGAAAATGAATGATTTCGGGGCTTTTGATGCAGCTTGGCTGTTTGAGCAGATATATATGTTGGCACCACTCAGGCCTTTGCTCAGGCACCTTTGGGTGCGAAGGTTGATGGCATGTATTTCAGCTTGGAAGATAGTGGGTGAGTGACCTAAGGCTTCAAATAGCCTACATCCAGGTCCATATACACCCGCGCCTACCCCTTTTTCCATTTTCGAACCATCGGTGAACCAAACAAGGGACCCTCTGTCCAGCTGAGGCTCAGCGAAACCGTACCTAGGGCGGCTTCCCATAACCACTCCAAAGGTATGATCGAAACTGAGCCTGGCTGGCATTATGTCCGATGATTTGATTGCAGATTCCATTTGTACTTCTTGAAAAATGACCATGTGACCAGTGACATCACCTGGTCTGGCCAATTCAGTGGAGTTCAGTCTGTATGTACTGAGAGCTGCAGTCCTCTTGATGAAAATATGCAAGGGTAGAAGGTCAAGCATAGCTTCCATTGCTGCAGTAGGGCACGTACGCATAGCCCCTGTGATCACAAGACACGCGAGTCTCTGGATTTTTTGCAGCTTGAGTTGAGCTGTTTTGTTCCTTACTTTTGGTTCACCACACTAGAGAAGCGTATGTGACCATGGGTCCGACCACCGTGAGATAAGACCAGTAGATCATATTTGGTTTAAGACCCCACGTTCAGCCAAACATCTTTCGGCATATCCAGAGAGCTGAAATTGCCCTATTGACGATTTTGGTCAAGTCTTGGTTCCACGTGAGTTTCTTGTCTAGGATTACTCCAAGATATTTGACCTCTTCGGAGAAATTGATAGGCGTCCCATCCATAATGGGTTTCTTCAACTTGATCTTCCTTCTTTTGGTGAATGGAACAATGACCATTTTGCTTGGGATGACATTCTAGCCCTCCTGAAAGCATCAGTCTTCTAGCAAGTTAAGTGCAGTCTGCATTAGATTTGATGAAATCCTATCATGCTTGCCTCTTATTATTATGACAATGTCATCCGCATAGCCTTGAATATCGAAGCCAGCGGTGCTTAGTTTGTTGAGTAGGTTATCGACAACTATGGACCATGAAAGAGGAGACAGTACCCCTCCTTGGGGGCAACCTCTAGTGGCCTGTGCAGTTACCAAGCTGCTTCTCAGTGTAGCTTTCATTCTTCTACTCCTGAGCATGGATTGTATCCAGCCTGTTGTTAGGACTTCGAGCCCCTTGATGGTTGTGGCTTGCTCTATCGATTCATAGGAAGTGTCATCGAACGCTCTCTCTATGTCGATGAAAGCACACAGAGGAATTTCTTTATCTACCTGTGCCTTTTCAATCTTTTCCACCAGACTATGTAAGGCGGTCTCTGTAGATTTGCCTGATTGATAGGCAAATTGATTTTTGTGAAGCAATGAGAATGGATTAGTTGACAATGCATTGTTATTGTCTGCCAAAAATATCAAACAATTCTCTGCCGATTATCTCGAGGATATACGGCAGAATAATTTGAGGAATGGACAGAGCAGCAGTTATACCAAATATTCCAGCGAATCCCGTCATCGTTATGGATAATGCGTCATACCATTTACGTCAACAAACGAAAAAACCGAGCACTAACACAAAAAAGGCTGATATTATTCGATTCATGGAAGAAAAAGGCATAGGAATATCTCCTGAAGAACTGGAGTAAGAATTACTAGGAATAAACAGAAAACAAGATTTCCCTGAGGAATATGCAGTGGATGAACCCTTTGGAGCACACGGCCATACTGTCTTCCGTTCGCCCCCATATAACTGTGTTTTCAACCCTATTGAGATGGTTCCTTAGGTATAATCGGTCAAACAGGTAATAGGTTTAATCAGCGCATTCATGATGATAAGATGAATTTTTTGAAAGAGAAAACAAATATGATATTCGTCAACAATATATAAGAAGAATACAATAGTTTTGATGATTGTTTCGAAATTCTACACGTAGAAACTAGAGGTATGGAACTCAATCATTTAGAATCATTAGGAAACAACGAACTAGAAAATTCTGACATTTCACTCAACGATCAATTAGACCCCAATAGTTCACCACTGTTGGATTTTTCCTCTTAGTACGTTATATTATGTATTTGATATCAACCCCTTCAAGTTCATTCAGTACACCGTATTTCGATGTGAATATTGTGCCTAATTTCCCAAAATAGAGTTTTAATGAATCTGTCCACAAGTAACTCATTCTTCAGGTTGAGGAAGTAGGTTATATAGGCAAGCCAAGGTTATTTAAGTTCATCGTACTAGCATTTCACCTAAGGAAGCTACTGTGATAGCGAAACATGTCGTGTGATTGAAAATTTTGTGGAAATCTTATCGTTTGTGAAGTTTTCACATTCAACTTTGAACGTGTTAGCATTTTTAGTTGCTATGTTTGACGGTTGCCTTTAACTGGAGAGTAGCTTCACGAATCGATCGTTCCCGTTGGCTAGGAACTTATTTTGAGATGTGATGTTGGCAGATCTTATGTCAGACACAGCGTCTGATGAGGGATTCGCTTTGTTCTCTCAGCACAATCGGTCCCGGAGGATCTGTGGTGTATCTCTTGAAAATCACTATCACGGCTGAATTTACTCAATGAATTCCCATCCAATCTCTCGAAAGGTTCTATCAATAACGACCATTCCTCCATTTTCGAAAGACGTCAAGAGAAATAATATGCTCCTCGTAGGGTGAGTTGAAACAAACGTACATATATGCACTTTGTAGATAATTGAATATCGTACAACTTTCATCATCATCCCATGATCAGCCCAAATTGGGATACATTGAAGGCTAAAGGTTTCTATCTCTATAATATTTACTCACTTGATTAGCTTCTGGTGTTCCGAAACAATATTTCGCAGACAATTGAATGTTGATTCACTCCTTCCGTTACTGTACATCTCAAAATTTTCGAACTTGTATCCCAGGATGCCAACCCTTGCAGTAGCAAAGTTCAACATCGAAATGAATATGGAATCGAACGACAACATGAACCAGGGAGTCCATATGCCTACGAAGAATTGAAAGAAGTAGGCAACGTTGAAGTAAGTTGGATTCCTCAGATCGAAAGGAAACCAACCACGGTAGAATAATGTCTTGCTTTGCGTTGAATCCTCAAAATTCATGTGCTTCCAATTGTTGAAATTGTTCCACATGAACAATAAGCCAGTAGCGAGATACACAGAGAACGATGCAAACATTATCTGGTAGTTGTAGCGGGAATTACTATTGTATATTCGCGTACACTCCAAGTCATCGTTGGTGATGGCGTTCTCAAACTGGTACACTTCTTTCAATCTATCCCGAATTCCTCTGGTGTATGACAACACTACTTTCATCATCATGAGGTTGGCCATGAGAACAGCTGACACGTTGAGGCTGAATGTTGGATCATTAGAGTCACCCATTAGTACATCTTTGAGACCGACGATGAGCGATATGGTGAATAGCGCATAGTAGCCTTGTGATAAAAAAGACCAAATCTTGTATAGAAGGGATGAGTTCGTTCCGTCCTGTATATCAAATGCTCCAGCTATCAGCAAGGCGTACCTTGTGTACTTGAGGATGCTCTTACAGTTGCTCATTCTGGCTGCTGCTTCACCTTGAGCACTGCTGACATCACTAAAAAAGATTTTTACAATGTTATTAACGTATATTCCCAAGAGGATTTGGGAATCTCACTTCGCTCATATATGGACTACTATACTTTTTTACTTGTATTCAAGGTAGCGTCAATAGTATTTCAGAATAGTCAATTGAGTTTCAGAAATCGTTCTCCAGGATGAAATGATGGCTAACATAATATGGGAGTTGTCGGTATCACGGATGGTTTCCATATACTGCTACATATATGAATACAATGATTGAACAATAAACTGATATCACTACGGTTGCACTGTATATTCAATGCCTTGAAGAAGATTCGTAGATTTGAATACGCACATGCAACATGCAACATTTTGTTTGCAGGGTGATCGTGGAAGTTATTTCGATTTTGAGAAGTCATAACTGATTAAGACAGTTCTACGTGGTTTGTGTTATGATATTTTCCATATCAGCGTGCGGAAAAGTGTTTTGGAAGTTGTACATTTCCGTACAATTTTAGTTCTCTGCTCGCTTCTCAGTTTTCCGCCCGATTTTTGTATTTTTGAAAATGGGGATATCTGGGACTAACTAAATGATCATGTTGACAATCTGTCTCAAGTGTCATTCTGTAGCATCATCATAAGATTCTGATTTTTCCTTTCATTGATAATGTGGACAAGAACACTCCTAGGAGTGCAGAAAACGTCGCCTCCACCCTTGACGATTTGCTTGTGGAAGAGTACTACTCTTTGCACTTGTTAGGTGTATTACTCATACATTCTCATATAGATCATCCTCAAAAAAGTCTGACTCTATGCATCAACTGATTGCAGGAGATAAAACTCAGTTTATTCAACTCTGATGATCTTCAACTATGAGATTTCGATAAGAATAGTTATGGGGTCATTTATTGAATTGAAAACATTAATTGTTTGAAAACCATCATTAAATTTTGGTTTTTGAACACGGTCCTGATAATTTTTTCACAGATAATGAGTGCTTCCTGCATTCTCATTCGATCATGTATTGTACAAGGTAGTTTGCATGTGTTTCGGCATATTTTTCAGCCTTCATCAAAGCTATTTCAAAATCCTAAATGCCATCAATTCCACTTGATTTGAAGGAGAATTAGTCAACACACTAATACCCCATCAACTGGTTCCAGAGTTCTTCAAGCACTAAGACCAGGCGATGACAAAAGGCGCAGGACAATTTGTTAGTGGTATACCAGGAAATGGTGAAATCAAGAATATCACCCTCGCAAAATCATCTAGACTAATGGAAGCATGATAACTCATCAGGGTATCTTGAAGAAAAAAGAGGATATACATTATTGGTCACGAGAAAATGAACAATCATGAAAGACAGCGAGACGTCAATACCAAATTTCGGCTTCAATATGTGGATTACAATATTTGGTACATGAATCATTGGTCCTTTTGATTACCAGGAAACATCGACTTCCGATCGTTATAGAAATTGGCTTGAGAATCATCTCGAGGAAGCTCTGGATGATTTTCCGATTGTGGAAGTTGGTTTCAACAAGATGGCGCTTCAAAAATGGATTGGTGCTTATTCTATAGTCCTTTGGCCGGCGCGGTCGCCTGATTAGACATCGCTGGATTCGTTCCTTTAGAGATATATCAACAATTTTGTTCACGCTAATAACTTTGATATTACAGAGGAAATAAGGGACAGTTTCATCGAAGCATTCAATAGTATAAACCCAGAAATGCTTATAAGAATGCCTCAGAGGCAACTGTGAGAAAAGGATATCTTTGTTCAGAAAATAATGGGTATCATTTTGATCATTTGCTATAAATGTTTCAGTTGGTCTTGCCAGAGTCGAGTTCATGAAATAATTCGTGTAAGACTTCATTAACAAATTGAAACGCTGCATTGAATAATTCAGTGAAATATTTTCAATTCTCTTTCAAGTATTGAATAATTAATACATCAATATCTGACACTGAATGGGCATAAGTTCCAAAAACTTCCAGACTCTGTGAAAAAATTTTGAGGATCGTATCCAAAAGGGAGGAGTTGATGATGGTTCTGAGAATACGAAACGTCGCATGAAATAATCGGTAACATCACTTTGAACGTCATCAAACGTTGTCATGAGAACATATTCTCAGTTTTTGTGTATCTGTGATAATAACGGAAAAAACTATTGAATTGTGATTCCAGAAATCCACGTTTTTCGATATAACTGTAGAACTGGAAACAATTTTGAATATTGCTTGAGGCTCTCGGTATGAGCTTGCGAATGCGCAACTTTTTCCCTATTCAACCAACTTCGTATCTCCCCCTGTTTCCAAGATCCCCATGCTGTGCAACCTCCACTTGAACAGACTGAATAATTCCACAAATATCGAAGTATAATTCCGAAAATATCGATATATCGATAACAATCGAATTTCAAACTATCGATATATCGATATATCGTTAACTTCATATATTTTTTGCTCTATATATTAATAACTATCGATATATCGATATTCATTGTCATATCGATATATCGAACTCAAATAATATCGCTCAGCCCTTATTCTGAGATACAATTGACCCTTTCTCAGATCGAATCTACGCTTTCTGGAATATAACTCGAATATGTGCAGAAAAACGTAGAGGGCAATAGTATTTTGTTTGACGAGTACGAAATGAAAGTCATTTTCCACTAGAATGGAGTTTGCCGCATGAGCCGTGGGTGATTGCTGCAAAATCATACGAGTGGAAAATTAACATTTCGTGCGAATTACACACCATACGCATTCTACAGCTGAAACAGAGGTACCAGCTGAATCTTCAATTTTTTTTAGCTTGTGGCAATCTGATTTGCTTTCAAGCATAACGGGCTATGCTTGAAATTTGACATTTCATGGAAGTTGACATTCATTGTGGAATGATAACACAATGAAGTCATTGTTTTACGGAAATGAAATTGATGACATACAGAGTTCCTCATTGTTTCATCGAACACAGTAAAACAAGAGCAATTTCGCGGTGAAGACTTAAAAATATTGTTCAATGAACACGGGATGATAGTCATTTCTAACGGGACGATCATAGGAGTGAAAAAAACTACATTTTGTGCGAGTAATTCAATATACTTTTTTTACAACTGTAACAAATAACAGCGGAATTATTCATCCATCCGGCTTGTAACAATTTGTTTTCTCTTAGGTGATGCTCATCTATCAGACAGAGCTGTCATCACTTGAAATTTGCTATGTCATGGAAGATAAGATTTTGTAGAGTAATAACAAAATGAAATCATTGTGATTTCAGCTACGGAAATGAAATTGATATCATAGTAAGTACCTTATTATTGATCCATCGAATACAGTGAAATGAGGGCAATTTTGTGTTATAGTCCTAAGAAATAGTAAATAATTGTACGAGCAAGGAATGATAGTGTTTCACACTTCAATTTTTCAACGACTCAAGTTATGCTGATCTCAAAGACAGAGCTGTCATTGCTTGAGATTTGACTTTCCATTGACGATGAGATTTTCTTGAAATAATTTCACAATGGAGTCAGTAACGGAAATGAAATTGATGACATACAAAGTATTTCATTGATGTATCGTTTTTGAAATGTGATTTGGCACTTTTCTGAACTGACGGAAGTGTGTTCGTAACTTCTCACTTCACGTAAACAATACGTGAAATATTATATGACGGGAAGTGAAATGATCAGTGATTCACACGAGACCAACGAGACAAGACTTTCATGGAGTCTCCGATGAAATATGAAGTCTTGTCTCGAGTCTCGTCTCGCAGCCTCCAGTTTCGTCTTGTCTCGCGTCTCTTACGAGAGTCTCGCAAATGTATCGCAATTCCGTCATGCATGATCTTGTTTCAGTCTAGTACGGAATATTCACCTTTACCTTCTTTCTAGGTATAATGTAGAGGTAGGAAGACAAGATTACAACAAATATAAACTTATTTGTTGAAAAGTGAGTACCTAATAGGTACATACTCACATCATACATCTCAACAACAACAAAAAAACATGTGTTTTTCAACCAGTCGTTAAGACCGCAGCACGTGAGAATAATCTTTCCGTCAGGACTGAAGTAGCCGGTATGCTCAAGAGATCTCGTGCCATCAAACTTAGAATGGGAAATTGAGGAGAATGAATTTTCCACTGTTGCGATATATCGGTGTTTTTATTACACCGATGCACAGAATGATATTTTTGAAGTTCCTGCATTCATACTGCCGTCAAAACAAATGTATTCTTCATCTTAGTCTATTCAGCACAGAATGACTTATTTATTGATTTTCAGGTAGTCATCTGCGATCTGTCGTTATTGCAGGATTGCCTTCATTTTCCGCCGTCATAAGAGATCATGGATTGTGTTTTCGAAGTTTCAATCAATGAGATGTTTTGTCTATCTGTGCTAAATAGTCTGAATTCTTCCTGAATATGTTGTATCATGCATGGGATTCTCAAGTCTGCAGTCGCCACGCAGGAATATTCACCTGCGAGACTCTCGCACGAGACACGAGACGAGACCGATAAAAGCCTCGTCTCGTCTAGTCCGAGTCTCGTCTCGAGTCTTGTCTTGAAATTAAGACGAGATCATGTGAGACACTAGAAAACAAGACTCTCGCGGGGACCACTAAAAATGATACGTGATACGTGATGAAAATATGGATGGACGAGGAGAATAGTGCATTTTGTGCTGCTTCCTTGATATCACTTGGCAAATCTGGATTCGAGACAGTCATTTTCCACTAATGAAGATATCAAAATGAGTTCAATGTGTCAGGTGAAGTCAACTGGCAAATTGAGAAAATTATAGAAGGTACGTTACCAGCTAGTAAAATATCTATTTCCAGACTAAATTTTGGCATTCACTTCTAGAACCTCAGATCATACAACAGACTAGATGAGTGATCCATCATAGCTCTGGCAATACAGTATGTATGTGCGTTTCAGACGGAACAGCCTGTATATATAAAGCGATCAGCAGTATAGTTGAGCGAGGCGAGATCCTGAATGAAAGAAAATTTCTCCAGACTTCTTGGTATTTTTTCTGATTCTTGCTATTGATAATGATATGAGTATTGTTCCAACGATAAAACGTAAATTGGATGATTGTGACTCCCATTGAGAGAATCAAACTGGGTATCGAAGGAATTCTAGAATTCTAGGATTTATTTCTGAAAACAACATACTGTGGAGAAAAAGCCTATACAGTGGTCTTCACAAAATTACTTCATTCACAGGGTTCGTGAACACTAAGGCACATGAAAAAATATGTTTGTATGTTCTATGTAGATATTAAGATGCCATTTCACAATACATATAATATGTATATCTTATAACCTGCTACCTATATGTGTTGTAGAACATTACGATAGTGATATCAGTTTCGTAATATGACACTTCACCGCATCAATGCTGTGAAGTGTAACTTTACTGCACTAGTGCGATGGAGTGGAAATAACTTCAATTTCCAGTTTTTTACTCAAAGAATAAAAGAAACAAGAACTAATTGATCATAAATAGAGCAGGTAATAATGTCAGAGTTGCTATATTTGGCTCATTTTTTATATCTGAATCCATAATTTCGTGATTCGAATTCTTGTCGATACATTCTCCAGTCAAATTGAAATGAACGCGTCAAAGTTGACAGTTCGACCCAACCCTTGCAACGCTTGCTCGTTACATATTCCTGATAAATCGTTCAAATTCAAGGAATATTTACTATTTTGGAAAATGATAATCGTGACTTACATCGAGAGAACCAACCTGAGTATCGAAAAAATTCTGGAATTTTTGGATTCATCTCTAAAAACAACATTCCGTAGAGAAGAAGCTATTTTCGTAAATGGCCTATACAGTGGTCTGGACAAAATTAATTGATTCACAGGGTTTGTGAACACTTAGGCACGTGGAAAAATATGGTTGTATGTTCTATGTGGACATCAAGATGGCATTTCAGAATACATACAGTGTGTCCCAGATTCGCTTCTCTATACAGGGATCTCGGCTCCTATTATACCCATACAGCTGACGTAGAATGGGAAAAGTTTTAGACGAATTTCAGTGCATTCGATAACCGGCTTCAGATTTCCGATGGATAATTGGTTCTGGGAATATCGGCAAAAAACCGAAAATGACGGATTTCGTTTTTCGCCAGTAAATCCGAAACGGTTAATTTGACAGCTGTCAAAATGTCACATTATATGGACACTTTTTCAAGACGATCAAGACAGCTTGTATGACATGTCAAGACCGTAATTCGTTATTTCGCAATCCGTCTCAACTTTAATTTTTCTCACGGCCGCCATATTGGAATTTTCGATTTTTGGAAAGAGCGTTAAATTTTCAGTCTAGTGATGTCTTACAAGTGCATAAAAGTTTTGAGTTTCATCGAAATATCACACTTCGTAAAGTTAGATCTTGATTTTTCTAAGGAGGCCATGATTTACTTGTCAGAAAATTGGGTTTTTATAAGTAACACTTTTTTCATCTGAGGATGCTCTGAGTTTGACATTGCATAGTTCAAAGCATCAAAGTTGTGTTCGTAATCTGACACACAAATTGTCTCAGTTTGTTGAAAATGGCTGGAATTTCCTATTCAAATGAAGAAAAGTTTGACATGTTAGCGCTGTACTTGCAGTCACGCAGAAACGCCGACATTACTTGAGCAAGGTATTTGGAGATTATACTCCGAACGACGGCAGCCTCATGAAACCCAATTTAAGAAAATCGTAGTTGATTTAATTAACCATGGAACCTTCGAACAACCTAGAAGTAGATACGATATTGGAAATGAAAATCACGACAGAAACATTTTACAAACTGTCAACGAAAACCCCAGGGCATCGGTACGAACTGTAGAACGGGAAATTGAAGTATCAAAATCAACGGTACAGAGAGTGTTGAATAGGAATGAGTACCATCCATAAAAACCCACAATAGTTCAAGGACTCAAGGAAACTGATTATCCAAGACGAATGCGCTTCTGTGAGTGGTATACTAGGAAGTGTAATGAAAATCCTAATTTTGTAAATCATGTCTTGTGGTCCGATGAGAGTAGGTTCACGAATTGTGGAGTTTTTACTAAGCATAACACTCATCATTGGGCTGTGGAAAACTCTTACGAATTGGCAGAGAGACGTCTACAGATTATATTTGGAAGTAACTTTCGGTGTGTGGTCATTGGTAATTTGATCTAACTCAGCTTTTTCAGTTGGGCACCTGTTATCAATTATTAATCATTTCAGGAAATCGACTCTTAGGACCATTTGTGTTTGAATACAACCTAAACGGACAGGTACCCAAAGCTTTTGCGAAACCAGGTTGTGCCGGCTTCACGAGCTACTATTATAACCGAAGATGAGTTCAGAATAACCTGGTTTCAACAGGATCGATGTCCGGCTCACAACACCATTCAAGTCAGGAACTTTTTGAGGGAGCAATTCGACGAAAGAATCATTCCTTTGAATGGTCCAATATTTTGGCCCCCTAGATCCCCTGACCTCTCACCTTTGGATTTCTACCTTTGTGATCACACAAAGAATGAGGTCTATGAATTTGATCCTCCCGTGACTATAAAAATCCTGGGATAAAGAGTTCTGGACACATTTGGAAATAATAACAGAAATTAACTTTCTAGGGTTGTAAGAGAAACAGTCACCAATTGTCAAAAATGTCTCGATGCAAATAAACGTCATTTTGCAAATCTGTAAATTGACATTCATTTGAAAAGCAGTTAGGAACATAATTAGATTCAACTTTACATGACATCACATCGCAACTCGTGAGATATTTTTGTTGCGATTTTCATTTTCAATTTGTATCTAATACTTGTAGGTTTTTCAAAGGTTCAATTGTTAATTTATGACGATGATTTTTTCGACTTGTTTTTTTTTAAACACCCATAGTCGGGAATTTGTCTCAAGATATCTTACTTGTTGAGAAGTCGTTATTTACGTTCATTATCTATTGAAAACTCAATGCGTTCATGCGTGTTATTTTCTGACTAGTAAATCATGCCTCCTTAGGAAAAATCAAGACCTAACTTTACGAAGTGTGATATTTTGATGACACTCAAAACTTTCATGCACTTGTGAGACATCATTAGACTGTGAATTTTACGCCTCTTTCAGAACATCGAAAATTCCAATATGGCGGCCATAAGAGAAATGAGAGTTGAGGCGGCTTGCGGGATAACAAAATACGATCGTGACATGTCATACATGCTATCGTATTCGCCTTTAGGAAGTGTCCAGATAATGTGACATTTTGACAGCGGTCAAATTAACTGTTTCGGATTCACTGGCGAAAAACGGAATCCGTCATTTTCGATTTTTCGTCAATATTTCCAAATTCCTCTGAAACTTTCCCCATTTAACCTCTGCTGTAGGTATAATATGAGCCAAGATCCCTGAATAGAGAAGCGAATCTGGGACACACTGTATAATATGTATATCTCCTTACCTACTACCTATATGTGATAAATGACATTACGACAATGATATCAGTTAAGTAATGTGATACTTCACCGCACCAATGATGTTAAGTGTAACTTCACTGTACTAGTGCAATGGAGTGAAAATAATTTCGAGTTCCAGGTTTTTACTCAAAGAATGAAGAAACGAGAACTGATTTATCATGAATATGGCAAGTACTGAATTGTTAGTTGCTTCATCTTGCTCATTTTCCATATCTGAATCTATAATTCCATGATTGATTCTTCAGTCGAATTGAAATGAACGCGTCAGAGTTGACAGTTCGATCTAACCCTTGCAACGCTTGCTCGTTGCATATTCCTGAAGAATCTTCAATTCAAGGAATATTAACTAACTGGAAGATGATGATTGTGACTCTCATTGAGAGAACCAACCTAAGTATCGAAGAAATTCTGGAATCTTTGGATTCATCTTCAAATACAACATACTGTAAAGAAGGATCATTTCTCGTAGGTGGCTTATACAGTGGTCTCCACAAAGTTACTTGATTCACAGGGTTCGTGAACACTTAGGCACGTGGAAGAATATGGTTGTTTGTTCTATGTAGACATCAATATGGCATTTCATAATACATATAATATGTATATCTCCTAACCTACTACCTGTATGTGATGTTGATCATTACGACAATGATATCAGTGTATTAATGTGACACTTCATTGCACCAATTCTGTAAAGTGTAACTTCACTAAACTAATGCGATAAAGTATGAGAATAATTTCAATTTCCAGATCCAGAAAAGGAAAACGGAACTGATTGATCATTAATATAGCAGGTACTAAAGTTTGAGTTGCTTCACCTGGCTAAATTTTCATATCTGAATCTATAATTCCGTGATTGGAATTCTTGTCGATACATTTTATTCTAGTCAAATCGAATGGACGAAGTTGACAGTTCGACCCAACCATTGCAACGCTTTCTTGTTGCATATTGCAAATAAATCGTCCATTCAAGACAAATTTACTATTTCTCATTAAATAATCAGCGTTTTGGTCACAGGGTCACAGTGGGTGAATTAATCGCTATTTTGTGTGAATATAATTGTAAGCCACTGACTTTTTTCCACCGCGGTCAATTGATTCCACAAAATAAATACCGATTAACATGTTAGGTTATATGAAAATTTTATTCATTATCTTTCTCTCACAGGAATATGAGTATTACTGAGTCATTCCTGTCGTTCAATTGATGAAATTTGAATTATTCAGATTGATTGAATAGTTATTTTTGTATCTAGTGCGCAAAATGCAAATTTGGTGATCGAGAACTAATTTTTTGAACTATTCGAGTGTTATGCTATGCTATATTAAAAAAAAATTGAACTGGCAGTTCGAATCTTCTCCTGAAGATGCTAACATAGTTAGCAAAAGAAGTGTCGAGGCGTGAAGAATCGGTTTGGTTAGAAGTAGTACAATGCGTAATTTATTATCATGCCGGAGGTTGAAGTCTTCGATATATAAGCAACCATTTCGGATTTGATCACATTACAATCTAATACGGTTGTCTTCTGGTTTTTCTGTAAAATGCCAGCAACTGTGTTCTTTCAAATGGATCACAAAATTCTCGTACAACAGGCCAACATGAATGCAATATTAATGTCAAATGTTATGTTTTCAAGAATGTTGAAATTCAAATTGTTATTTTGTTTCACCTCGTGGATGAATGAGATGTAAACAAAGATATTCACAATGAGTCCAACATACTAGACAACGAATTATTCTTTCTGAAATTTTTTTCGTGTCGCTTATCGATGAATCCCTCCAGCCATATCACATTTTGATAACAAATCCATTTTTTTTTCAATTGAACCCCTACATGCCTCTAGAACATACATTGAGTAAAACAAATTGACATCATTTTTGTATATTGGTGCAGTTACAAATCGTAATACATTTGAAAATCAACAACTAGTTTCATGAATTTTCTTGCAGTTCGTATAATTTCCTAAGTGAGATGGTGTCTTAATATTGCACTTGTTTTGACCTGTCCAACTTGAACATGTTAAAATATACAGAGAGTTCTATTTGAAAAAACGAAGTTGATGGCATCTCCAGAAAAGCCGCCAGTCTGCCATGTATTGAATTGTGATGTCATTAAATCCAAAATGGTTTCTCTCTACTGAACCAAATTTCAGAGAATTCCTTCCACACTGAGGAAAACTCCTATCAACCATAGTCAGAAATCGAATTACCCCAGTAAGAAACTCTATAATAGCATAGGGGACAAGCGAGTTATCACCTGAGATTATAATGTCGACTTTGCTGATTATAACCCACCTGCGATTATTAGATATAGAACCTCGCTGCCACTAGCGAGTGCATCTGTGTATTTGATATCAGAGGATGTTTCTGTAGTAGGTATCTGACTTTGCTACCGCTAGTGAGTGCATCTAATAATGGGAGTAGGAAAATGTTATAATCGTAGGTAGGAAACTTCGCTACTCTTGATGGGTGATCATATAGATAGTTGCATGACCTTGCTGTAGTTATTCAGGTATTTTCCAGGATCGTTGTCATCAAGGAAAGTGAAATTTTCACTGTTATTCAATTTCACTTTCCATGATTTTCACCCTGATGTTTGTTAGGAATAGCAATTTATTGATTCCTGAAGAAAATTTCGGATCAATGATCTCTGAAATTCAATCGATCAGTTGATTCATGCACCCTCAGGAAAACGAATGGTTTTTGAGTTATTAGTGAAAATGAAATTCTTCTGGAACTTTGCGTACAGGAAAACGAAATGTCACCAGTAAAATCATTCAAATAATTTCATAACCTGAACATTTATACTCACAATAAGATCTTAGACCACATTCTATAGAGAAGCTTTGTAACATATTCGACAATTACTAAGTTTCATAGTTACAAGAAGAAGGAAATATTGAATGAAAAATATCTGAATTTCAGTCAGAATACTTAGAAAAAACTCACCCTTATCATCCCATCAATCCTGGTAATGACTGAAGCACTCAGATCTACTAAAGCACTGAAAGAGGCACAGATGATTTTTTCATCCGTTGTCAATGATGTTTCCATTTCATATTTTGATTAGGATCATATTTTTGTTAATGAATTGAATTCAAGAAGGAAAGTATTTGTAACTGTCGTGTCGTCGAGATTATCGTCCTGTACATGGGTTTGCATCAAGAGCTCAACTGTGAATGATTGATCAAGCAAGATGTCTCACAAATGCTTATATAAAGTTGGACAAATCAGCAAAATATCGAATAACGATGAGTATGCGCTAGGTAACCCCAAGTAGGTTCGTCAACTATCATTTTCTTGGCAGACTGACAGTTGTATTATTGGTACATAGTGCAGTTCTATGCGATGAACCTCGCAGCCACAAGCATATAACTAACTCACTAGAAGTAGTTCAGCTAGACAATTGAAGAAAAATCATGCTGTCCCAGAGGGGCTGCCTAATAGCGACAGCAGTATACCTTTCTGTGATAGGAGATTTACTTTCAGCAAAGTCGTTATTGCTATGATAGGATTTCAAGGTGCTTCTCCTATTCAGAAATGTATAACGGTAATATGATTGCTTGTAATGATAGCAAGAAATATCTCAGCAAAAACTCTTATAGCATAATTATCCCCAGTGCAGGAATACAGGAGTTACAGGAGTTGCCCGATACCCTGTGTCATTATATTGTTCCATTCGTTTTGCCTAGAGACAACCTTAGCAGCCCATTATTTTTATTGAAAGAGAAAATGAAATTTTGTCGACCTATTGATATCTTCAGCTTTGGAGATGGCCGTTGAAGGCCATCATATTGAGTCAAGATCCGCATTTTCCTCATATTCCTTTGTTCGTCCAGCTTGATGCTGGCCCTGATGACTTCATAAGTATGAAGAAAATTCGTTTCAAGCAGTATCAAAGAGAAAGCATACATGTTTGCCTTTGAGGCATCCGAGGACGAAATAATCTGTTATATTTTTCATTCAATCTGCTCTATCTATCCGCATCAATGGAAATGAGAACTCTGTCGTGCGATTTGAGGATGAAAGGGTCAATATCACCTTGGAACTAGTCTTCATGTTCGAAGTGGAAGCCCCGTTTTTTTTTGTAGAGATGAATCAACTCAAATACTGTCTGTAGGTTAATCGAGGAGGGGGTAGATTCAGTTTACTCGATTTTTGGGGGGATTTTCTCTCCTCGTTTTCAAAAATTATAAACATGAGTATTATTCCGATATATGTGTAGTAGGACGAATCAGACGATTCGGCCCGAAATGTCAAATAGGAGATTCAGTGACACTTTGTTAAGGAAAATCAAAATCTTTGGAGAAAAGAAATATTTATACAAAGTGACATTTTGAAAACTTGCCACCCTCAATGTCTTTCTTCCAGTGGATAATATGAGAAATTATAATAATATGACAATTTTATTTCCGAGGGAGATACTTATAATCAATCTCCCTAGCCCTCTTGGGTCAACCCCCTAAGAGGAGTAGATGTTATCCCTAGAATCCCAAATGAGATGGCACATTATTTTGAAGGGCGTTAAATTCTCTCTCCAACGGTACCCTAGTTGATCATTTTCTGTTGAGCAGTTTCTGAAAAATGTCGTGTCAATTAGAGAACTTTCCACCCCTAATATCTTCCCTTCAGTAAATGAAAAAAAGAATCGAAAAGATGGGTCAATTTCAATGTCAAGCGGGACACTTCAAATGCATATCAAATCGAATCGAATCAAAATGTACTTTATTGCCTGAAGAATAAATTCTTATTGACAAAGTATTCATCGTCATTACAAAGCATATTCTTATAAAGAAAATAAAAACACATATATTAATATGAAGTGTAGACATGTAAAAAAGTGTGTAAATGTATAAAATTGTATAAAAATGTATTAAGGTAAATATGTATAAAAGTAAAAATATGTATGAACATTCACAGATTTGTTTGTAAAGACAGTGAAACATTTATAAACAAGTTTGAAAATCAGTAGTATTATTATAAAATCATGTACCCTGATAGAATTCGGTGATATTATAACACGCTTCTTCCAATAGAAAACTTTTTAACCGATTTCCTGAACTTTTGTTCAGTTTCTATTTGCTTTATGTGCAAGGGCAGATGATTAAACAACTTGTTGCCTTCATAAATTATTATGGAATTCTTGGTAGGAGTTGACGTGGGAATAGGCAGTTTAATGTTATAGGAAGAGCTGCGGGTATTATGTGTCGTTGACTCATGTCTGAATTCTTTAAACTTTTTTTCAACTAGGCAAATGGTTTCCGAAATAAAAATGCAGGCCAGTGGCAGTATTCTATGAGCCAGAAATAAAGGTCTACATGACTCCCTCGAATTGGCTTTGCACATATATCTTAGTGCTCTTTCTTGGAGAATAAAAACTCTAAGTAATAAATAGTTTGCGCACAAGCCCCAAAAGCAAATACCATAGCGTAGGTGCGATTCAATTAGTGAGTAGTAAGCGTTCTTTGCCGCAGTTAGACCTAATTCATTAGATGTAACTCGAACGGCATAACAGCCAGACGCTAGCTTCTTAGCTAAGTTCAAAATGTGCCCTTCAAATTTTAGTTTGGCGTCAATATTCAATCCCAAGAATTTATGTGAAGCTTTGAAGCTAAGACAGTCATTTTCGAGAAATACATTGTTGATGGAGTTGATTATACCTGTCTTAGAGGTGTTGAAAGGCAATAAGTTGGCGTCGCACCATTTTTCAACTTTGTTCAGGTCCTCATTGATGATGTCTTCTAAAATTACGTTATCAGTACCATGCCAGAGGATGGTCGTATCGTCTGCAAATATTGTAAATTGTCCATGTATGTCGACAAGTGTTAGGTCATTCACATATAATGAAAATAGCAGGGGTTTCAGTACAGATCCTTGCGGTACTCCGTGTTTGAGAGCCAGATGCTTCGAGTTCACATTCGCGATGATGACGCTTTGGGAGCGTTCGACCAGATAAGATTGAAACCAGAGTAATGCTACACCTCTGAAGCCATAGGTGTCTAATTTTTTAAGCAGTATTCTGTGATTTACACAGTCAAAGGCCTTTGAAAGGTCGCAGAACACTGCTGCAGCTACCCCCCCATCATTCAACCTGAGATACAGACGCTCAAGAAATGCAATTATAGCATCATTGGTATTTTCTGAGGTTTGAAAGCCATATTGGTCAGTACTGAGGATACCATGTTTGCTCAAGAACGATACAATTTTTTTTCAACTAATCTTCCGATTACCTTCGCTAACGCAGAAAGCAAAGCAATCGGTCTAAAGTTTGATGGAGAATCAAGGTCACCACTTTTATATGAAGGAATGATATTAGCTATTTTTGAACAGCTAGGAAAAACGCCTACTGAGAATGAGTGGTTTATCGCTTCTGCCAAAATTTGTAGCAAGAAGAAAGGCAAATTGAGCAGTAGGTTAGTATATGTACAGCAAGAGCACGGGATCAATTTGGACAGTTTTCCCATGTTAATTCCCATAAGAAAATTTAAGGTCAAAAATAGCAAAAATGGGTCTTTTTTTCATATACAGCCAGAGCATGGAGGCTCAATTCAGTTTCCCCATCTCAATCTCCATAAGGAAATCTAAGGTCGAAAAAATAGCAAAAATGGCTCTTTTTTCAAGGTCACCGCAGTTGACCATGTTGGTAGGAGTACAGAACGGGTGAAAATTTATAGGGAGGGAAGACAGGTTGGAAAAATAATGAGTACTGATACATGATAATATTTATTATTCGTTAGTGTAAATATATATATAAACAAAATAATTCTAGAGATATCACCATCAATTTATGAGCCATATTCCACAACATCATCATCGATTGGATAGTGTCCCCATGGTAACGTTTCATCAGTTCCAGGAATTATATATCTCTTATCATCATTCGGACTGAGAGCAATCTTCTTTTGTATGATAGAATAAACTTGATGTTTATCTGATTTGATCAAATTCTGAGTGACAGTTTTTTCCTACCAATTATCCAAACACTCAACATAATCAGTGAAGGTTATTGATGTCTTCACAACAGACGACTTCACACCCTTAGCCTTTTTCGTTATACCAAAATCCCTCAGAATATCATCAATTTCAAAATCATCATATCCTTCATGCATCAGTTCTTCTCGTTTACTCATAATGTCATCAATCGTAGTTAGAATTCTTGTTGAGTAGAGTTTCGTTCTCAGACCAACGTAGTCGATCATCGGTACTCCGTGTTGCTCATCTTTCAACATTCCCAGCACTTTCTTATTGACTTGAGGAATATTATAAATGTTATTCGATTTATAGTCGGAGGTATCGAAGCGCTGATGACAGTCCTTCTTCATAACCTCATATGGATCTTGACCAACAATCTCATAAATCAAGCTGTCAGTATCAGTATAGAGAACTGAGCAATCACGAAATGTGTTGGACATATAGTCGTAGTGAAAGTCATATAATGTTGTCTTAGCTAAATCTAAAATAGCTTGACCAACATGAATGGGTTTGTTGAGATGGATTTCCAGTTTTTTCATTTCTATAGCAATCAAATTTGCATTGAAGACTATACAATTCTTGAACTCGGGTTTTGAAATGTACGCCTCAGCACCATATCCTCCCACCCACTCTGTCAAAAGTCTGACATTAACTCTCTTCCTAATGTTTTCCATTGTCTTACCAAAAACAGCGTTGTTCATGAGCTTGAACAAATTCTTCTCAAACACAGTTTTTGCTTGTTTTCGGAGTTCAGTGTTTAGGTTTATGTATGATCTGAACCACGTAGCTTGCTGGAACTTGAGAACTCGATGTATCTGTTTCAGCACTAAACCATGTTTCAACGCCTGTTTCAGGGCTCGGTAGTGAATGACATACTTCTCCTTGTAGCGTAAGGTTGCCATCAATTTGGTGTGTTCTCGTACAGATTTGGGAGGCTTTCCAGTCTTAGGATTGATGTGTTGAGGACAAAATGGAATATCCTTATGTACATCGTGGAGGTGTTGTGGATAATACAAATCGACTTCCAAAATATATCCTTCTTCTGCATCATCGGGAATAGCCGTGACGTCGATATTGGTGTCAGTCCATCCAAAACCTCCATATGGTAAAGCTTGAGACATAGCCCATCCGTATTGGTTATTGACGTCATAGTACATCAAGAAGGAATCGGCTTTCGAAGGATCATAATCAGGAATATATTTATTGTTTGCATGAGCTCTTCTTTTTGAACAAACTTGACTGAGACCTCCTCGGATGCCTTGCTCAACAAACAAAAACATGTCAGGGTCAGTGATAAGTTCCAACTCCTGATTCGTATACTTCAACATGGCATCCCAAGTGAATCCTGGCAGGGTGTAATAGTGTGCGGGGTCAAGATTGTAAGTTCTGAGGCAGCTGGTACGAAACTGTTCAAATACGTCTGCGAGAAGGAGAATATCAGTCATCATGTATAGATCCACGTACTGACCCAAGTCTCGACAATTGAACTCATTCCACACAAGATTTGCACGAAGATAGAGTCTGCGAGGGCAGGCCTTATCGTCTAATTTATTATAAAAGGCATCAATTGGAGGTAGCCGGGTTTCGCTGAAACGCTCAAACGAGTCGAAGTAATCATATGGCATCACACCTTTCTTAGTTAGAAGATAAAGTTGATCTTCGGCGACGCTACAGAATTGAGACCTCAGATTGGGGAATTCGGTTAAATAAGATGCTAACTTGTCCGGAGAGGAATTCATAAAACGGAAGCTGTCGATGAATCTGAACTGAACACAAGTTCCGTCAACATGTTTAGTGAAGGAAATGTACTTCTCCTTCGTTATGGGCAGTAAGTCGATAGTTCCTTTCATTTTAGTGGCAATGTCAGCTATTACAAAATTTGCATCGTAACCACTCAAATTATGGAATTCAACAGGCACCACAGGACTGTCCTTATAATTTATATTACAAGAATCGTGAGCAGCTCCTCTGTAATTTTTTTCTGGAACTAGGTGATTATGGTCCCTTACTCACACATCATCGAGTCCAAATTTCTGCTCACAAATGTGACAATGTGTGGCATTTCGAAAATCTGCTTCTTGTTCTGAAGTCATATGAATATCATAAGGACACCAGAATACGGTAGTTATATCTTCTGCCAACTGCTTCATCTCATAGGCGAACCAATCCATGCAGTCTTCTCCTCGATAGGAACGATGAAAGGATAAAGAATTGTCATAAGAACACTTGAGGTAATATCCAACAGAAGCAGGAATATGATGCTGGGGCTTCTGGGGGTCTCCTGTTCGCTCTAAAATAGATTCGAGATCAGCGTGAACAATGAAAGCCACTTTCTCTTTATTTTTGTGGTTTTTGAATTTCAAAATATTTGTTCCCTCTTTAGGCATTTTGATAGCACTTTCATTCATTTTTACACACATTTCAATGTGATTATCTAGTTTAGCTTGAGACCTAAAGTAGTGCAAGCAGCGGTCGCAAAAATATTTACGTCCATTTTCTTTGCTCAGTTGAGTTGAAAGGAGCCTAGGCATGTCTTTAACATTGATTGACATTCCATTCTGCCGCTCGAACAGGGGTATTTGATTGACTGTCATCGGGAACTGAATACCTTTCAGATTGAGAATGGTAGATGGGTGAGGATAGGAAGAAGTTTTGTCGTTATGTACTCCGACTGGATACAAAGCTGAGATGACTGCCCAAGAAAAACATGCATTATCATCATTTTCAACGTTGATGCAAGCTTGTTTTTGCTTGATTTGCGGGGGTAACTCAATGTATGAGGATCCAAGTTGGGGAGTGAACTTGTTTATGTTCACACCTAGATTGATGATGCTCTTCAATGCCCATCCGCTGTCACGCTCCTGGAACTCCTCTAACTCCTTCATAATAGGATCAATCACTTTCTCATTGAACCACTTGTTAATGTCTGTATTCCTATAGATGGGTGAGTTAGGAGTAGTGAAGTATTTGTAATCAGTCTGTATGAGATCTCCTTTAGTGATCTCAAATTCTCCGCAGAACACAGCGTTAACTTCAACTGCTTCATCTTTTTTGAGTGCATTCTGAATACGTATCCGGAAAAGAGCTCTACAATCAGCCATGAATGCTTCAGGGTCCTTATGTTTCAAATTTGAGATTACTCCAGTTCTGATGCGAGACTGAAACGCAGATTCTGAATCATTCCAACGAACTCTATCTCGTGCAGTTTTTTTTCTGGAAGATAACCCAGCTCCCCTCTTCTGAATTGCTTTGAACTGGTTTCGGAAGGTTTTCATATTTCTAAGGCAAGCCTCCAGATGCTGCTTCTCGCCCAAGTTTTATGAGTACCGCAAGGCATTATTTAGTCGCTTTATTCCCTTCTGACATTCTTGAAGTCCTTTTCTCACGCGATTTACATCATAGGAAGATGTTTGGAGACCAAGAAGAGCAGCAATGTGACGTATCAAATCGATAAACAGACCAGTCTTCACCATTTTGAGGTTCGTCTTCACAGTACAAATATCTGCAAGGGAATTGAAAAATTGCAGAGTGTGCAGTATAAATACATTTGAGGTCGGACGGAAAACTGAACGCTATCATGGAATGTTGCGAAAGGCCCTCTTGAAATCGAAATTTTTGTCTGTTTCACACCGAATGACTTCACACCCACAAATTAATTGTATCTTTATTCAACCCCAGAGAAATAAGCTATCGCGAAATGAAACAGTAATTCAGAGCTGTATATAGGACCCATGGAATTTGGAGGCGCGACACATACACCTGCGGTAGTTTTCTCGAAGGAAATACGGTTCTTTGATAGCCTTCAGGCAACATTTTCCCCTGAACATGTTATATGAAACAAACGAACAACACTATTCATACCTGACTTTACAATGGTGACAACCTCCTTCGCAGAGAGGGATTATTGTCACCAGAGCCGGTACACTCCCCTCGCAAGGGTACCTGACGTGTTTTCGTGCGGGAAAAGTTGACCGTTTCGTTATACTGTCGTACAATATATTTCTGAGAATGGTCCATGTACATCTCACTACCCGAAATACCATGATGTACTATACCAGCTCGGATTACGAATTTATTTATAGCTTCACACTTCCTCAGAATCCGAAGAATACCAATATGTCTAAAATATCCACATTTATTCATGATTTCGTTAACAATTTCCACTATCCACACACGCAGTTTGAAATTACATCAATTTCAAATTTGATTGTCTTGACAAATAATCACCCCTCACAGCGCCAGTTACCATAAAAAATGTATATTCAATACAAAAAACATTATTATGATAGGACGCGAAATAATTCAGTTCATTAAAAAAATGATTCACAAGTGTATATTTTTCGTACAAAGTCCGAAAGAAATCGAAATTGCCTCAATACCAAAAAATCTAGATCCAAAAATATCCTTACAACGCTGGCCATCTTAGGCTTAGTTCATTGAAAAAAAAAATGAGCGACAAGAGTATGTTTTCATGTGGAATTCGATAGGCAGCAAAACGACAAACAAAAAAAAAGCACACCTACATTATTGCTCAAAATTACCTCATAACTGAAAAAAAAAAAATTGGAAACGTATTATTATGCTGAAATTTTTTTAAGTATGACCGCATCACAAAAAAACAAAACCAATTAGTACGACGTCATGACGCAAGATAATTTTAAGTTCTTTGAAAAAAAAAGTGAATGACAAGTGACCGTTTTTCGCACGAAATTCGAAAGAAATCAAGACGACTAACAAAAAAAGTCTATATACATTGCTACTCAAAATGGCTTCTTCACTAGGAAAAAAAAATTGTAAAAGTGTCATTTTTCATGAAATTTTTCCAAGTCCCGATATTCATATTTTCCCAAATATCTCGAGAACGGCACAAAATATCGAAAATCTAAATCGAAAAATACCCCAACACCCCTGTCGATTTTCGCAAGGGCCTACCACATGGAGAAAGTCCGAACACCGTATCACGAAAAACAAAAAAATGTGTACGTCATAACTCGAAATAATTCTAAGTTCATTGAAAAATAAAATGAAAGACAAGTGTATGTTTTTTGCCCGAAATTCGAAAGAAATCAAGACGACTAACGAAAAAGTCTCCATACATTGCTACTCAAAATATCTTCTTCACTAGAAAAAAAAAATTGGAAAAGTATCATTTTTCATGAAATTTTTCCCGATATCCATATTTTCCCAAATATCTCGAGAACGGCACAAAATATCGAAAATCCGAATCGAAAAATACCCCAACACCCCTGTCGACTTTCGCAAGGGCCTACCACATGGAGAAAGTCAAACAGTTTATACCCTGACACTTGAAGAAAGAAGAAAGGAGAGCTCCTGTTAAATACTAGGTTGGAAAGACTACCATCCGTGTAAAGTTGAGTCTGGCTTTACCCCTAGTATACGTCGTTGCATTCCATTGGTATTTCGGGATAAATATCTCTGGAAAGCCGTCTCAGCTCCTGACCCTACGTTAGTAGTTTACCTTGGTAAATGAACACACTGCACAGGCTGGAGTGACGTTAAACGAGTACTGAGTTCTTGCGAGACTCTCGGACGTGACGCGAATTAGGATTTCCCTGACTTTTTGTGTCGTAGGCCTTCTGCCAAGTTAGGTCTAGGACGATAGGGAACGATCTTGGTCTGGTGCAACGCCGACGTGGAGGCCTTGATCGGTTTGACGGAAGTTCTTTAGCTTTTGTGATAGGGAACTAAAATCAGACATCCATAATAATAGCGTACAGTCATTTTCTCTTAAACCTTATAAACTGGGTAATATAATATATCGGGAATATTGTATGAGAGAGAGAGACTGATAGAGAGTGAGTCCTGGTAGAGAGCAGTTTGATCGAATCCAATCCTACTTGTTTCTTCAGAGGGTCGTGGTGTTGATTGGTATAGAGGAATCCAAAACCCTGAGGGTAGGGTTAGTCGTGGCAAATTTAAAATATTCTTTCCATAGAATATGGATTCTGCCAATTCAACAATGCACCATCGATTACATGGCGCCCAACGTGGGGCTAGTGTTCAAAATTCGGTCGATGTTTTAGAAGAAGATGATCGATTGCATGTAGTCCAGGAGTGTGGAGCAACAGTTGGAGTTGGAGCTAGAGTTCGCCGATTACATGAAGTTCGAGTACATGAGATCCAGCGTGGTGTGTCCGATGTTGGTAGTGTTCGATTTCATGAAGTTCGACGATTTGATGTTCCTGCAAGTGTTCCTGCTGATGAACAACTGGAGAGTTCTACGAGTATGCAGCGGTTACCTGGTATTCAGCAAGCATTGGAGTCGGTGTTAGAATTTTGCGGGAGTGTGTTGGAACAATCCACTCAGAGGAGTGGACGAACCCACTCAAGTAGGTTGGAAGGTTCGATTGGAAATCCGTTTTTGACTTTAGGTGATCAAAGTCAATGGCGCCCTTTTGAGATTGAAGATGTCGAAAATCCTGTGGGATATGAATCCAGGTTAGTCGATTCGATAAATGAACTGACTAAAGCTATTCGCGCTTTAGGTTGTGAGAAGTCGAAGTTGTGTTTACCCGATTTCAGTGGCACTGATTCGGAAGACCCTGAAAAATTTATTTTAGAGTGTGAATTCGAGTTTGCGAAAGACTCGAGTATTGGTCGAGAGAAGTTTTTCGTGTTTGCAAGGAAGAGACTGAAGGGAAAGGCCCTCGGTTGGTTGCGGTCGATGTTTGGTGATTTATTTACGTGGGAGAATTTTTGCAATAGGCTGTTGCAGAAGTTTAACAGTAAACCGGTCATTGCACGTCTGATATCCAAATTATACGGACAATCACATCAGGGGAAGTGTTCGCCTGAGTGCTTTATCGCTGAGAAATCAGCTTTGGCTCAGAGGATTGCTCCGGATATGACAGAATCAGAACTGATCGAGTAACTGATAGCACAGATGAAGCCTGGGATTCGAATATTTTTGATAGGGAAAAAATTCGAGAGTTTGGAGGAGTTGACTCGAGTGGTGAGTCTCATTTCTGAGGATCAGAAATATTTTGGGTTTGGTTTTTTCGGAGATTCTACTGGTTTAGGAAACGGTGTTGTTCCCCAGGAAGAAGATGTACGTCCGAGAAAGGAGAGGAGTCGTGGAAGGAAGCGGAGTTTTCCGGTTGTCGAAGTTGTCGAGAGTTCGGAGGATGATAATAGTCGAATGGAGCAGTGCGATGCCATGACCTCGCAGAAAGTTTTCCGGAAGGACCGAGTATGCTGGAGGAATAATGATGAAGCTGCAGTTCGAAGAGTATCCTGGTCGAATGAGAATAGGGACTTTGTGGAATCATTGCACAGTGTTGATTCCATAGAGAGTTTGTGCGACAGAGGTGATGTCGTAGATTTTGGTGATGAGAATTGTGGAGTTGAGAATTCTCAACTAGTAGGTGAGATGGATCTTCGGTGTGATCATCTCTCTACTGTCTACGAAGATGAAGCCGAGAAGGAGTTCCAGGATGAAGATTTCCCTGAGGATGAGAGAGTTGAATATTCTCAACATCGAGTTGAGAAGTGGAATCCTTTTGTACCATGGTTGAACGGTGTTCCCATGGATGCTGAAGAAGAGGAGTATGCGGATTGTATACCGGGTCGTATACAGGGTGATTCTGAGTGTGACTCGTTCCCCTCAGAGACGTCAGACTTGCTGGCGCCTCGAGTAAAAAAATCAATACTTCCTTTAACGGACTTTTGGGCTTTCAGCCAATGGCCGTCCGAAGACAGCGTTTTCTCGAGGGGCGGAGCCTAAGAGAATTTGACTTCTGTGTATAAAACTTGGCACTTTTTGTCACAAGTTAGCATTCTTAGCTAGTTTTTCTTTTAGGGTGTCACGCTGTTGTTGGTTTGATTGATTCGCCTTGCTGCGTAGCCGATTTCCTAAGGAATAGTCGAAAACGACCATCCCATTTGCGTGAGGTCGCTATTAAGCTCATAGATTTGGGGAGCGATAAGGTCGCACCCAAATATTTCGATAAAGAATACGTTTTGCTGTCTGCATGAGCGCAATTATCATTGCACTGCCAAACAGTATATACCCTGACACTTGCAGAAAGAAGAAAGAAGAGCTCCTGTTAAATACTAGGTTGGAAAGACTACCATCCGTGTAAAGTTGAGTCTGGCTTCACCCCTAGTGTACGTCGTTGCATTCCATTGGTATTTCGGGATAAATATCTCTGGAAAGCCGTCTCAGCTCCTGACCCTACGTTAGTAGTTTACCTCGGTAAATGAACACACTGCACAGGCTGGAGTGACGTTAAACAAGTACTGAGTTCTTGCGAGACTCTCGGACGTGACGCGAATTAGGATTTCCCTGACTTTGTGTGTCGTAGGCCTTCTGCCAAGTTAGGTCTAGGACGATAGGGAACGATCTTGGTCCGGTGCAACGCCGACGTGGAGGCCTTGATCGGTTTGACGGAAGTTCTTCAGCTTTTGTGATAGGGAACTGAAATCAGACATCCATAATAATAGCGTACAGTCATTTTCTCTTAAACCTAATAAACTGGGTAATATAATATATCGGGAATATTGTATGAGAGAGAGAGACTGATAGAGAGTGAGTCCTGGTAGAGAGCAGTTTGATCGAATCCAATCCTACTTGTTTCTTCAGAGGGTCGTGGTGTTGATTGGTATAGAGGAATCCAAAACCCTGAGAGTAGGGTTAGTCGTGGCAAATTTAAGATATTCTTTTCATAGAATATGGATTCTGCCAATTCAACAATGCACCATCGATTACACACACTCTGCAATTTTTCAATTCCCTTGTACTCAGTTCCCGATGACAGTCAATCAAATACCCCTGTTCGAGCGGCAGAATGGAATGTCAATCAATGTTTATATACTGAAGCAAAATAAAAAGGAGCTGATTACTCTACCGACCTACCTTACCAGAGATAAAAAAGAAAAGCACGTCAACCTGCTACTGATTTATGATCATTCCAATAAAGCAGGACATGAGAACACCGCTCCAAGTTGACACCATTACGTTTGGATTAAAGACATGTCTAGGCCCCTTTCAACTCAACTGAGCAAAGAAAATGGACGTAAATATTTTTGCGACCGCTGCTTGCACTACTTCAGGTCTCAAGCTAAACTAGATAATCACATTGAAATGTGTATGAAAATGAATGAAAGTGCTATCAAAATGCCTACAGAGGGAACAAATATTTTAAAATTCAAAAACCACAAAAATAAAGAGAAAGTGGCTTTCATTGTTTACGCTGATCTCGAATCTGTTTTAGAGCGAACAGGAGACCCCCAGAAGCCCCAGCATCATATTCCTGCTTCTGTTGGATATTACATCAAGTGTTCTCATGACAATTCTTTATCCTTTTATCGTTCCTATCGAGGAGAAGACTGCATGGATTGGTTCGCCTATGAGATGAAGCAGTTGGCAGAAGATATAACTACCGTATTCTGGTGTCCTTATGATATTCATATGACTTCAGAACAAGAAGCAGATTTTCGAAATGCCACACATTGTCACATTTGTGAGCAGAAATTTGGACTTGATGATGTGAGAGTAAGGGACCATAATCACCTAGTTCCAGAAAAAAATTACAGAGGAGCTGCTCACGATTCTTGTAATATAAATTATAAGGACAGTCCTGTGTTGCCTGTTGTATTCCATAATTCGAGTGGTTACGATGCAAATTTTGTAATAGCTGACATTGCCACTAAAATGAAAGGAACTATCAACTTACTGCCCATAACGAAGGAGAAGTACATTTCCTTCACTAAACATGTTGACGGAACTTGTGTTCAGTTCAGATTCATCGACAGCTTCCGTTTTATGAATTCCTCTCCGGACAAATTAGCATCTTATTTAATCGAATTCCCCAATCTGAGGTCTCAATTCTGTAGCGTCGCCGAAGATCAACTTTATCTCCTAACTAAGAAAGGTGTGATGCCATATGATTACTTCGACTCGTTTGAGCGTTTCAGTGAAACCCGGCTACCTCCAATTGATGCTTTTTATAATGAATTAGACGATAAGGCCTGCCCTCGCAGACTCTATCTTCGTGCAAATCTTGTGTGGAATGAGTTCAATTGTCGAGACTTGGGTCAGTACGTGGATCTATACATGATGACTGATATTCTCCTTCTCGCAGACGTATTTGAACAGTTTCGTACCAGCTGCCTCAGAACTTACAATCTTGACCCCGCACACTATTACACCCTGCCAGGATCCACTTGGGATGCCATGTTGAAATATACGAATCAGGAGTTGGAACTTATCACTGACCCTGACATGTTTTTGTTTGTTGAGCAAGGCATCCGAGGAGGTCTCAGTCAATTTTGTTCAAAAAGAAGAGCTCATGCAAACAATAAATATATTCCTGATTATGATCCTTCGAAAGCCGATTCCTTCTTGATGTACTATGACGTCAATAACCAATACGGATGGGCTATGTCTCAAGCTTTACCATATGGAGGTTTTGAATGGACTGACACCAATATCGACGTCACGGCTATTCCCGATGATGCAGAAGAAGGATATATTTAAGAAGTCGATTTGTATTATCCACAACACCTCCACGATGTACATAAAGATATTCCATTTTGTCCTCAACACATCAATCCTAAGACTGGAAAGCCTCCCAAATCTGTACGAGAACACACCAAATTGATGGCAACCCTACGCTACAAGGAGAAGTATGTCATTCACTACCGTGCCCTGAAACAGGCGTTGAAACATGGTTTAGTGCTGTAACAGATACATCGAGTTCTCAAGTTCCAGCAAGCTACGTGGTTCAGATCATACATAGACCTAAACACTGAACTCCGAAAACAAGCAAAAAATGTGTTTGAGAAGAATTTGTTCAAGCTCATGAACAACGCTGTTTTTGGTAAGACAATGGAAAACATTAGGAAGAGAGTTAATGTCAGACTTTTGACAGAGTGGGTGGGAAGATATGGTGCTGAGGCGTACATTTCGAAACCCGAGTTCAAGAATTGTATAGTCTTCAATGAAAATTTGATTGCTATAGAAATGAAAAAACTGGAAATCCATCTTAACAAACCCATTCATGTTGGTCAAGCTATTTTAGATTTAGCTAAGACAACATTATATGACTTTCACTACGAATATATGTCCAACACATTTCGTGATTGCTCAGTTCTCTGTACTGATACTGACAGCTTGATTCATGAGATTGTTGGTCAAGATCCATATGAGGTTATAAAGAAGGACTGTCATCAGCGCTTCGATACCTCCGACTATAAATCGAATAACATTTATAATATTCCTCAAGTCAATAAGAAAGTGCTGGGAATGTTGAAAGATGAGCAACACGGAGTATCGATGATCGACTACGTTGGTCTGAGATCGAAACTCTACTCAACAAGAATTCTAACTACGATTGATGACATTATGAGTAAACGAGAAGAACTGATGCATGAAGGATATGATGATTTTGAAATTGATGATATTCTGAGGAATTTTGGTATAACGAAAAAGGCTAAGGGTGTGAAGTCGTCTGTTGTGAAGACATCAATAACTTTCACTGATTATGTTGAGTGTTTGGATAATTGGAAGGAAAAAACTGTCACTCAGAATTTGATCAAATCAGATAAACATCAAGTTTATTTTATCATACAAAACAAGATTGCTCTCAGTCCGAATGATGATAAGAGATATATAATTTCTGGAACTGATGAAACGTTACCATGGGGACACTATCCAATCGATGATGATGTTTTGTGGAATATGGCTCATAAATTGATGGTGATATCTCTAGAATTATTTTGTTTATATATATATATTTACACTTACGAATAATAAATATTATCATGTATCAGTACTCATTATTTTTCCAACCTGTCTTCCCTCCCTATGAATGTTCACCCGTTCTGTACTCCTACCAACATGGTCAACTGCGGTGACCTTGAAAAAAGAGCCATTTCTGCTATTCTTTCGACCTTAGATTTTCTTATGAAGATTGAGATGGGGAAACTGAATTGAGCCTCCATGCTCTGGCTGTATATGAAAAAAAGAGCCATTCTTGCTATTTTTGACCTTAAATTTTTTTATGGGAATTAACATGGGAAAACTGTCCAAATTGGTCCCGTGCTCTTGCTGTACATATACTTAGGTTCACTGAAATATCATCCCATCCAGAAGAGTTTTTGTTTTTGATATTGGCGATGGTTTCACTGAGCTCAGTGGCATCTGTGGAAGCAAGATAAAAATTTTCGTGTACGGAAATACGGTCTTGATGAATACTGGGGTCGACCGAGTGGGATAACTTCTCAGTAGGATTTTCCGCTACAGAGCAGTAGAACTCATTCAGATCATCCGGGTTCACATTCGGTTTCAGTGCATTAGAGTTGTTTTTTCTTCTCAAGTCATTGACTATTTTCCAGCATTCTTTTTGTTTGTTGCTTGAACGATTAATTCTAGAGTTGTAGTATACAGATTTGGCAGTTTTGATCAATTTTCTTTGAATGTTTTGGTATTTGTTGAAATAGTTAACAAAGGGGATATTATTCATTGCAAATTTTCTTATTGTGTGAAGTGAACGCACGTTTTTTCCAGAGATTCTCAGCCCTAGTGTGATCCATGACTTCTGCTTTTTACGCTTGATCACCACGATAGGAAAGGAACGGTTGAATAATGTGGTCAAAATTCTATAAAATTCTCCAAGTGAATCATCACTGCTCAATATATCGTGCCCTTGCACCGTGGCACAAAGTTGGGAAAACTTAATATAGTTTTGTTCAGAGAATATTCTACCCATTTTCTCAGATTCATCTCTAGGCATACGTGATTTAACAGGAAGTTTGCAAACAATAGCTTCATGATCTGACAGACCAGCATTTATAACAGTGCAGTCAACAAGATCCTCAGTGATATTTGTGCAAATGTAGTCCAAAGTGGAAGATGAGTAAGTAGAAACTCGAGTGGGGGTTTCAACATGCATAGTTGAATTGTATGAATCGAAAAGGTTGTCAATGGATTATGTATGAGGTGCTGTTTTATCCGAAAAATTAATGTTGAAGTCCCCAGGCACTAGAATATATGCCTTTAGTGGAAACTGCGATAGAAGCAATTCCAACCTACAATGTAGAAATGAATTACAGTCAGAGGATGAGGGTCTATAAATGCATAAAAACTACATGTTCTTAGATTTACAGTGAACAATTGAGAACTCAAACTCTTCCTTCACTAGCATGTAGTCTTATTTATCATGGTTCACAAAGCCATATTCTAAGCCCTCTTGGTTCAACCCCCTAGGAGGGGTAGATGTTACCCTCAGAATCTCGAGAGAGATGGGAGGTCAAGTGGCACATCATATTGAAGGGCGTTCAATTATAAAAAATGCCGTTCTAAACTCACAGTAGTAATTGGAACATGTCTGCTTTGGAATGCATTCTTATCTTCCTACTTGGACTGAAAGGGTGAAAGGGTCGATACGAATATACCAACCTGAAAACCATGCAAATCAGTCGAAATATCAGAGCAGACATGTTTTAATTACCCCTGTAGGTTTAGAGCGGTATTTTCCGGAAACTGTTCATCAAAATATAAAACACTAGGGTATAGTTGAAGGAGACTTCAACGCCCCTGAAGATGACGTGCATCTTGACCTCCGTTTTAATCTTAGGTTCAAAGGGTTACATTCACTCTTCCTAGGGGGTTGTACTAAGCGGTCTGAGAATATGCATCTTAGCGGGTTGAACCAAGAGGGCTAGAACTAATCATTTCAAGTGTCCCCCTCGAAAATAAAATCGACCTTTATTTTCGATTTCTTTTATCATTCACTGCAACGAAGATATCGAGGGTGAGATGTTTTCAGACTGTCACCCTATATATTGAAAAAATATCGCATCGAAGAAACTTCAAGCAATCCGCTTGCATTCTTCTGAACGGAGACAAAAGCATTGATTCCTGTTCAGTTGATATAGATAGAACATGATATTCACTACTGAAAACTGAAAATAAAAATGGTAGATTCAAGATCAATTAAGACGGGCGTCCACATTTTAACGCTGACCTTCTCGCAAGATGTCACTACGGTGAAGAAATCATAAATTAATTACGCCATCTTGAAAATTCAATGCAGAGCTCGTCAATTTTCCGAAGCCTAATATCAGTACAGAAATCTGTATCGATCTAGTACAATTCAAATCGACTGCCGATTGGACCACCTAGGGCGCTCAGGGCACGAAACATTATGACGACTGACAGAACATCTACTTACAATTCCAGCCGATAGATGGATAAATGATGAATAATATTATTTTCAACATAGTTCAGTCGTTGATTGATATATTACGCTTACGCTGAGAAGATGCCCAACCTGTGTTATATTTTCGAGTCGATGCCCCGCTCATCCCCTCGTCTATCGTTTAGTCACTGTGAGGTAGCAACTCCACTAGGCACACAGAACATGTCTGAACTAATTGTACAGATTACTACACTTTTGTACAGATCCCATCCCACCGCGTGCTATCGCTCCAGAAATGTTTGTTTATCCTTGTCTTCTACGATGAGATGAGACCCGACCCGCTCGACCGGTTCCGATAAAAAAATGTTTGCTACGGTCGGTGAATCCCATGGACGTATATGGGGAATCCGCCATCCGCAACCAAAACAATAACAACGGGATGCGAGTATTGATTTTTCCCTCGGTTCCTTGCGGAAGAGAGAAGAACATAAATAATGATCTCTCACTCAGTTGGGTTCTTACTCCGTGGCTTTTCTTTAAATTCTTTTGTGAATAACTTGTCATACTTCGCCTAGACCAATATATATGTATATCTGGAAAAACATCTCACGCCTTTTTCGTTGATTATTTTTTTCACTCAATTTGTATCCATATTCCATATTGAAGTTTTGTATTTTTGAGACATTACCAAATATTGATTATATAATCAATCTGAATATGATAATTTCTTATTAGAGTCCCATCAGTAGATAGAAAATAAATAGTCAGATATCTTTGAATCTTTGATTGTTTATGGTTCACTATAAAAATGAAATAAAATACATCATCTATAATAGGCATAATATACAGATAGTGAGTCATATCTATTGGAACATATACAGTGTGTCCCACTTACCATGCTCACCATGGGTATCTTTTTAACGGTGAGAGATACGAGGTCGGTTAAATGACATCAAATGTGGAGTTTGTCAAGGCCAACTATAATGTGAAAAAATATTTTGATAAAATCTATTCGTTTTTGTTTTATACGCAAATAACAGATTTTTATCATTTTCATGCCTCCTCCGTAACTTGTTTATTTATGAAAATATACAAATAGGAATTTCACATTCTCATGGCAGTTTTTCAAAGTGATTTCGAAAAAAATATGGAATTTATGCCAACTCTTCTAGAATTCGAGATATCAGCACCAACTTCAGTTTTTTGAATGTAGGTCATAGCTCACTATGACTTAGTTACAAATAACTTTTTTTTCCCTCACAGATGATATGTCGCAGTAATAGTTTTGTGTTGATAACAACGGAGTTGTCGTCATTTATACACAAACAAAAAATTATTTGGAAGACGCCATCTTGAATAAATGAATTTTAACAAAAAAATTATGATCTCCGACCTCAAAAACCCCCACTCACCAATTTTGAATGGAATCGGACCAAATCTTGTCCGTCATCTTGGAGCAGCCATTTTTTTTAGTTTCAACAAAAATTCCATGATGTATTGTCACCGAAATTATGAACACCTGCCAAATTTCAAGTCAATCGGACAACACTCCAGTGTTATCAACACAAACCTATTACTGCGACATATCATCTGTAAGGGAAAAAAAAGTTATTTGTAACTAAGTCATAGTGAGCTATGACCTACATTTGAAAAACTATAGTTGATGCTGATATATCAAATTCTAGAAGAGTTGGCATAAATTTCATATTTTTTTCGAAATCACTCTGAAAAACTGCCATGAGAATGTGAAATTCCTATCTGAATATTTTCACAAATAAAGAAGTTACGGAGGAGACATGAAAATGATCAAAATCTGTTTTATAAAACAGAAACGAATTGATTTTATCAAGATATTTTTTCACATTATAGTTGGCCTTGACAAACTCCACATTTGGTGTCATTTTAACCGACCTCATATCTCTCACCGTTAAAAAGATACCCATGGTGAGCATGGTAAGTGGGACACACTGTATAGAATTCATTTATTCATTGGATTACAAGAGTTGAAACTGCATGCTTATGAACCATTTTTTACAGTAGGTATCTAGTTGTTGAAAAATATGAATTCTTTTTTGGTATATATCAGAAGAGATAAAAACAGAAAACAGCTACATTTCCAGGCTATATGCCATGATATATAATCATGAAATCGGCGTTGATATTTTGTGATACCAGTAACTTTTTCTGAGTAGAATCGATTTTACCGCTCTAGAACAACAAAGTACAGACTACGGAACGCTCAGAATCTCCGCCCTAACAACACAGGGATGTTCTAGGTACGTACCCTTTTTGTCGCACGGTACAAGGACATAATTGGGGTATCCAGGGGTGGGTCCAGTGGACATCCGGCCTGGTACATCCATAGGTTATCCTATTCGTGTCCCTGGAATATCTGATAGCTATTCACATCAGAGTCATTGACTTTCATCAAAATATTGAGTTGAATTTTCATGAAAATGTTTGGTTTCTTTCCGGTAAATAATTGTAATGAAAATAAAGAAAATTGTCTCAAAACTTCTCAAGAAATGACCATTTTTCGCAAACAGAAATCGTAAATGCATAATCCCCTCATTTTTAAACATCCACGAATGATAATAATAATTATACCCAAATCCTAACAAAGTTGTATTTATTCAGGTTTCTGCAGTTTAGTCTTGTTTAAAAATCTGTTCGGCACATAAATCTTCAGGAGGCATATCAGCCAATGGATCAATAGGTGCGTGCCTGATAAGCTAAAAGTCCCTGGTTCAAACCCTTCTCGACCTAATTTTTTTTTTGTCGAAGGGATGTCCCTGGAATATCCTTGCGACCTCCTTTCTTCGTTCTTGGTACATCCCAGGGACGAACTAGACGGAAATCCCTTGAATGCTTTTTTTGTCAGCCAGCTGATGTCCCTGGGACGTCCCTAGTATGTACTCTGTCCCGACAAAGGATATCTCTGGGATGTCCTTGTATAAAATTAGGGACGTCCCTGGGAAGTCCCTAGGATGTACTTGTGTTGTTAGGGCGACAAACGGCGACGGCTTGGCAGCCATATCGCCGACAATCGCACCGAGTCGGCCGCCCCACAAAAGTCAAAGGAAAATATTTGCACTCCAAGTTTCGGCAATACATAGGTCGGATCAATGTTCGGACGCAATGTTCCGCATTTTTTATGTGATAAATATCAGTATAATTTCAATAATAAAAATTTCGAAAATTGTACATAGCTCTGACAAGAAAATGATTTCCGACAGTGAATTATATAGTTTGATTTTGTAAATCGACATAATGAAATATGAAATTCCACTCAAACAGACCCATTTAGATTCAGTTCTAGGGTAAAATACACTAAGGTGACAACACTGGTCCGGGTTCGTGAATTTCAATCAAATTTATGAGCAGCTTATATATTGATATCCGCTGACCAGTTTATTCCACAATCGCCAAAAATGGAAGCATATATTGTTGAGACATAAAATTTTGTGATTCACTCCAATTCGATTTCTATAAACTTTTTTCATGATCTCACGTCCGTGATGCGCTCGTTAGAAGCACATCCAGTACAACTATTACTAACAAATTCGAATTTACCGCCATTCGTGAATTAAAAAATGAGTGATAAATGTTTGCTATTGCCTCCGACAACCTTGAACGTGCAAAGGCATTCTTGAACAAATAACAAACTTTTCACATTTTGAGCTCCATCTGATGGTATACATCATCCAGTTCGCGCAAAACGTACTAGATTAGATGCTTTTAGAGCCGACTACTGCGACGGTACCTCCATCTAGCAGAAAGTACCTGAACTACGATATTCAAGTTTTCTACCATCTAATTTAGAGAAGATATTATCCATACAAGATATATAGGCCTATTGTTTCCATAAATCGAATATAAAAAAGGCTTCCATCAATGGTTACATTTCAAGAGCTGAAATTCTAGTGTGGGTTGCCCAAAATAATAACGCAGGGTATGAGTGAATATAACGTTATTCTGAGACACAAAATTTTACAATGTTTACATCTTTTTGATCTTCTGCAGCTTTCTTAATCGAACGAAATTTGCCTTCAAAACTATCCAAACCCGAGTCGAAACTTTCGTCTTTATGATGATTCAATCTATTTGGCAATCGAACTTTTAATAACGCCGAAAGTCATTTCATAGTAGAGGTCTGCATTCCAGCCATTGTGAAATGACCTTGGTTACGCCCCTCCTAATGAAAACATCTTGTAACTCATTCTTATACTAACATTATCACTCATTCATATGCCATCATCACTATTCGAACATTTTTTCAAACAAATTGTCAATGATAAGCTATTGGATTCTTCTTTTAGGCTCTCTGATAGAAAAATTTGTCAAACGCTGTGACATTCCCTACTATACATAATATATTGGAATAATACTCATATTTTACTTCATATAGAAGAGGAGAGGAAATCCCTTAAGAACAATCGAAATGAATGAATCAACTCCTCCACTGAAACGCTATTTAACGATGACGTGGTTATTTTGAGATCGATAAAAACAATGCACCTTTTTCATCGCTGTGAAAATGCATGTTTCATGTAACTATACTTCATCTAGTAGGTATGTTCCTGTCACTTCAATTTCTACAAAGCAAACTATCATTATTATCATAATTGTTTATTTGTATCATATCGTTGATACATCTTGTCAAAAAACGCTCGAACTTTTTTTTCAATTGAATGAATTTCTTCATCAACTCAAAAATTTTCCATCGGTGATTTCTCTGGAAGAACTGATTTGACAATATTGCTCGACTCATACGGTTTGACAATTTCTTCATGTCAGTATTCCTCGTGAAATCACTGACTGACAATTTTCTTGTTAGGAAATAGTTATTCTTGTATCTAGTGCGCGAAATGCTACTTCGGTGGTCGAGAACAGATTTTATTTAACGAGGCGCAGTTGAGTTGAAATAGTAGTGCATATCACCGAAGTATTTCGTGCACGAGTTGCAAGCAAAACTTTTTTTACAAACTTGAGAAAGAATATAGTTCTGAAGTAGTGACATACTTAGACTAAGCTCATAAAAAATATAAGGTTGAACTGCCTTGAAAAGCCCCAATTATTCTCAATCATTCAAAAATCAATGATTTCCAGGATGTGTGATCAATTGAGGACCTTGAATATTATTATAATACAAAAATCTCAGATACTTTACTTGAAATGCGCGAGATATTCACTTCGCGCACTCTGTAAATATTTCTACTTCCTAACCCGTTGATCGTGCATTCATGGGCAAGCAGGATTATATATAGACAATGTCATCTACTTCAACTTTTCATGGGGTGGACTCTCCGCTGAAATGCACAGTTTTGAAGTTACTGGCAAAAAATTGAAGAATATATCGAAAAGCTTCAAGAAATTTTGTTTGCAAACATCGTGATCAGATTCAGATTCAGCACCTCCAGAATTTCATGGAACTGCAGAGGAATCGACTACTTTTATTTTCTTCACGTGAGGATCTTAATAGTTGCCGTTTTACTGAGCTAAATAATCAAAGTGATTACTTGGAGTTTTCAGTATTGAATTTCATTAAACAGTAGCATATATTATGTCGCCACATTTTCTTACATATTTTTCCTCAGAAACATAGATAAAATGTCTTATTGGTGTATTACAGCAGTTAGGCACATGGATACCTAACGTGTAAGTAAGAACATTCAACATGCGTAAATATCGGGGTTCCTGACATATTTACAAAAAAATAAGAAGATACTTTTGACAACCGGTATATCTCAGAGAGAATGCATTTAGGACATAACTCTCGTTGAGAAAAATAGTAATACAACTCAGAGCAGTTTATTTTCAAATTAAAATAACCGTCGATTAGCGAATTTCGAGCATCACACTTCTAGAATATCGTGACATCTCCTGGTCCAATAGCTGCTCCGTGACATCGCTGGTCACGTTATTGCACTAGAGGAGAAGTAGGTACTACAGTTTAGCAAGAAACTGATTTTTCGCGTTGTCACCTAAACTTCGCATGATACACCTCCCCCGTAAACACAAACATCCCTGGGATGTCACATTCATGCCTCTCTAGGTAACAATGCGAGTCACAATAAAACATCATTGGTATTAATAGGAGACTCTTTATTTCGCAAAATATTGGCAATATTTCTCACATTTCATTGAATTTGAGACCTGGAATGTTGATGATTTTATGAGTCTCCCTAACAACCAAGAGACTCACTGAAACCTCACATCCTTGTCTATTTATGTAACGAACGGAATAAATTAATTTTGATGTTGAATGAGGAGTCGCATGATACGTACTGTGATTTTCATTTGGCATCATGATTTGAAAATGACCAAGGGGGTCCGAAATAGCAGTCATTGTGATTTCACTAGGCCTCTCATTTCGAGTCACAGATGTGATGTGTGGCATGAATGTGATGCCCTCTTACATCTCTGGGATGAATCTGTGTTAACTGGGTCGTATTCTGACTTTGAGAAGGATTGTATGATGAATAATTCTACAAGTCATTAGGTCACCCAATTGATTGAACACAATTTGAAATTTTTCAAATTGTCACGATATCACATCATGTTCATCATCAAATGAAATGATAAATCAAATGCAACACATTTTCGTGTTAAAATATTAACAATATGGAATATTTCGATTGCACTTGATGAAATGGAGTAGGTGAACTTTTGCAGGAAGATCGAAATTATAGCAACAAGGAGATAGCCCTTGAAAATTAGAAGGAGAAATACAAAACTAGAATGGAAATTTCGAATGTATGTGATTTGAATATTCTTATTCGCATGGAATATCAAGTTTCACCTCATATTCGAATTGCAATTTTGAAAAATAAATTATGATTCTTCCGGATTGAACATTTGGAAAAATGTATGTTTGAAAGAATTCCCAAGAATAGTATTAAGAAGGAATATTCTCAGATATATTTATGAATACAAATAAATTGATAAATATATATATGTAGAAATACATTGAGAATTCGTATCCTCCATGTGATGAAAATATTAATTCCTTCTTGGTAAATTCAACAGAAAACAATCACATCCCTGGCAATATTCCACGACAAACATTGAATTAAATCTATTGAACCCACACGATAAGAATTTGAAAACGAAATCTTTTGAAGAAGAGAATTTGCATTCACCTCCATTCGAAGATATGCACTTTGAACGATAGAAACTTGTTTTTTCATAGACCTCAATCGCAGATTCGTGATTAGGTTTTCTCAATTCAAAATTCCTTTATACGTCTTGTATGATAAATATCAATTCATTATACAACCAGGAAGCAAATAACAAAAAAGATAACAAGAAAAAAAAAAATTCATTTATTGTAGGTATCTCCTTTTTTCATAAAATTCACCTACACCTCATTCGTGCCTATAGTCACTTCTCTTAACCAAAATATTGCAATCAAACTTCATGCAAATTATCAATGGAACTTATTGCTATCCAAATCAGAATGAAAAACTGCCAAAAGAGTAATGTTCAGCAACCGAAGGGCACGATTTAGATTTCGTTGAAATTATAGAAACTCAGAGCACATCTTTAATAATATACAGTCATGAATATGATAGGGTTTATAAATGGAGGAAATCACCAATGATAATACATGTAGTCTGGCATGTTTTTGAGATGTAAAATCTCAGAAAATGCATCTTTTCAGGCGTGACATCTCTAAAAATTGTCGAATATGATGAATCAAAACTGTAACATGTCGAAACTTTTTTTCAAAAGATTGGAAAACAATATTTTTTGAACAAATTATAACTGACAATTTCTCATGTACGCTCATGACATAATAATTGATATAATTTGAACTCAACATACTTTTCGCGGTGAATGAGGTTCACCAGAGTCGAATTCATCATCATTGAGAAGTGAGAAGTAGACTTTATCAAAACTAAGAATTTTGATACTGTCTGTAGATTAGAATTTTGAATTATCACACTATTGTTCTCAAAGTTGCGATAAGTCTATAGAAACTCTTCATCTCAAAATGGGGTAGGTAATGCATCCGTACTCATACAAAGTTTGTCGTTTTCATTATTCTGACCCACCCTGTAGATGTCAGGAATATGATAGAAAAATACCTATTTGATGGTGCTGTTTCAGACTCCTGAGTAATGCAGATAGATCTCATTGTTTAACAACAAATCAGGAATTCGACCAGGTAACAACACAAAGTAAGATTCTGATAGTGAATAGAATCAAAGGTTCAAACAAATCCATTATTATGAAGATGTTGAATTTCGTTTTCATTATTCCAAATTTTTTGGGATTTTCTCTCCTCGTTTCTATAAAATGAAAATATGAATATTATTTCAATATACGTGTAGTAAGGACAAATCAGATGATTTGCTCCAAAATGTCATTGCCTTTAAAGAATTTTCCTATCATAGAGCCTAAAAGAAAAATTCACTAGCTTGTCAGTGACAATTTGTATTGAAAAAATTTTTGGAGAAGGGAAATAAAGGTATATAGAGAAAATATCAAATTTTCACTCATCTTCGGACGTTTCGGGACCGGTTCTGGTCCCGTTGAAAACGTGTATTGAAATAATATTCATATCTTTATTTTATAGAAACGAGGAGAGAAAATCCTAAAAAATTTGGAATAATGAATATACCACCTCCTCGATTAACCTACAGACAGAATTTCGTTTTCTCAGAGAGGCATGTGACAAAATGCATATGACCGTACTTCCTATCTGGAATCTATGAAACTTTCGAGAATCGAGAAAAGATATGACTTCTTGTCACGGTTCTGACATGAGTATTATTTAGCTGATGCGTATGTAGGTGACTTGCTATCCATAGCACGGTAGATGCGGTTGCATAAACATGATGCTATCATCATTTGACCGTGTCAAGGTGTTGGCGGTGTTGAAGTAACAAAAAGTGCGATGTTGCCAACTTAAAAGCGAAATGAACAATGGAAAACGCGACAATCAAATTTGCGCATCATCTGAGAGTTCGTTTACTGACTAGTTTCTACAATCTAGACCGCTAGTGATCATGATATCATCTTAAAGCAACCCGAGAAGTGCATTCAAATTGTTCGCCAGAAAACTCTCCTGCTGAACGCGTACACTAGGGAAAAACATTTGTAGCCACTACAATAAATATAGTCAATTCAGTTCGAAAGGAGACAGCAAGGATGAAGAGCAAGCACAAACGAACAGGCCTATCATCAATATAAGTTGGCTATATTTCAATATTTCTCAAATTACAGGAGCGCCTGTGCCAAGGCGTTTGTTGTGAAAGTTCACAAAAATTCGTTTTGAGGCGGCTCCATATGAAACATTCATCATGATTGATCTTCGATAGAAGTCCATATTGCTCGAAGTGAAGTGAAATTTGTCAAGAGAAGGAAGCAATGCTTGAAGTCATCTTCACAAATTTCAATGGTGTTGTTTCATAATCATAAGGAACATGTTTTGGTCTTATGAAATACCAACTTCAGTCTAATTGGGAGTTTTATAATGAAATAATTACTAACATTATCATTATTAGAGATAAGACAAGCCCAACTTGCTGGTAGCTCAGTATAATGTACTCTTTCTAATAATCTGATGAAGTAATGATAATGAATGTCTCGTGAAACCACCTTCATTTGGAAGTAGCTCAAGTGCAACATACACTGGGCTGCTTAGATGCATTGAACGTCATTTATTTTCCATTTCGATATTTTTATAAGGTGGAATTATTCCAATCATATTTGTCTCTTTATGGCTTGAAATTGGTGGAAAATAAAACTATGCAAGCACCCTTAGAGCGGCGAATTTGAAGAGGATTCGAAATTTAGTACTGAAGTCTCAAATCTCGTACCCTTTCGTAATAAGATCTAGTACTCAGTATATGTTTTCGGAACAGGAACAGCCCTGGATTCTCAGATGCTGGCATCGAAGAAGATAATGACTAACTTTGTAGTTGCTAATTTTCAAACTTATTTCGAGACTAATTTATTCTAGTCGAATATTGTGAAGAAAGACAACGAGTTTTTTTGCGGTTGAGAGCCAGTTGAATATATAAAATCCACAACGAAACTGTAGAGTAGTGTGAAGCCTTCAGATGCGCGCCCGACCTTAGTGTTGGAGGATACTGTGTAGCGTACGCCATCGTAATCGAATTACTTATTGACTGAGGGCACTGATCAATACCGAAAGACTGTGAGTACCTTATAATTTTTTTGTATCATAGATAACGTTCCTGAATAATTATCTGGTTAGAATTTATATTCAGATTTCTTTTTGTTGATATAAATGTATTGAAGTTTGTTCTGATGTCTGGGTTGACTCATTATACCTATTGAAAATAAACCGATGAATTGATTTGCTGTCCCCCCTGATGAATAATATAACATTGCTATTTAGTGTGGTTCACAATCATCGACAATTCTGAATTCAGGATAGAAAAACATGAATCTGATGCTTCCTTCATATTTTATCATACCCTAATAAGAAACCAATAGTTGTCCAAAATGCTAGGAGCAGACAAGTGAATTCATTATGAGAGGTAGTTCAAGTTTGAAATCTTTCGATCACTTCATGATATACATATATCAAGGTGCTAGAATTCGTATTTTTCCACAATAATTTGTCGTTAAATGAGTAAAACCTTGTTGTTTTTTATCGTCGATAACTAGTATATCAATTTTCGAACTATGTACCATATTAACCATATCTAAATAACACCGAAAATGTCCAAGGAATGTTTTCATGTGACATTATAGCTAATAAAGTTTATATATACATATGTCCTCACTTGCTCCGTCTCTGCGATACAGGATGTTGAAGTTGGAAGTACCAATTGTTTTCATTCATAACCCCCTGGTATAAGCTTTCATAGTGCCAAAATTCAGTATGGATAGAGACTGAGGAAGCTCCAGAATTTCAAAATGATTGTGATTGAGGTTATTGAGTTATCTCAATGGAAGTCTTAATAACACCTTCATTGAAATTTGGAGTCGAATCGAATTTTTATTGTGTTTCCTCAAAAACTGAGATAGATACAGGTATCACACAGATGATGAAAAAGTAGTTATTTCGATAGTTCAATCTGATGAAAATATGGAACTCATGAGAATCGGTGGTGTCATTGACCATGGATATCGATGAATCCACCCAGTGTGACTTCACTAGAGATATTATTCAGAATCTAATTGCACTAGAAGAAGCTTCATATTACTATTAACAAAACCACAACGTTAAATCGGAATTGATGATGAGACAATTGAGAATTGAATAGACAAAAGATTTTTAATGAGAATATTGATACCCTGTGTCTCAAAACCTTCGCCACTGAGATTCTTATTTTGTATCAACATCTGTCACTGCAACTGTCAGCACAGCTCGAAATGATACTTCCATTTTATGTTTGAAAACATCAGCGGATTCATCTCCGAAACATCCAAAGCTCATTGAAAATCACACAGTGTGTCTCGCACTCCAGAAATATACACTGATATGTCAGTTATTGATGAAACGATTTTCTTGGAGTTTTGGTGGTGATTGTATGTTAGAACAATAAAGTATTCGGCAGAATAAACAGCTTTATTCACCATTGGCGTTTGATGTTCAAACAAGACCTTCAATACCTTTCAATATCTATATTCATGAAATATAAGTGCGCAAAGTGCTACTCTTTCGCACGCAAATACAATAAGGCGAACGACGCGGAGCGGAGTTCGGATGAGTTTCTGCGTGCGGAAAAGACCCTCTGCCAACGTGTTAGGAACAACGTTTTTCCTATACGAGCTTTATATCAGATAAAATGATGAATAAAAAAAATAACTCATTGAAAAATGTAACCACACAACAATCACATACAACAATGGAATATCATAGTAACAAATTACATTTTTCCTACGAGCTTAATATCAGATAACAACGAAAAAGAAAATATCAACTCAAATTACAATGTATTGGATAATTTTCAGTTAAACTTGATAGAAATACCTGAACAACAAACAAAAACATATCAATGAAACAGAATGATTGAAAATTGAATCAATTTTTCCTTATATATTTTTTTGCGGATAAGTTTTACTGTGCGCATGCAATTAAGTGGGGAAAAGTACTCATTTGCGCACGCTCGTAGGAAGAACACCTTTTTTTATCATATATGGAATCAGCATCCCCAAAAACCCCTCATTTCATATTCTCAAAATCTCAATAAAAATAAAAAGCTTGCTTTTCATGACTACTGTCTGGAATCTTAGTTATTGGTGATACGATTTTCTCGGAATTGTGATGATGAATGTGTATTCTTTATTTCAGACATACAATCACTATCAACATTTCAAGAAAATCGCGTTATCAATATCTGGGATCATAGAATGTGGTTGTTAACGCCCCACGTTAACTGTAGGTTAAGTTAGCAGCATAAATATTATAAATATATATATTTTTTTTCCTCATTAATTAGTTCTTCATAATTTTCCTCATATTATTATTAGGGATTAATATTTGCCATGAAATTAAATATTCACTATCACTCTGTATAGTGTTTCTATATTTTCCTTCTTCTAATTCGAAGGCGTTTTTTGTCTCATATTTTTTGTGACTGTCAAAGCTGGTTTGGAGACGGACATGCCGAGAAAAGAGTCGCATTGATATTCAGCGAAATACGCGTGCTCTCTGTATCCATTACATTCACTGTGTATAAGTGACTCTTTATCGAACAAATGCAAAGCAAATCTAGTGCACAACACAGCCAGCCCTTCATACAGTCCACAAACTCTTTGATCAGCGGATAAGGTGGTTGCAACCCCGAAGAAGATCGGATCAGGGAAGATTCCAGGTGAGTCCATCTCTATTCGACCTTTTTTGACAAGTCTTGAGCCAGTCAAATTTTAAATCTAAAAACCACACCTTATTCGAAACCTAACATTTATGGCCACATCGAACCGGATGTTATGGTGAATATTTGATTTGCAGGTGTTTCGAATTAATAAATTTATTGTTCTCTTCAACATACATTTACTGTTCTCTTCAACATAAATTTATTGTTCTCTTCAACAAACTTTTGTTGACCTTGAATTTATTTCACAAATATTCTCTCAACAAAACACCATTCAAGTTGGAATCCCCTTGTTTTTGCTCTATTTTTTTTCCAACTTGAGGTCGTGTGCCTCTCTCACAATTTCATCTGCCCGGAAGATATGTTTTTATAAACATATTGTTTAGTGATTCATTTAAAAATAATCTCGTAGATTTTTTGAAGGAATCTCTTTTGGGAATTTCCGTGATTTCTCATACACTGCTCGACATAATTCTAGTAACTATGTCAGCAAAGCAATTGAAACAGTATCGCGCTGCACGCGATATTGCCGTTGATAGAATTCATGAGATTTATGAATGTGCTTCTAATTCGAGGGATGACCCTGCTCTGCATACAATAAATCAGATGTGTTGAATTAGCACTTATTTATGAATCATTCAATGAACAACATAGTGCCATCATCAATATTTTAGTTTTACAAGAAATTGTCGACTTGGAACCCGAAAAAAGAATTCGAGCTGTAGTAGATGCGGAATACTTCGAAATTAAGGCCGTTCACTATGATCTCTTTGAGTTAGCCAATCATAATTTAGATTCTTCTTTTCATAGTGTTAACAACTCTAGTATAAGACTACCAAAATTGAATGTTCCAAATTTTGACGGGTCCTTAAAAACATGGCCAACTTTTATTGGTTTATTTGACTCACTGATTCATAAAAATAAATCTATTTCAAATATTGAAAAATTCCAATATTTATTGTCCGTTCTGTCTGGACCGGCATTATCGGTAATAAAAACTATTCCGCTTGATGATGACAATTATGATATTGCCTATAAAAATTTAACTGATCGTTTTCAGGATAAAAGAGCTTTGGCAACTTTTTATTGGGAAGAAATCAATAGTTCACCTAAAATTACTACTGAATCTTTTACTAGTTTGAGGAATTTGTTAGATACATTCAACAATAATCTTCAATCCCTTGATAACTTAGGTTTTCCCGTCGATCAGTGGGATTTTATTCTTTTCAACCTTCTCAGTAAAAAGATTGATGAAGAGTCTTTGAAACGCTTCGAATTGAAACATGCCTCTTCAGACGTACCGACGTATAATGCTTTGTATCATTTTCTGAGTGATCAATGTATAGCCTTCAAATCTGTCTCATTATCCAAGTCGACAATAAAAACTCCATTCATTCAAAATAAAAGATACTCTTCACCAAATACAAAAAACTCTTCAACTTTTCTGGTGAATACTTCTGATAATACTAATAATAAATGTCCACTTTGTAAAATGAATCACTCAATATATAAGTGTCCTACCTTTACTTCAAAGTCTCCCAAGGAAAGGTATGATATCGTTAAACAACATAAGTGGTGTACCAAATGTTTAGGTTACAAACACTCTGCAAGCAATTGTGCATCAAAGTCTTGCTGCTATATTTGCAGTGGAAATTCCCACCATACTCTTTTACATTTTAGCGAAAACCCTCAAAAGTCAACACTTCCTGAGCTACAGGCTCCAGGAACGTCATCGTCATCTGACGCTGTTACTCTCACTAATACTCTCGTAGACTCATCAGTTTTATTATCCACTGCCAAAGTTGAGATACGTGACAAGGCAGGAAATTTTCATATCGTCCGCATACTCCTTGATTCGGCCAGTCAAGCTTCCTTCATCACTGAGGGATGTGCAAAGCGGCTGAACTTACCCAGATTTCCATCAAACCTCACCATCAACGGTTTGGGGGATATGTCATCGGTTGCTTCATTTTATATTTCTTGTTTGTTGCGCCCTATTGGCATATGTCAACCTACCATTTCCGTTGATGCTTATATCGTTCCCACAATATCATCTTTCCTACCAAATAGAATGATTTCTATCAATAAGTTATCTCAGTTTGCTAATATTCCCTTGGCTGATTCGTCATTTAATGTGCCGGGGCCTATTGATATGTTGCTTGGTGCCGATATCTTCTCTCTCATTTTAGAGGAAGGAAAATTAGTAGGGCCTGCCGGTCAGCCCGCTGCTTTTAAAACCATTTTTGGATGGATAGTTATGGGTAAGGTTCCTATTTTTAATGGTCCCGAAGTGAATTCTTTTCACGTCTCTTGTGAATGCAACTCTACCTTGAATGAAAGTCTGAAATTGTTCTGGCAATTGGAACAAATTCCTGTAGTCAGTGCCCTCTCTCCTGACGAAATCGCGTGTGAAGAAATATTCCAAAAAACACATTCCCGTGACTCTTCAGGGAGATATACTGTATCACTTCCCTTCAAAAATTCGTTACCCTATTTTGTTCACACTCGTTCTTCTGCTCTTCGCTGTTTTTATTCTCTAGAACGGCGACTCTATCAAAACCCCTCTACATTCCTAGAATATTCGAATATATTGAAGGAATATCTCGACAACGATCATATGGAAGCCGTAAATATCGCTTCTCCATATGAAAATACATTTTATATTCCCCATCATTGTGTGGTTAACTCTAATAGTCCCACTACCAAAGTAAGGGTCGTATTCAATGCTTCTTTCAAATCTCCTTCAGGCATCTCATTGAATGAAACCTTGTTCATTGGGAAAAAGCTTCAACAAGACATTGTCGCTCTGTTGTTGAACTTTCGCTGTCATACCTATGTTTTTACTGCCGATATTAAGGCTATGTATAGGCAAATTCTGGTTCAAGAATCCCATCGTGATTTCCAAAGGTTGCTTTGGCGATTTTCTAAAAATGACCCTGTTCAAGACTTCCGTTTGAAAACTGTCACCTTTGGTGTCTCTGCAAGCCCTTTTCTCGCCCTAAGAACTTTGTTTCAGCTGTCCGAAGATGAAAAAAATAATTTTCCGAATGCTTCCAGAGTATTGAAGAGAGATGTTTATGTGGATGACATTTGTTCAGGTGGAAACTCTTTGGAAGAAACCATCATTTTACAACGAGATTTAATATCTTTACTGAAAAAGGGTTGTTTTCTCTTGAGAAAGTGGTCCAGTAATCATCCGGACCTACTAAGAAATTTTCCTCATGAGGACTGTCAGCAAACTGCCCTGTCTTTCAATAGTAGTGATGGAAGTGATTCGGTGGTAAAAGTATTGGGTCTCAAATGGCTTCCATGTACTGATACTTTCTCTTATGATGTTATTCCTTCGAATAAACCCTGCACGAAACGAGCCATTCTTTCTGAAGTTTGTCGAGTTTTCGATCCTCTCGGTTTTTTAACACCACTGTCGTTTTTCTCCAAATTCCTCATTCAGCATCTCTGGAGCCTTGGATGTGATTGGGATCAGCAACCCATTCCGTACATCATCGATAAATGGACAAAATATAAGAACGAACTCACCTGTCTTTCTGAAATAAAAATACCCCGACATGCTCTCATACCCGGTAATATTTCTTGTGAACTGCATGGTTTTGCCGACAGTTCGGAGAGGGGATATGCTGCAGTGATATATTTCCGTTTCAAAGTTTCTGAAAATGAATATGAAACTCGGTTGATTAGTGGCAAATCTAAAGTTGCACCTTTACAAAAAATCTCTATCCCCCGTTTAGAGCTTTGTGCTGCTGCCCTGCTATCAAAATTATTCGATTTCATCCTCAACACATTCAAGGATACGCTTTCTTTCGACTATATATTTGCTTGGAGTGATTCTATGGTCGCTCTTGATTGGATAAAATCATCGGCTCATCGCTGGAAACCCTTTATCAGTAATAGGGTGAGTTATATCCAAGAACGAATACCACCACATTATTGGCATTATGTCCGCTCGAGTGACAATCCTGCCGACTGTGCCTCTCGAGGTTTACTACCCTTAGACCTAATGAACCATCCCCTTTGGTTCCACGGACCAACTTGGCTGACCCTTCCAAAAACCAGGTGGCCCACTCACACTCCCAGTTCCGATCGATCTCTCGTCTTGGAAGAGGAGAAAACGGTAACTCTTCTCACATTCATTGCTCTCGACTCTTTGGAGACTCTTCTTGAAAAGTATTCGTCTCTCAATAAAATAACTAGAATTATTTCCTATTGTTTTCGTTTCATGAATAATTTGAGAAATCCCACAGCGAAAATCTCCACTGCATTCACAGCACTTGAATTGCATCACTCCTTGCTTGCCCTAGTGAAAGGTGTTCAACATTCATCATTTCATGTCGAAATTACTGATTTGGAAAATAAGCTTCCCTTACCTAAAGCCCTCAGAAAATTGAATCCATTCATTGGAGAAGATGGTCTCCTCAGGGTGGGCGGTCGTTTGGTGCATTCTGGGCTCGCTTATGATAAGAAACACCCTATTTTATTACCGACCAAACATCGTCTCACGTATCTTATTATCCAAAAAATTCATGAAGAAAATTTCCATCCTGGTTTGCAAACTGTGCATTTTTTGATTGCCCAAGAATTTTGGATTCTATCACCGAAACGTGCCATTCGACATGTTCTCTCGAAATGTCACAAATGTTTCCGTGTTAATCCTACTCCCTTAGAACCCTTCATGGGCAACCTACCTTCCCTGCGAATAAATCAAGTTAAACCATTTTCATGTGTAGGGGTGGATTATGGTGGCCCTTTTCATATCACTCGTGGTAGAGGAAGAGGATCTCAATCGTACAAAGCTTATATTTGTTTGTTCGTTTGTCTTGTCACAAAGGCAGTTCATATTGAGTTGGCCTCTGACCTCTCTACCGATACTTTCATTGCTGCCTTACGGTGTTTCATCAGCCGACGAGGACGGTGTAATCGCATTCTTTGCGATCAAGGTACCAATTTTGTTGGTGCAAAAAGAGTACTTTCCGAATTCATGCGTCAAGCATCTGAATCTGAGAAAATTTCATTTCAATTCAGTGCTCCTGGATCCCCTCATTTCAATGGAGTTAGTGAGGCTGGAATAAAAGCAATTAAATCACATTTGATACGAGTCGTAGGAAATCAAGTGATGACCTATGAGGAGTTCTATACACTGCTCGTCCAAATTGAGGGTCTTCTGAACTCAAGGCCCCTCTACCCCCAAAGTTCTGATCCCAACGACTTGACAGCATTGACCCCAGGTCATTTCCTCACTATGGAGCCCCTTACATCTCTCCCTAATCCTGACCTCTCTCATTTAAAACTCAATTGTTTGGATCGATGGCAGCTAGTACAAAGATTCCAGCAGGACATTTGGAAACGTTGGCACACCGACTATTTGAATACTCTACAACAGCGCCACAAATGGCTAAATAAGGGAATATCTATCAATATTGGGGACTTAGTTTTAATTAAAAACGAATCCTTACCACCTCTACAATGGCGCTTGGCCAGAATAGTGAAAACGCATCCGGGGTCCGATGGGATTGTGAGAGTGGCAACAGTTCGGACCAACCAAGGTTTTTTTCAGAGACCTCTGGTAAAGTTGTGTCCTCTTCCCCAACCTGTATGAAAATACTAGGTATTTTGGTGGGCGGAAATGTTAACGCCCCACGTTAACTGTAGGTTAAGTTAGCAGCATAAATATTATAAATATATATATTTTTTTTCCTCATTAATTAGTTCTTCATAATTTTCCTCATATTATTATTAGGGATTAATATTTGCCATGAAATTAAATATTCACTATCACTCTGTATAGTGTTTCTATATTTTCCTTCTTCTAATTCGAAGGCGTTTTTTGTCTCATATTTTTTGTGACTGTCAAAGCTGGTTTGGAGACGGACATGCCGAGAAAAGAGTCGCATTGATATTCAGCGAAATACGCGTGCTCTCTGTATCCATTACATTCACTGTGTATAAGTGACTCTTTATCGAACAAATGCAAAGCAAATCTAGTGTACAACACAGCCAGCCCTTCATACAGTCCACAAACTCTTTGATCAGCGGATAAGGTGGTTGCAACCCCGAAGAAGATCGGATCAGGGAAGATTCCAGGTGAGTCCATCTCTATTCGACCTTTTTTGACAAGTCTTGAGCCAGTCAAATTTTAAATCTTAAAACCACACCTTATTCAAAACCTAACAGTGGTCATGAAAAGCGTAATTTTGAATTTTTTCTTCTTGTTCTTGAGATCTTGAGCATATAAATTGATGGGTTTTTGGAGACATCGAATCTGAATCTGATTTAAAAAGGTGTCTAAAGTAATTCCTCATATCCTATTCCCAAATAAAGACTGTTTTACTCCTCGCAACATCACACACCAATTGTAAATAAAAATGGTCACCATGCCAAATATTTCAATGTTTCAACATAATATCGATTAGAAAATTTTGAGGAAATCCCATCATCCATAACTGATGAGATATTAGTGTGTTATTATAAAAAAACAGGACACACTGTATATTGATCCCGATATATATATATGAATATTCCCCTTTTTCAAACATTTTCGGAAAAAAGGTGTCACTGATTATCAAACTATTGTCGTGTAGAAAATCCTGATCAAATTTTTATCTATCTGAATTCGAACATAATTATTTCGCGGCGGAGAGCAAGAAAGGTTTCCAGTGAAGATGGATTTTCTGATATCCGAATTGAAGGTACCGATATAATTATTTCATTCAATAAACATGTTTATTCTGACTTCTTTGAGTACTTTTTCCATTCCTTTTTGTTTCCACAATATAACAACAACCGTCTCGAAGCCAAGCAAGTAAGTTAATTGAGTTCATGGAGTAGGTACCCTCAAGGGGTATGCATATTTTGGACAATAACCGCTAAGTTGATGTCATTCATGGTTTAGTTCACATGTTGAACTTGATGTAATCAATACCTACACGACACTATCCATTTAGGATCTCTAACGATGGATTTTTGAAGCAGTTATGTTTCAGGGCATATCATCTGTTTTGTATACACTACAGATAAATTTTGAAAATAATTCTAATATATTTTTTAAGATACGAGATAAGATACAATTTGAAATTCCAAGAAATCTGGAGAAATTACTACTATTCTTATTAAAGGACGAAAGGAAAGTTGAGGAAATTGTAGCCAATTTGTGATTTCCTCCATAACCTTTCTACTACCATATAATGGAGACTCACCAGGAAAAAGCTGATGTGATATCACTTCTTGAATCTTCACGATGTTCTGTGTTGGGTGACTAATGACATTCATAATATATGCAGCGAATCTGTAATTACCTATAGCAATACTTTATTCATATATCGTGTATATCCAAATCTGTCATTAAAAAATGCATTTTAAAATATTCATGAGATACACGTTTGATTTATTGTGAATTGATAATAATGCATTCTGGTGCAGGAGCATAATATGGATTGTAAGACGCGTCCGAACTGCCATCTTGAGAAAACTTCTTTCTTTTGCGTTTTTTTTTTTCATTTTGCGTGTCTGCACTCATTCGAAAGAAAACTGTCACAACTAGAAAATGCATAATTTTCAGGAAGAGCCGTTGAAATTTTCATCACGAGAATTATCTTGATATTGGAAAAACTAGTGAAATTGAATCGATTATCTCCACACTGTTTGATAGTGGGAGGTTCTATATGAATAAGTAATACGTATTTTTGTCTGCATGATGGCTTCATCAGTTTGAAAATCGTTTCTTTGAAAATTCATTTCAAAATGTGTCGTTTTCCCAATGAATTGTAATTCGTTTTGTGATGGTTTTTCTGCAATAATATAAGATATGATCACATTACTGGCTGATTAAATAGATTCAACACATCAATTTTTGCACTATTATACGCAATACAAATGTTTTTTTCTATTGAGGATGGAACCTAGATAACAAAGTATGTTTTTCTTGATATTTATCATTTATTATTTGGCATCATTCAATTCAGGAACATCTAACACAACAGTAACGTAAACTATCAATCATTTATTATTTGGCATCATTCAAATCAGAAACATCTAACAGAACAGTAACGTGAACAAAATTTCACAGATTAATAAAGAAATCTCTGTAGTAATAGGGAATTATCCTTTTTTCGAATAGACTCAGCAGAATCTTCTTCTTGTTTTCGGGAAATCCGACTTTTTTCTGATAGGCTCTTCTCAGGTTCATGTCAAGAATGTGTTTCCTTTGGCGAGTTTCCAGTGAAGCTTCACTGAAGTTTTCGTCATCATAGGAGTTTTCATACAAAATACTGTCTAGGCTATTTTTTTCCACTCTGAATATTTTCAGTTCCGTGATCTTGAAGATCTCTCCTTGTACATTTTTTGGCAAATTTGTCAATCCGATGTTATCAGCCAAAGCTTTCAGGTCGAAAATGTTTTCATGAGATAATTCTTTGACCCTATAGGGGTGTCCAGTTTTATTAGCAGTTCTTATTAATGCCACGTATTGTTCCGGAACGTAGATTGGACCGGATTTCAGGAATTTCTTCACGTTCCTCTCAATTAATGAGTGTGCATCGTCGCCTCCGTTCTGGGTATGCCCAGTTATCGAAAATTCATGCGAAATACTGTTGATGTTTTCAAAACGTGTAACTTCATGAATGTACATGGACAACAGAAACCTATTCTTTTGCTGACCAGTGCAATTATCGGAGTAGAAAACAACATCCATTTTATTCTCCAGCCTTTCATTCAACGTTTATAAGGAATTCAAAACGCACGACCCAATTTCATTGTTTCCTCGGTTGGCTTGACCTTCATGCCAAACATAGCAAGTCACATCATTGGTCTTTATATCATAGATCGTGAAATTGAGAGTATTTAGCTTCGAAACATAATAAAAGCTCGAAGTGTCTCCTTTGGGGCAGGGTAATACGGCCTGAAGGTCATACACAAAGACGAGACTATTAGATTCTTCATCTTTCTGTTTCTCAAGACGTGAGAGCTCTTTCTGATAATAATAATAATAATGTTTATTCACGTTCATACATATAACATGTCATGGTGCTTGATGGTAATAATAGATGAACTAAAGTGAACAGACAGACTAGCCCACAAAAATCATAGATTGCGTATGGGATTGATTAGCTTATTCATCACATAATTCAAGAGAGAGATCATTATTACATTAACAATATCATAGAGTTAACAAAAATACTACCTATCCTAAACCAATAACAAAAAAGATATTCTATTAACTAACATAAATAGCAAAATGCTAATAAAAGATGATATTACATCTGTATGATAATAATAATAATAATAATAATTTTAATAATACGAAATATACTCATGAATAATAATAAAAAAAATGTTACCTAGAGACATAAATGTTTCAATTACCAGGATCAATTAGGTTATGAACATGCAGCCTATCCTGTTCCAATAAATATTTTTTTACTTTGCTTTTGAAAAGTTTGAGCGAGTTTATTCCAATCTTCAGACATGCAGGTAAAGTGTTGAATAATCTAGTGTGGAGGTACGTATGACATCTTTGTCCAATTGTTTTTGCAGAGTTTGCTGTTTTTAGATTGTTGCTAGTTTTATGCCTTGTACAATATAATATGATCTAAGAAGGACCTTTTCAATACTCCATACTGAAATGATACAACTGTTAGAAAATAAAGCTGTCTTATATCTAGTATGCTGCTCTCACTGAAAAGTAAGTTTGATGGGTAAGTTGGATTTTTTTGGTTCATTATTTTCAGAAATCGTTTTTGTACTGATTCCATTTTTTTCAGGTGTGACTTAGCAACTCCTCCCCACCCGATGATTCCATATATTAGCCTAGATTCTACAAGTGAATAATAAATAATACGCATCTGTGGTAAGTCTAATATGGTTTTCAAGTATTTAAATTCATATATAATACTCCTCAGGGTGCCTGTGACATAGTTGACGTGAAAATCCCATCTGAGGTGCTGGTCGATTATTATACCCAAGTATTTCGTTTTTTCCACACGATCAATTCGATAAGTTGTATTTCTGTCATTGGAGATGGTCAGGAAATCATAACTTGGTGAACCACTTTTATTACTAGAGAAACAGATGGAAGTTGTTTTCGTGTAGTTTATTGTTAGCAATTTATGGTCAAGCCAGTTTATGATTCGCTTCAGGTCATTTTCAGAAGTTTGTTTGAGTGTTGTCCAATCTTTTTCCTTATAAATGATGACAGTATCATCCGCAAAGCTAATGATTTTTCCACAAGAATTCAATTTGAAGAGGTTATTTATGTATATGGAAAATAGTGTTGGACCTAAAACAGTTCCTTGAGGAACTCAATATTCAATGATACGTTCGCTGCTTACTTCAGAATTTATTCTAACATATTGTTTCCTGTTATGTAAATAGCTTGTGAAGAGATCGTAGGCAGCGCCCCTTATTCCCATATCTTGCAAAGTCTCTAACAGCTGAGTATGACTCACTGTGTCGAATGCCTTTGCAAGATCTAGGAAGACACAGATTGTGGGGTTGCTTTCATCGATATTTTTGTATATTTCACTTGTGAGTAATGATATCGCATCTTGAGTAGATTTGCCCTCCCTGAAACCGAACTGCATATCAGAGACAAGGTTATGTTTCTTGATATAGCTATTCAATCTATAATGGACTACCTTTTCGAATATTTTAGCTATGGTTGATAATAATGATATGGGTCTATAATTAGACATATTTTTTTTCCCGCCATTTTTGAAGATTGGAACTATGAGCGCATTTTTAAATTCAGGTGGGCAAATGCCAGTTTGCAATATCTTATTAATTATGAATACAAGAGGCTTAGCTACTGCAGATCTTACTTCTTTTAATGTATTGAATTTAATGCCATCAATTCCAGGAGCTTTATTACTAGATAAATTTTGTATTATTGAAGAAATTTCCTTCTCATCTGTAGGAAAGAGAAATATAGTCGAGTTCACAGGGTGCCTTCCTGGTGATTGAGTTGAAGGTTTTATTATTTTTGAGGCATAGTCTTTCCCTACATTAGCAAAAAAATTATTGAAGGCATTCGCCTTTTCCCTGTCATCTATTATGTCCTTATCATCCACAGTTATTTGTCTGATATCAGAGTACTTATTACTTTTCGAACTGATTTTTTTCACCGTGTTCCATAACGATTTACAGCAATTTTTGTTTTTATTTATTTCAGATTTGTAATAATTAATCTTAGTATACTTCATTAAGTTATTAAGAGATGTTCTATAGTTGTTGAATTCTATTTTACGCTGCAAGTCCTCTGGATTCCTTTTGTAAGTGGCATATAGTGCATCTCTTTTATTAATTGATTTAATTAGGCCCGCAGTAATCCATGGATTTCGTTTTCGTTCATTCCTCTTAATTCTGATTGTCGTTGTATTTTTATCCATCATGAACAGGAATTTTTTGAAGAACACTTTTGTAACGATGTTTGGGTCATTGATTGTATATAGTTCTGTCCAGTCTATTCTTTGTAAGTCTTCTTTCAATTTCTTTGTATCTATTATTTTATTAACATGGTGGTCTGTGAGTTTGTGTATATCGGATTTTATCGGCAAATGCACTAATGTTGGGTAGTGGTCAGTTTTATTTGTTTTGATTACAGTTGGAGAATAATACTCCTGATCATGATGGTTGTATTGAATGTTGCTACGCAGAAAAATATGATCATAACACTTTATAGAGTCCCTTTGTTCTCTCGTAGGAATATTAATCATGGACAAGAAATTGTGTTCACTCATAATATTCAGGTATTCGTTTACTAAATTATCATTCGTTGATAGAAGGTTTATATTAGTATCTCCTGTAAAAACGTGATAATCAACATTGTCGTGACTGCACTCATTGAAATAGTCTTTTAAACTGTATAGAAATTCTTCTATGGTAGTAGCGAATGGTCTGTAGACGCCTGTTACGAGTACATTTTTAGAACCTATGATTACTTTTAGTTGTATTGATTTGAATTTACCAATATTATATATTTTATGAGTGTAAGTATGATTGATTCTGATATGAATAATTACTCCATCACACTTGTTTATATCTCCTTCACTGTAAATTAAGTCATATCCATCCAATTGTATCAATTCTGTATTATTTACTTTCCAGCTTTCTGATAGAACAATACAATCAAAATCTGTGCTGAACTGACTCAAGAATACTTTAAACTCGTCTAGATTTTTGTTGATGCTTCGTATATTCTGGTGGAAAATTCTAAATTTTTCAGAATAAGTTTTCAGATGAGGATTTTCCTCATATTTGGTAACATTATTCACGGAACATGTTGCAATCGGCTCATAATTCTAATCTCTGATATATTGATCCATCCTTCTAAATATTGCCAATTCTTCAAATTATATAAAAATATATACTTTTCGCTTTACTATATTGTTTACTTATAATAATTCAATATCGCAATGAATAGGAACTGAATATTGATAATTTGACTCAACTGCGAAACTCAATTAACTTAAGAACTAGGATGTTATATAATAATAGATATTTCTATCGACTGAAATAATATGCAATTATTCTCGTGTATTTCATAGCCTATAATGAAAAGAACGAAAAGGAAAATGATTTACTTTCTCAGTGTTGTGATGCTGTTTTGCCTTGTTGTTCGTTCTTGGGAGGTGTTTCTTGCCACCAGGACTTTCTCCGTGTTTGGATTCTTCTTCTTCGAGCGTTGGTTTATTGAGCTGTTTTCTCCAAGTTGCTCTCCTTGGTCTGCTACTTTCGCTACCTCCTCTGTATTTAGTTGTTTCCTTTTATCTATTGTTGGCGTTGATGGGGCACTTGATGATTCTGGTCTATAAACCAGTTTCTGTTCCACAAGTTCTGGATTCTTCTCTCTCAGTTGTTCTGCAGAATATGCCTCCCCGTTCACTAGTAACTTCAGACCTCTGATGGTTGCTGTAAGGTTTTTGGCTCTAGCTTCTTTCATATGACTTCGTAATATCCTGTAGTCTGCCCTGTCTTCTTCACACATATCATTTACAACAGAAATGTTAGTGCCTTTGAGTTTGTGAACATTATCAATTATGGATTTTTTAGTAAGATATGCTGTGAATTCTATTTTCACTGGAGAATTTTCTTTTTTTCCTAAACTGTATATATTGTTGATATCTGCTTCGGAAATCTTAGTTCCTAATGTCGTGTTCAATTTCTGAACAGTATGCGTGAGTAGGTGATTTTCTGTATCGACATTCAAGCCAAAAACTAAGATTTTATTTTTTCTTGCATTCCTTTCCAATAATAAATATTTTTTATCCAGGATACTGCATTTGGTTTTAAGGTGTTGTATTTGAGTAGTGTACCTACGTTCGTCTGGGCTCACTAGTTCACATTTCCACCACCAGATGGCGGTGGTGGCGCTACGGTCGCAGCAGCTGACAATCGACATCTCTCACTGACAAGTGACAGATGACGGGTGACAGATGACAAGTGACACACGTGACCGATAACCTAACCTAACATTACTCCTCTAACCTACCCTTTCGAAATGACTGAAAGGGCCTTCGATGACAAATGACCGATGATGACCGATGATAACCGATGATGACCGATGATGACCGATGATAACCGATGATGACCGATGATGACCGATGATGACCGATGATGACCGATGATGACCGATGATGACCGATGATGACCGATGATAACCGATGATGACCGATGATGACCGATGATGACCGATGATAACCGATGATGACCGATGATGACCGATGATGACCGATGATGACCGATGATGACCGATGATGACCGATGATGACCGATGATGACCGATGATGACCGATGATGACCGATGATGACCGATGATGACCGATGATGACCGATGATGATCGATGATGACCGATGATGACCGATGATTGATGACAGATGACAGATGACAAGTGACAGATGACATGGAACACAAGGAATGACAGATGACACGTGGCTGCACTTAGCCCCCTGGACTCTAGACTCTAGTGCTTATGGGCGTGTCCTAGGACATTCTTCTTCTTCTTTTTGAAAAGTGGTGGATGACGTCACAATCTATTGACTGTGCTCACCAGATTTAGGTTGGTATTACTACAATTGGTAGCACTTTGTTTCAAGGTCACCCGATATGCATGTTGGAGAGGTGGCCGATGAGTCATCCTTATCTCGACTTCGTAGAACAATGCCTCCTTTGTTTGCCATATGTTATCTAGCCTTCCTCTAGAACAATGCCGCCTTTGTTCTCTCTATGCCACAGCGTTTCTTGGAATTCCGGCTATTGGGAAATTGCGACGCAATATACGAGAACAATGCCGCCTTTGTTTGCAGGTGTCCGATTACGTAACAACCTCATCCGATTGCATCATCCTTATCTGTGTGAGAACAATGGGTCCATTGTTCTGACGCAGGTGGCCGATGAGTCATCCAATAATGCTAGCTGGGAGACAACCTGAAAGAGTACCTCTATCTACTTCCTGTCACCACTGACTGTCAGCGTTTCTTGGAATTTCGTCGAGTCAGCTGTTGGGAAATTTGCCTCATGAACAATACCTCCGTTGTTTGCAGGTGGTCGATGACGTCACAACCTCAAGCCCTATATAAGGCGGTCAGAACGTTCGTAGACGTCATTCCATTCTGAACTTTGACACTGGTCGGTCGACCTGTTCCTTTCTGTTTGGTTGCTCCTGTCTGTTCGGTTGCTCTTGTCTGTTATATTGTGCGTGGGTTGTGCCAGCTGAAAGGTGAGTTCTTTATTTATTACGTTTCAAGGCCATGTGGTCGACCCTATTTGTGACTAGTGATCATTCCACCCAATACTAGCAGTAGTAAATTTCTTATCAGATGGATGTTTCAGCTATTAACGCTCAAGCTGCTGCCTTCAAACCAACTGTCGCTTTAAGTAGTTTGCCCATCAACCAGCCCCACCCCATTGAAAATATCAGGGTGGTCCAGACACGGTTTGGGGAGGCTATTGTGGTGGAACTCGAGGCATCTAGCGTTTTTCTGCCAAGGAGGGTAGTTGGCATCTTCAAGCCTCAGCTTTCGGCTTTCACCCCAGGCAAATACAGCCTGATTCACAAGAGGAGTGACACCGGACCTGCAGTCCTCTTTGAGATTACCAAAAATTAGTGGTGAGTAAAATATTATTTTCTGTTTGATATTTCTCGCAACATGAATGTCAATAGTATTGCTTCTACTAGTGATGCCGTTGTTGAGGAATGTAGAAGAAAAGTGGAAATTTTGAGAAAGAAGACGAACATATCTGCAGAAGAGAGACTGTTATGGAATAGGCAAATAGGGACACATATAAGAGAATTGAATAGGGCAATCAGGGGGACCAATTCGACAGCAGGGGTTTTGAGAAAATTAGAAACAAATGTGGGGCATTTGAAACGTTTTCAAAGTTTGATTAGGAAAAAGAATCATATTGGGGCGGGACTTGGCAATCGTAAAAATAGAGTTACATGGAGACTTGTTCAATCTGTTTTTGAGAGTAGAGTAAGGACGGCTGTTATAATCAATTTAAGTCATAAGGAGTTGATGCAATTCTTGCAGGACGCATCGCACATTTTCAAAATTCAAATTAAAAAAATATTGAGAGAATTAACCATGCTCAAAGTCAATACCACCTTCTGTGGTGAGTTTATCAAGAAATCGGGTGACGCGGAGAGTATCGAATATAAATATTTCAGTACGAAGAATGCCTCAATGGATGAAGGAACGGATGTAGATTGTTGGTTCGCAGATAATGTGATTGATACTATAGTAAATAAACTTTCGGAATTCCAGGAGAAGGGCAGTGGCTGGGCCTTGAGGGAAATTATCTCTTTAGAGGTTAATGTGAATAAATTAGAGATTGGTAATGGTTCATCCTATATCCAGCTGCCAGAGAAAATCTTGAAAAAGCGTGCATACATCAATGTGAAAAACATTGATCAGGCATGCTTCTTCTGGAGTATCGTGAGCGCTCTACATCCTGCTAACCGTAATGTAGACAGGCCCAGCTCGTATCCTCATTACAGCCAAGTTTTGAATACCGCAGGCTTGGATGTACCCATCACTCTCAACAATATTCCTAAATTTGAAAAACTCAATGATATATCGGTGAACGTTTACGCCTTGGAACTGATTCATGTGAAAAAGGCAGAGTATTTTGAAGTAGTACCCATAAAACTTACAAAACATAAGCAGCCCAGACATGTCAATTTACTACTAATTCAAAGTGAATATTTCCCCAAGCCCAATGATTATGATGCCTTACCTGAAGATGATTACGACGAAGATATAAGTTATCATTACTGTTGGATTAAAGACATGTCCAGGCTGCTATCTTCACAAGTCAATAAGAATCATGGGAGAAAACATTTCTGTGATAGGTGTCTGAATTATTTTTCGAGCGAATTCAAATTGGCAGAGCACAGTGTTGTATGCGAAAATGTCAACGAGTGCAAAATTTCATTTCCTAAATACGATTCGGTTGTTTTCAAAAATCATATATATAAGCAAAAGGCCGAATTCATCATCTACGGTGATTTTGAATCGGTTTTGGAGCACTGTGATGACAAAATTTCTCAAAAAATGTCAAAATATCAAAAACACACAGCCTTCAGCGCAGGGTACTATTTCAAATGCTCATATGATGATAGCTTGTCCTATTACAAGAGTCATCGAGGTCCTGATTGCATGGATTGGTTTGCCACAGAAATGGCAGATGTCGCGAAATTTGTACAATCCAAAATCAAAGACATTATTCCTCTGACTCATTTCCCAGATAAGGTTGGTGTAACACACTGCCATATCTGTGAAAAGGCGTTTGCGGGCACTGATATCATCGTTAAAGACCACCATCATTTCACTGGTGCCTTCAGGGGGTGGGCACATCAATCTTGTAATTTGGGGTACCGCAAGTCCTTCGTAGTGCCCATAGTATTCCACAATTTTTCTGGATATGATTCTCATTTCCTTCTGAGAGAGATTGCCAAACGTGGACAGGTGAGCGTACTTCCGATAAATATGGGGAAATACATTTCCTTCACCCAACACAATACAGAAACCGGTATTAAATTCAGATTCATCGACTCTTTGAGATTCCTGGGTGCCAGTTTGGACGAGTTGGCATCCAATTTAACGAAGGATAGCTTCCAAAATTTGAGAAAAGAATTCAACCAATTAGACGCTTCTAAATTCGATCTACTCACAAAGAAAGGTGTTTTTCCATATGACCACATCAATAGTCCGAGCAAATTAGACGAAACTGAACTTCCACCCATTGAGAACTTTTATAATAAATTGAACGATGAACATATCGATGATGTGAAGTACGCTCATGCTCAAAACGTATGGCAACAATTTGGATGTCAAAATTTAGGTGAATACTCGGATTTATACATGAAAACAGATATCCTTCTTCTGGCAGATGTTTTCGAACAATTCAGAGAAGCTGCTTTGAGGACTTATACCTTAGATCCGGCTTGGTATTACACCCTTCCAGGTTATACGTGGGATTGTATGCTGAAGTACATAAAATGTTCCTTACAAATTTTAAAAGATGTTGACATGCTGATGTTTGTCGAAAAGGCAATAAGAGGTGGTATTTCGGTTTGTTGTAACCGCTATTCTGAAGCCAACCATAAGTACACTTCAACATACGATCCTACGAAACCACCAAAGCATCTTCTCTACTTGGACGTTAACAATCTATATGGATGGGCAATGTCAAAGCCCCTCCCTTATGGAGGGTTTGAATGGACCGATGCCAACATTGACGTCACATTGATTCCCGACGATGCGCCAGAAGGATATATCTTACAAGTAGATTTGGAATATCCGGAAAACTTGCACGATCTACATAAAGACTTTCCGTTTTGTGCAGAACACCGCAAGCCACCTGGTTCCAAGTTGGCAAAATTGATGACCACGTTACACCATAAAAAGGAATACATCATCCATTATGTTAATTTGAAACAAGCTCTGGCTAATGGCTTAAAGCTCACCAAAATTCACAGAGTAGCGAAATTCAAACAGTCTACGTGGTTGAAGCCCTACATTGATCTGAATACTGGATTGAGGGCTGCAGCCACCAACACATTCGAAAAAAACCTATATAAACTTATGAATAATGCCGTGTTTGGAAAGACGATGGAAAACATTCGTAAACATCGCGTCGTCAAATTATGTAGATCATGGAATGGACGCTATGGGGCTAAAAATATGATCGCCAGTTCAAAGTTTCGTGGCCGGACGATTTTGGGCGACGATCTGATTGCTATCGAATTGGCTAAATCTGAAATAGTCTTCAACAAACCCCTATACATAGGGATGGCTATTTTGGATTTATCCAAGACGTGCATGTATAATTTCCATTACGATTTCATGCTTCCAACGATGGGGGTGGAGAAATGTAAGTTAATGTATACAGACACCGATAGTTTTATCTACGAACTTGGCTGTGATGATGTATATGCGGAACTTATAAAAAATAACTTGTCCAAATTCGACACATCCGACTACCCTTCTGACAACCCGTATGGGATTCCGCAAGTGAATAAAAAGGTCTTGGGAATGATGAAAGATGAGGCAAATTCGAAAATAATAACACACTTTGTAGGCTTACGTTCAAAAATGTATGCCTACAAAGTGCAGGGGGGTAAAGTCACCAAAAAATCCAAAGGGGTTAAATTTAATGTGGTTAGGAATAAGATATCCTTCAATGATTATGTAGCTTGCTTGAAAGACTTCAAGGAGCAGACAGTCACACAGCGGACAATCCGTTCCTTCAACCATCAAGTATTCAGTATTGAACAGTCGAAAATTGCGCTAAGTCCTTATGACACCAAGAGACACCTACTTCCAAATTGTTATGACACCCTGCCTTTCGGACATTCCTCCATAGCTGACATATGATTCTTCTTCCATATACATTCCTCAACAATATCACCTTCATGTTCTGAGAAATGTCAACTGATAATATTTTACCCCCACCACTGATTTTTTTAATCTAGTTGTATATACGCTTACTAATTTTTATACACTCTATTTATTATATAATGTAGATTTTTTATTTTAGTTTTTGTATACACTATGTATTTTCCACTATGTTCAATAAAAGTTTCTTGAAAATTTGGTTGTTTCATTACTGCAAACGAATGAACCTGCTTCAAAACGTCGAAAAACGTCAAAAACGTCAAAAAACGTCGAAAACGTCAAAAAAAAACGTCGAAAACGTCAAAAACGTCGAAAACGTCACAAAAGTCGAACAAACGTCAAAAACGTCGAAAACGTCGAAAAACGTCACGTCAAGAACGTCAAAAAACGTCGAAAAACGTCGAAAAAAACGTCGAAACGCGTCAAAAAACGTCAAAAACGTCGAAAAAAACGTCGAAAAACGTCGAAAAGCGTCAAAAAACGTCGAATAGCGACAAAAAACGTCGAAAAGCGTCAAAAAACGTCGAAAAGCGACAAAAAACGTCGAAAAACGTCAAAAAACGTCGAAAAACGTCGAAAAGCGTCAAAAAACGTCAAAAAACGTCGAAAAACGTCGAAAACCTTCGAAAAAACGTCGAAACGCGTCAAAAAACGTCAAAACGTCGAAAAAACGTCGAAAAGCGTCAAAAAACGTGAGTTGCAAGCATCAAATATACGTCAAATGCGTCAAACTTACCTCGAACAGGCCAATATACATTCAAAACCCACAACAAACTGATAAATGACGTCACAAAACGAAATCATACGATGAAGAAAAATTTGAAAGGCGATAGGAGCAGAATAAACAGGGTGTATGAAAGAACGATTCATGATGAGTGGCGGATATATGACAAATGCTTACATCCTACCGACACTGACTTGCCTAATAGCTCAATATAGGATAGGTCGAAGAATTGATCGATGAGATTGGTGAGGGTTGATATTATACCGCTTTCTGGACACATCCAATTTACGGAAGGTTAGACACATCCGATTCAGGATGGGTTAGACAGGTAGAACGTTCATACACTCACTTTCCTTGACTCTTTTGCAAACGTTGAAAATGTTTATGGAATTATCAAAAATGTGGGGAAGAAAGACGTCAGTAGCGTGCATCGTGCTGCCATCTATGTGATACATATCCTCACTAACACATCAATTTGTTTGATTGACCAAAGAATATCCTGAAGCCTCAGAGTCCCAAGAAATCGAACAGGATAGGTTAGAGAGTAGGCCGACATCATGGGTTGGGTTTGATGCTATATCGATCTGGACTATCCAAGCTACCATAGGTTGGATCTATTTTTTTTTTATGGTGGCTCGTTTGAGATTATCAGAAACGTCAAAAACGTCAATAACGTCAAAAACGTACACATAAAACATGTGTCAAAACATCACCAACGTTAAAAACGTCAAAAAACGTCAACATTGCTAACAAAACATCACCAACATCACCAACGTCAGAAACGTAAAAAACGTCAAAAAAAAAACGTCAAAAAACGTCAAAAAACGTCAAAAACCGTCAAAAACCGTCAAAAACGTCAAAAAACGTCAAAAACCGTCAAAAAACGTCAATAACCGTCAAAAAACGTCAAAACCCGTCAAAAAACGTCGAAAACGTGACGCTTTTGACGTTTTTCACGCTTTCGACGAATGCATTCAACGTCCTATGAAAAAAACATGTGTCAAAACATCACCAACGTCAGAAACGTAGAAAACGTCAAAAACGTCACGTTTTTCACGCTTCTGACAAATCAACGTTCAAATGGCGAGTCAAAACATCAATGACGTACGTCAAACACATCAGATACGTCACGTTTTTCACGCAGCTATGATAGGTTAGACCTATTTTTGTTTGGTCGGTCTAGGAACACCCAAGTTACGATAGGTTAGACCTATAGACACATCCAAGCTACGATAGGTTAGACCTATTTTTGTTTGGTGGCTCAATTGTGATTATCAGACTCGCTCCGCTCGTCTGATAAACATACAAACACGCCACCAAACAAAAATAGGTCTAACCTATCGTAGATTGGATGTGTCTATAGGTCTAACCTATCGTAGCTTGGGTGTTCCTAGACCGACCAAACAAAAATAGGTCTAACCTATCATAGCTGCGTGAAAAACGTGACGTATCTGATGTGTTTGACGTACGTCATTGATGTTTTGACTCGCCATTTGAACGTTGATTTGTCAGAAGCGTGAAAAACGTGACGTTTTTGACGTTTTCTACGTTTCTGACGTTGGTGATGTTTTGACACATGTTTTTTTCATAGGACGTTGAATGCATTCGTCGAAAGCGTGAAAAACGTCAAAAGCGTCACGTTTTTGACGTTTTTTGACGGGTTTTGACGTTTTTTGACGGTTATTGACGTTTTTTGACGGTTTTTGACGTTTTTTGACGTTTTTGACGGTTTTTGACGGTTTTTGACGTTTTTTGACGTTTTTTGACGTTTTTTTTTTGACGTTTTTTACGTTTCTGACGTTGGTGATGTTGGTGATGTTTTGTTAGCAATGTTGACGTTTTTTGACGTTTTTAACGTTGGTGATGTTTTGACACATGTTTTATGTGTACGTTTTTGACGTTATTGACGTTTTTGACGTTTCTGATAATCTCAAACGAGCCACCATAAAAAAAAAATAGATCCAACCTATGGTAGCTTGGATAGTCCAGATCGATATAGCATCAAACCCAACCCATGATGTCGGCCTACTCTCTAACCTATCCTGTTCGATTTCTTGGGACTCTGAGGCTTCAGGATATTCTTTGGTCAATCAAACAAATTGATGTGTTAGTGAGGATATGTATCACATAGATGGCAGCACGATGCACGCTACTGACGTCTTTCTTCCCCACATTTTTGATAATTCCATAAACATTTTCAACGTTTGCAAAAGAGTCAAGGAAAGTGAGTGTATGAACGTTCTACCTGTCTAACCCATCCTGAATCGGATGTGTCTAACCTTCCGTAAATTGGATGTGTCCAGAAAGCGGTATAATATCAACCCTCACCAATCTCATCGATCAATTCTTCGACCTATCCTATATTGAGCTATTAGGCAAGTCAGTGTCGGTAGGATGTAAGCATTTGTCATATATCCGCCACTCATCATGAATCGTTCTTTCATACACCCTGTTTATTCTGCTCCTATCGCCTTTCAAATTTTTCTTCATCGTATGATTTCGTTTTGTGACGTCATTTATCAGTTTGTTGTGGGTTTTGAATGTATATTGGCCTGTTCGAGGTAAGTTTGACGCATTTGACGTATATTTGATGCTTGCAACTCACGTTTTTTCGACGTTTTTTGTCACTTTTCGACGTTTTTTGACGCTTTTCGACGTTTTTTCGACGTTTTGACGTTTTTTGACGCGTTTCGACGTTTTTTCGAAGGTTTTCGACGTTTTTCGACGTTTTTTGACGTTTTTTGACGCTTTTCGACGTTTTTCGACGTTTTTTGACGTTTTTCGACGTTTTTTGTCGCTTTTCGACGTTTTTTGACGCTTTTCGACGTTTTTTGTCGATTTTCGACGTTTTTTGACGCTTTTCGACGTTTTTTCGACGTTTTTGACGTTTTTTGACGCGTTTCGACGTTTTTTCGACGTTTTTCGACGTTTTTTCGACGTTTTTGACGTTTTTTGACGCGTTTCGACGTTTTTTCGACGTTTTTCGACGTTTTTTGACGTTCTTGACGTGACGTTTTTCGACGTTTTCGACGTTTTTGACGTTTGTTCGACTTTTGTGACGTTTTCGACGTTTTTGACGTTTTCGACGTTTTTTTTTTGACGTTTTCGACGTTTTTTGACGTTTTTGACGTTTTTCGACGTTTTGAAGCAGGTTCATTCGTTTGCAGTAATGAAACAACCAAATTTTCAAGAAACTTTTATTGAACATAGTGGAAAATACATAGTGTATACAAAAACTAAAATAAAAAATCTACATTATATAATAAATAGAGTGTATAAAAATTAGTAAGCGTATATACAACTAGATTAAAAAAATCAGTGGTGGGGGTAAAATATTATCAGTTGACATTTCTCAGAACATGAAGGTGATATTGTTGAGGAATGTATATGGAAGAAGAATCATATGTCAGCTATGGAGGAATGTCCGAAAGGCAGGGTGTCATAACAATTTGGAAGTAGGTGTCTCTTGGTGTCATAAGGACTTAGCGCAATTTTCGACTGTTCAATACTGAATACTTGATGGTTGAAGGAACGGATTGTCCGCTGTGTGACTGTCTGCTCCTTGAAGTCTTTCAAGCAAGCTACATAATCATTGAAGGATATCTTATTCCTAACCACATTAAATTTAACCCCTTTGGATTTTTTGGTGACTTTACCCCCCTGCACTTTGTAGGCATACATTTTTGAACGTAAGCCTACAAAGTGTGTTATTATTTTCGAATTTGCCTCATCTTTCATCATTCCCAAGACCTTTTTATTCACTTGCGGAATCCCATACGGGTTGTCAGAAGGGTAGTCGGATGTGTCGAATTTGGACAAGTTATTTTTTATAAGTTCCGCATATACATCATCACAGCCAAGTTCGTAGATAAAACTATCGGTGTCTGTATACATTAACTTACATTTCTCCACCCCCATCGTTGGAAGCATGAAATCGTAATGGAAATTATACATGCACGTCTTGGATAAATCCAAAATAGCCATCCCTATGTATAGGGGTTTGTTGAAGACTATTTCAGATTTAGCCAATTCGATAGCAATCAGATCGTCGCCCAAAATCGTCCGGCCACGAAACTTTGAACTGGCGATCATATTTTTAGCCCCATAGCGTCCATTCCATGATCTACATAATTTGACGACGCGATGTTTACGAATGTTTTCCATCGTCTTTCCAAACACGGCATTATTCATAAGTTTATATAGGTTTTTTTCGAATGTGTTGGTGGCTGCAGCCCTCAATCCAGTATTCAGATCAATGTAGGGCTTCAACCACGTAGACTGTTTGAATTTCGCTACTCTGTGAATTTTGGTGAGCTTTAAGCCATTAGCCAGAGCTTGTTTCAAATTAACATAATGGATGATGTATTCCTTTTTATGGTGTAACGTGGTCATCAATTTTGCCAACTTGGAACCAGGTGGCTTGCGGTGTTCTGCACAAAACGGAAAGTCTTTATGTAGATCGTGCAAGTTTTCCGGATATTCCAAATCTACTTGTAAGATATATCCTTCTGGCGCATCAGTAGTTAAAACTAAGAGAGCACGACTACCAGCATAGGGAAATACATGCTTTAATCTTAACTGGAACGCGGCCTGTGTTCTAGCGGGGAAGCGGGGTAGCGGGAGCGCGATGGCGTGACATCATCAGTGACAGGGTGTTTGAGTTGAATAAAAATTGAAAATTATATATACAGGGTGTCCCACGGTTAGACCACCCCCACTTTAGGGGTAAATATTGAAGGATTGGGGAGTGTGGGTACTCTGAGAGAAGGATTTTTCGCGAACATTCCAAAAATGGCAACTTGCCTATATGCAAAGTCTTAAGGTTTACAAGATATCGCTCTAAATGCGTTGGAAATATCATATGAAATAGTCTCTTTGGATATGACATAGTAGAGATAGTTTCGATTTTTTTTTTCCCAGCGTCAAAAGAAAATATGAATAAGTATTGAAGTTGAATTGAATCAAATAACAGGAAATTACTGATAAGAAGATATTATAATAGAAAAACAAGTTTATCATTTGAAAGAAAAAACAAATTTTACAAGAAATGGGAAAAAACAATCTCTTATCAGAAGACAACATATTATGTGAGAAACATTATGTTTTCATTCTACCACCTTGATATATAACAGCGGAGCGCTCTGACAAAATTCAGTCAACGTTCGACATCCACATAAATCAACACCTATAGCCACATCTAATAGCAATCTTGTGTAGTGCCAACTGCTGATACCTAATAAAAGTAAGTTTTTTTTTTTTCTTTATATTCACCTGGTAATGCAATTTCTTTAAGTAATTTTTTTGTTTTTATTTCTAAGAGCAAATACTATTGCATGATATGTTTTCTTTAATAATTATTTCATTGTTGGTGTACATATCATAATTCATTTCGATGTTTTTCATATTGAAAAGTGAATGACATTGTGTGTTTTCATCGATTCATTTCTTCGTGTACACATCATAATTCACTCATTCTATTTCAAACATTTGAAATGAAGAGATTTTCACTGATGTTGTTTGATCTCTGATTTTTAGGTATCACATTACAGTTAGACAGCCACATAAAATCAACACCTAGTCACATCTGATAGCAATCTTGTGTAGTGCCAAAACTGCTGATATCTAAAAAAGTAAGTTTTTTTTTCTTAATATTCACTAAAGCTTGATCCTGATGTTTGATGCAATTTCCGTAATTCACTTTTTTTTTGTTTTTATTTCTAAAAGCGAATACTATTGCTTGATATCTTCATTTTTTTTTTTGTGTACATTTCATAATTCATTTCAATGTTTTTTCACATTGAAAAGTGAATGCCATTGCGCGTTTTCATCGATTCATTTTTTCGTGTACACATCATAATTCAACCATTTGAAATGAAAAGACCAGTTCCACAATCTTTTCTTTTTAGATGGATTTGAATGCAATCAATAATGTTGGGCTGTCATGCAACAGGAAAGTGTTGAGGAAACTGAGCCAACTGCCCCTAGATGTGCCACACCCCATTGTCGGAGTGCAAATTAAACTGGGAAAATACGGAGAAGCACCACTCGTTGAGTTGGACGATTGTAAGGTGTTTCTACCAGGCAGAGCGACCCAAGCAATCAAACCTGCGGTGGAGCAGTTTATCCAAAACAAGTACGCCCTCATCTACAAGGGGCGAAAAAACTGCGGCCAACTCCATCCCATCGAGCAGTTTGAAATTGTGGAAACAGCACCTCAATCACCAACATCATAAGCTATTGAGAATCAGAGTGTGAGTCATTTTACTTTGTCACTTTTCACAAGATACATTTGTAAAGATGAATATCGCTAAACAATCAGATAACTTAGTGATAGCCATTAGGAAACTAAAGAAAATTTTGTTTGATAATTTCACTGATAGGGATGAAAAAATTTGGTTAAATCGCTTAAAGAGGTACATAAGATTATGTAACAATGAAATTAATAAGAATAAGATGTCCATAGGCTTGATGAGAAAGTTTCAAACGAATGTTGGTCATTTTAAGCATTTTCGCAATTTAATTCGAAATAGACATCGAGACAGTAGAGGGCTTGAGTTGAAAAATAGGGTTCAATGGAGAGATGTGGCATCAGGTTTTTCAAGTAGAATCAGAACGGGAATAATCATCAATATAACACATAAGGACTTGGAGCAATTTTTTATAGATGCATTCATTTTATTCAAAAATAAAATCAAAAATATATTGAAGGGATTTCCAATTATTAAAGTGAACGCTAATTTCTGTGGAGAATTCATAAAGAAATCAGACGATGCAGAAATTATCGAATTGAAATATTTCAACACTAAAAATGCCATTGTGGACGTAGGAACGGATTTACAACATTGGTACTATGATAATGTTCAGGACAAAATTTTGAATAAATTAAGCGAATTTCAAGAACGTGACTCTGGGTGGGCTTTGCATAAAATAATATCAATGGAAGTTAATATTAACAAACTTGAAATGGGAAATGGTTCATCCTTTATTAGACTGCCAGAACAAATTTCTAAAAAGCAAGCATGTTTGAATATAAAAAATACTGACTCGGCATGTTTTTATTGGTCAATCATAAGTGCCTTCTACCCAGCGAAAACACATAGGGAACGGACTTCTTCATATCCATATTACACTACAGTTCTGAAAACAGTAGATTTAGATGCACCCATGTCTCTACGTCAAATTCCAAAATTTGAAAAAGACAATAACATTTCCGTGAATGTATACACATTAGAGTTGAATTTAGTCAAGGAAAAATCATATTATACTGTGGTGCCAGCCAGACTTACAAAAAATAAATTAGAAAGGCACGTTAATCTATTGCTAATTCAAAACAAATATTATCCAAAATTAAATGATTATGAGGCTCCTCCGATTGATGAAGAAGATTCTGACATCAAATACCATTACTGTTTGATTCAAGATATGTCTAGATTAATATCAAGCCAAGTGAATAAACATAATGGTAAAAAATTTATTTGTGAAAGATGCATGAATTATTTTCAATGTGAACAAAAATTGATTGATCATCAAATGCTGTGTTCTGAATTGAACCAATGCAAAGTTTCATTTCCAAAATATGATCACATAGAATTCAAAAATTTCACCTACCAACAAACCACCCCCTTTATAATTTATGCAGACTTTGAATGTCAATTAGAACATGTGGATGATATGGTTTCATCAAAAACAAGCAAATATCAGAAACATGTGGCTCATAGTGCAGGCTATTATTTTAAATGTGATTTCGATGATTCCTTGTCGTTTTTCAATAGCCATAGGGGTGAAGATTGTATGGATTGGTTTGCAAATGAAATGTCGAAGATAGCTGAAATGGTGCAATCTAAAATCAAAACAATCGTGCCAATGACTGTTAGTCCTGACAAATGCAAAGCAAAAATCTGTCATATTTGTGAGAAACCATTCAGGGAGAAAGACATTATCGTATCTGATCATAATCACTTTTCAGGCGATTTCAGGGGGTGGGCGCATCAAGCACCCTGTAACATAAATTTCAAGAAACTCTTTGTTGTTCCAATTGCATTTCACAACCTGATAGGATATGATTCACATTTCATGATCAGTCAATTGAGTAAAAAGGGTCGTATGAGCATACTTCCAATAAACATGGAAAAGTACATATCTTTCACTTTACATGATGACAATACAGGCATCAAATTCCGATTTATTGACTCTTTTCGCTTCATGGGTACATCCTTAGATAAATTATCTTCAATCATGGATAGAAATGATTTTGAAATTTTGAAAAAAGAATTCAGTCATTTGAATGACGATACATTCAACCTCCTCACCAAGAAGGGTGTCTTTCCCTACGATTACATTAGTTGTGTGGAAAAATTGAATGATACTGAATTACCTACAAAGAAATATTTTTATAATAAATTGAATGATGAACACATTAGCGATGAGCAGTACGCCCATGCTCAAAAGGTATGGTCATCATTCAAAATTCAAAATTTAGGGGAATATTCTGACTTATATTTAAAAACAGACGTTATGTTGTTGACCGCTGTTTTCGAGAAATTCCGGCAGAAATGTAGGACAACTTATGGGTTAGATCCAGCATGGTACTATACCATGCCTGGATATACATGGGATGCCATGTTAAAGTACACCAAATGCAAACTGGAATTATTGAATGACGTTGATAAAATCATGTTCATCGAGAAGGCATTACGTGGTGGTATTTCTGTTTGTAGTGGTAGGTATTCAGAAGCTAATAACAAGTATATGTCTGAATATGATTCCAATAAATCTTCAAAATATCTCATGTATTTAGATGTAAATAATTTGTATGGTTGGGCAATGTCAGAGTCTTTACCATTCGGAGATTTCTCATGGATGGAAAACGTTGAAAATTTCAACGTAATGAATATTGCTGATGATGCTCTTGAAGGATATATTTTACAAGTAGACTTAGAATATCCTCGCGACTTGCATAACAATCACAAAGACTTTCCATTTGCTGCTGAACATCGCATACCACCCGGCTCAAAATTACCAAAATTAATGACAACACTTTACGACAAAAAAGATTATATTTTACACTATAGAAATTTAAAACAATGTTTAGCAAACGGACTGAAACTGACGAAAATCCACAAAATTTTGAAATTCAGGCAATCTTTTTGGCTCAAATCATATATAGATCTGAATACTTCTTTGAGGACTGCCGCAACAAATGAATTTGAGAAAAATCTCTATAAACTAATGAATAATGCAGTTTTCGGTAAGACGATGGAAAACATACGAAAGCATAGATTAGTGAAACTAGTAAGATCATGGCAGGGACGTTATGGAGCCAGAAATCTCATAGCTAGTCCACGATTCCGTGGTAGAACAATTTTTGAAGAAAACTTGATTGCCATAGAGATGCAGAAAACCGAAATAATTTTTAATAAACCTCTATACGTAGGAATGGCCATTTTAGATTTATCAAAATTGTGCATGTACAAATTTCACTATGAGTATATGATTCCGAAAATGGGTATTGAAAGGTGTAAATTGTTATATATGGATACAGACAGCTTCATATATGAATTGAAATGTGATGATGCATATGAAGAAGTTATAAAGGCTGATCTCTCTCAATTTGACACATCTGAATATGCTCCAGATAATAAATATAATATGCCACTAGTCAATAAAAAAAAGTTGGGTTTATTAAAAGATGAAGCAAATGGGAAAATCGTTACTAATTTCGTAGGACTACGTTCGAAAATGTATGCATATAAAGTACAAGGGGGTAAGGTTGTCAAAAAATCGAAAGGGGTGAAAACTAATGTTGTCAAGAATAAAATTGGGTTCGAAGATTATTTGAATTGTTTGAAGAATTTCGGAGCACAAACAGTGTCTCAACGTACTATCCGTTCATATGCCCACAATGTGTTTAGCATTCAACAATCAAAAATTGCTCTGAGTCCCAAAGATGATAAACGGTATTTGATTCCAGGTTCGTTCGACACATTGCCATGGGGTCATACACAGGCAAAAGAGTAATTTTTTCATGTAAATCAACTCATCAAACATTTATAAAGAAAAAAAAAACCATACACCTACACTTACACTCCTCTGTTTTAGATTTAGAATTATTATTTGGGCTTAAAGAACGATATGAATGTGATATGGATTTACATGATTCACATTATCAGAGATATGAGAGATTCATCGATTCTGGTGATGAACATACAGATATTGATTCTTGACTTACTTTAACAATATTTTACAGATTTTAGTAGCATGATATCATCTTTACAAATGTAGTTTGCGAAAGAAGACAATGAAAAATGACTTTTTTTTTTTCAGAATATGTTTTTTCTTATGAAAATGTAATACTTGCCCTGGCTATTAATGAAAATATAATATATGCTGTCTATCTATCATTAATAAAATAATTATTGAAATTTTCTGTGTATCATTGGGATGGGTAGTGAGGGTAAGAGAGAGTGAGAGGGTAAAAAAGTGAGAAGAAGAGAGAGAGAGAGAGAGAGAGAGAGAGAAAGAGAGAGAGAGAGATTGGATGGATATTAGTTGAAGGTATGGATGTAAAAAACAGTTGTATCATGTCTTCTGACGAATACAGACGTGCACTAGAAGAATTTGGGTTGAAAGTTAGAAAGCTCAGTGCAGACATCCAATTGTATGAGCAGAAAGTTTGTTTGTTCAAAGATTTCGAGCAATTGAGTGTTTGGGACAAGGTGTTCACAGAACCAAGACGTTCAGTTGCACCTACATCGAGAAGAATCCAACCAACACAGCTACTAGATGGCGATACTGAAAGCAAGCTTCATTCTATTGACAGCTCTGAGCAACAACGTCTTCTACACAAACATACCGTACAATACGAGGAATGCGGCCGTATGTTTTGATGTGAATCGTACACAACAGTGTGATTGGAAGCTGATGAGTAGAATGTATGTCAACGATAACAAACTACCTGTATATTCAATCGACATGCCTCGAGTCAATGGGACCACCATCGACTACAAATTGAAATTATCGTTTTCTGATGGCAGTGACGGCGAAATGGGAGACTGGCAGACATTTACATTGAAGAAATCACCCGCAAAATTAGATGATGATCAAGATTCTGTCAATATCATTGCAATTTTGACACTTTGTTGTACACTAATATGTTCACTCATTTTAATCTCGCATGTTATTTTCATTATACTGAGAAATAAGGGATGTGATGAATAAAAACTCTGAAATTACGATATATAGTTTTTTATTTTGGCAATAAATTACATAACCAATTATATAAAGTATCGACATTGTGGAGACTGCACTGGAACCTTCCTCCATGGAAATGATTCATGCAGGGTGGAATGGATTGTAGGAACGTTATTGGTTGCCACCAAGAATTGTCAAAATCTTCCAAATTAACAATGTGATTGGTCATCTCCAACTCTGCACATTTTCGCTGCAAAAACTGAATCTTTTGATGACCTCTTACGTAGATGGTGTTTGTCTGCTGCAGGTTATCTCGTAGTATTTGATCCAACTCATTCAAATCCACATAACCACTGGAATATTTTAAACCATGAACGTAACGCTCCACATGATTTGCCATCTTTTTATCTTCTCTGCTTAAACTGGAAAATTCTACAGATGGCTTGAATAGAAAATGACTCGTCTTTTTGCCTATGCGAATGGTCATTTCCTTTGGAATGAATTCACCATCAACCGTGAACCCTTGAATGTCAACCAGTGCGATCTCCATGACTCTTCGAAGCAAACTGACGTCTGACTGATGTCACAACACCCACCTAGGCAATATTTCGAACAATTTCGCTGAGTGGGAGATGTTCCATGATTTGATCATGAATGATGATGCAATAGGCTTTGGTGTCGGGAGGGAAGCCTGTAGTCGCTTCAATGTCCAACTTTATGTCAACTGTGGACGACTTTAGACCCAGATGGCGCCTCGAGCAATCGATAACAAACATTGGTCGGGATTTGAATTCGGCAAAGTTTACTAGAGAGCGCTTTTCTTGACAGTTATGGTAGCTCTTGTTGAACTCTGTATAGTTGAAGTGGGCGTCGGCATATTGGTCTCGGGAAAAGTCCAATAGCATTCGTTCTTGCGGATAATAGTCGCTATTCAGAGCCAATCGTATGGATTTGATGTTGGCATTATCGAACAAGGTGACGTCTTCATGCAAATTATCGGCTTTTTTCGTTTGGAAAAATACTATAACATATCTTGGACTGTCCAATGCAGAACATGTCTTGACGGACCAGATTTCTATGGTAGATCCTTGTGTGAGTGCTGGTAGCTCGTGCAATTCCCATCGGCGAAACGGTATCATCATAGACTCATCTGCTTTGATACGTGTCAACAACTGCAACTTTATGTCATCGTTGGGTGTGAGATGTGGCACTTTCAAATTGATGCTTTCTATCGTTATTTTAGCAATACTCTGAGTCTGAGGAGATCCTTGCAAAGCAGTATTCGCTCTCTCGACAACCTTCACACTATTGGCATCATTGCGAGCTCTCACTAAACGGATTGACTGCTTGCCCCACGTTGCCACTTGATGATCATTGAAGATGGAAAACAAATGTTTCAGTGGAATGTTCATGCTAAACGTACCATCGGTGTTGAGGATCGGAGCATTGGGATAGTTCCAGCCTGCTATGGCTAGATGACGTGAGTCTTCAGGCGTATAACACAAGTATCCTCGCACAGTACTCGTTATTCCAGGATATCTGACAGTGTCCAATTCTTTATTACACAATTCATAGGTGCAGGAATCAAAGAGATAAGCTCCAGCATTGTGGGTTAATGTACCAGTACCACCACCGGTCACCTTCAATTTACCCTTGATGGTAATGATGCCTTCAAACATGGCCAACCACGAATCTGCTTGATTAACCGTTATATCGATGACATCATTGTTCTCGAATGATTTCACATATGGATAATAGGTACGCCATTCCACTTTAGTGATGCTTTCGTCGAGTCTGGGTTTGCGGAAAACGTCGAACACGGGTGCTAACAACATTGTAGTCTTTGAATGATTTCAGAAACAGGACACTGGATAATGTCAATGTTTTTCTGTTGCTGCTCTTCGAAGACACGACTGCTTTGGTGCACGGTGTCGAGAGAACTGGTGCCGATGATGTTGCTGATGATGGTATATTATCTGATTTATAGGAGTAATCAAACACTAGTACCATCTTGCGAGTTTCTTCAATTCCAATCTTATGATGATTTCTTCACCTCTAAAATTCACCTGCCTGAAATCTTGGTCTAGAATCTGGAGTGTAATGTTGGGCAATTCCCGCCTGCTGACTATAGGTAGATAGATTAGATTTCTGGGAGTCTCGTCTATGGCGTAACCAGGATCGACTGCAACTGCAAACTCGTAGATCGTATGTGATGGTCTGTCGTTGTAGAGAGCTCCAGCAGTAACGTTGCTATCAATGTGAATGGTTCTCACTTTGGTTATGGTGACCGGCAAATCGGAAGTGTGGACTTGTTGTGCGTTCAACAATCTATTTGAAAATCCCAAGACTTGAGCTATGCTATCCTTCGGGCGAAAATCAATGGCAAACTGTTTGCTCGAAATCTCACACTTTAGTGTATTATTGTTGGGCTTCAACGAGAATATATCATCAACGTCCTTTGCACTTGAGATGCCCAATTCTTTGCGTATGAATGTCTCAATGTCCACAATGTCGTATGAACCTTCGGGAATATCGATGATCTTTCCCGCCTTGGTCTTATCTTGCAGATAAAACTTTGATCCTTTGTCGATATTCGGTATACTGTTGTATGAATGGAATCCCAACAATGCTAGTCCGTAATCAGAGTCTGGATCGAGTTGGAGTGGTGTCAAAAAGTCTATGGAGAGCGTAGATGTACGACCTTTCAACGTCACAATCAGAGACATGACTGATGCACAATGACCGAGTTACTTGGTCTCATTAAAAAGGAATTCTAAACATAGACGTCCACAATTACTTTGATTGAAATTCTGGTATTGATTGTTATTGTACAAGATTTTCGTGCTGGCACCCAAATATTGCGCCAATTCTCTGGGCGGTTTCAGATTGCCATAACTATCGAAATATAAGGCTTTTTTATCATTTTTTATGTAAGCCACCCAATGAGTGCCCGCATGATTGGAGGTATCCAAATTCAATACAGCACACTCGCGATGCCATGGACCGGTGGAAGGTAGAGTGTCCCGCATAAAAACACCTCGAAAATACGGTATTTTCAGCTGTTTGGCATACTTTATCACATCTTTATCGTACATTGATTTATTGGGTAGCTTGTCTAGAAGTTTTTTGAGTTTTTTGATTGTTTCTTCAAGTACAGTCCGAATCCTCTCGATGTTTTGCGTAGAAATAGGCCGGAACCCTGCTTGCCGATAGCCTCCATTGCTTTATTATGTCTTTGATCTTCTTCGAGCTTTTTCTTTGCATTTTTCGCATCAATGACTGTCTTTGCGACTGCTCCGGCTCCTCCAGCTAGAGATCCTAGGGCTCCCAAGGCGGCAAAGATTGGTATCAATGGTAGTATACCGCCACTGTGTGGAAGAGGTATGATTCTTGGTACTCTGATTCTTTTTTTACCGCCAGCCCTCTTGACTGCCATTCTGGCTGCATGGAGTGCTTTCAATGCAGATTTATTCAGACCACTTCCTGATGTTGTACTACCACCACCACCATCTGACTTTGATAGTACATTTTTTATGAATTTGATAATGTTGGATAGGGATTGCTGTGATACAAGACCCATGCCAAGTTTTCGTTTGGCCTTCATTCCGGTGGTGACAAGCCAAGCAGCAGCCTTCTCTTTGAATTTAGCGTTCTTCGACTTGACTCTCTCCCAAGCTCTATTTTCCAATATCCAATCAGCTTTGTGCCTGTCTTCTATTGAGGAATTTTGTGAATAGGCGATATCGTGTTCTCGACACGCGTCGTCCAACGGATTGATACCGGTGTCTCCTCTTGCAAGTCTTTTATCGAGTTTGGTACCTGGACCACAAAATCTGTAGCCTGGAATGTGTAATTCGATGGGAAGTTTATCGATCAGAGAATTAAGCACACCCTCTCCGTGGTAGAGCAACATGAAGACTGACGTGTAGGAAGTTCGACAACTCTGCATATACCTAATGAAATGAAAAATATATCATCACATGATGAAGATCATTCAACAAGAACGGATGTTACCCATTGTGAATTTGGATGAAATTTTGTCAACCAAACCACCAGTAAATAGTAAACATGGGAAACTGCTTCCCCATTCGTTCAGAGCAATCTTCTGCGGACCAAGCGGATGTGGAAAGACCAATGCGATGCTTTCCCTGCTGTTCAATCCAAATGGCGCGAAATTCGAGAACGTTTACGTGTATTCAAAGTCGTTGTACCAACCGAAATATCAATTGCTGCAACAAGTGTTGGATTCAGTGAAAGGTGTTGGGTATTTTCCCTTTAAAGAAAATGATGATGTCATCAGTCCATCAGAAGCGAAAAATAATTCGATATTCATTTTTGATGATGTATCATGCGACAAGCAGCAAAAAATTCGAGAATATTTTTCAATGTGTAGACACAAGGATATTGACGTAGCATACCTATGCCAGACTTTTTCTAAGATACCGAAGCAGCTGGTGCGAGACAACAGTAACCTGTTGGTGTTATTTCGACAGGATGAAATGAATTTGAAGCATGTGTTCGACGAGCATGTCTCACCAGACATGTCATTCGATAAATTTAAAGCATTGTGCTCAGAGTGTTGGAATTCCAACCAATATGGTGCGATGGTGATTGCAAAAACTTTCGATATGAATGCTGGCAGATATAGAAATGGTTTCGATAAGTTCATAAGACTGTGATCTCTGGACCATTCATCAAGATGACGTCAACCAAGATGCATGATGATGTTGCTGATGCGCTGTGCAAGAAAAAAATCAACGAACTATCGAAATCAATCAGAAGAAAATATTTAGCACTAAAATTGGGCAAGTCTGAGGATGATGATGCGTTACAGAAAATATTCCAACCACTGACATCACCTTTGAAACAAATTGCCACCACGTCCAAGGTAATAAAAGAAAAACTCGATGGAACGCTTTCAAACATCAAGCGAAGCAGAGCAAAATCGTTGGGGTTGAAGAAGGAGAAGAATGAGGAAGAGGATGGGGAGGTTGAGAGGGAGCAATCGGATTTGAACCAAACTAATTTCATACCTATGATGGATGTGGCTGATAATGCTGGGCATACTGAAGATGATGATGAGGATGGTTATGACGATGCTGATGATGAACTTTTTGTAGATAGTGAAAATATCTCACCGGCTGCAATACATGATTACGTTGATCAGTATCCTGCGATGGCTCAAAAATATCTGACTGAATACTGGACAAATGATGAAAATATCGATACGGTTTATGGTCCCAAATATGATCCAGTAACATCGAAATGGTCTCTCAACGGAAAAGAAATGAATTTCCATCGAAGAACTGGAGATATACTTCTTGATGGCTTTCGGTTCCGTGGCACCCCAGGCCTCTATCAATTACTCTTCTATAATGATCCATCCTTTGCCAAAGATGATACGAACCCATACAAGCAAATACTCTTGCTCACCAAAGCTCATCTGAATTCTGCAGGACGTATGAAGTCCTCCTCTAGACTCAAATACGTAGAAATTATTCGTCCAATGTTCAGATCCAATTCCAGTGGTCGTGGTTTGAAGTTGACATACAACACAGCACCTATCGAATACATGTATTGGGATGATCCAAATGAATTGGTAGATAGATTGAAGTTGCTCATTGCATCACAGCAAGCCGGAAATACATCAAACGATAACGAGATTGTTGCCATCTTGAACGAATTAGAAGAGGCAGGCATAATAAAACATGTGTAACATTTCTGTGATACTTCCATGACACTTCCATGACAACTTCCGTGACAGTTCCGTGACACTTCCTTGACACTTCCATGACAGTTCCGTGACAGTTCCGTGACACTTCCTTGACACTTCCGTGAACTTCCGTTACACTTCCTTGACACTTCTGTGACACTTTCATGGCATGTCTATGAGTGAAGGGGCTAATAATTGGCGATGCAAAGTGCCGACCATTATCGATAACGTACAATACTTTAGTCATTAGCATAATGAGTCTCGACAAATTCGGACGTGGCTCGTTTCCACGCTCAGCTCAGATGGTGACAGTCAGATCTGGATTTTCACATACTCCAACCGGTGATATTGATGTTGGTCATTTGAAGATGTGTAACGTAAAACTGCCAACAGATGCCGCTGATGTTGCAAACAAACAATATGTGGATGAAGTTATATCGCAAATAAAGTTAGATTTCAAGATTGCTTTCGATAATTACGGTGAAAAAATCCGAAATTACCTTGCTGGCTTCAGCAACGAAATTATCGATGTACAAAAGAGAGTGGATTCTCATGATCTCAAACTGGCAACGTACAATACAAACTTTGTTCAGTTGTCTGGCATAGTGCACAAGATCAACATACATGTGGAGCAGCTTCGCAACAACTCTCTACCAAAACTCAAAAGCGACATCGACTTGAATGTGAAAAATATTCTAGAACTTGTCGATAAGATTGACAACACTGTGAAGAGTTTGCACGATTTGAAGGCTGAGCAACAACACAGTCGTGATAAAGAACGCCAGCTTGCTGATGCCATTGATCAAATGAAAAAAGATCTGGCCAAGATTGCCATCACTCCAAAATCTACGACAACACCACCGCCACCAAAAAGGAAGCCCCCTGTGTGAAACCCATCATATAAACTCCTAATCCAACGAAGTCAATATGTCACATTCTAAAGAAAAAATCCAACTCGTCAATGAATTACATAGACCTGCTAGGAAAAAATTTCCAAGGCGTCGCATTATCATCAAAGGTTTGGATGACTTATGGCAAATGGATCTAGCCGAAATGCGACCTTATGCCTCTGTAAATAAGGATCACAAGCTGATAATGGTCGTGATTGATTGTTTTTCCAAGTACCTATGGACTAGACCACTAAAATCAAAAACTGGTGCTGAAATCGCTCGTGCATTTGCTGATATTCTATTGCATGCCAACAACAGAATTCCCAAGAATTTGCAAACCGATCAAGGTACCGAATTCTACAACGAAAAGTTTCAAAGTCTGATGAAAAAGTTCTCCATCAACCATTATCATACGTACACCATAATGAAGGCAGCCATTGCTGAACGTGTTATACGGACATTGAAGGAAAAACTGTACAAATTCTTTAGTTTGAATGGCTCATACCGTTGGATAGATGTCCTGCCTGAAATCACGAAAAATTATAATAACACGAAACATACGACAATAAGATGCAAGCCCAGTGATGTCACCAAAGCCAACGAACAAGATATTTTAAAATCCACGTACAATCACATCAAAATTGCTGGAATTAGAAAATTCAATGTTGGTGACATTGTGAGAATCAGCAAAGCCAAACATGTTTTCGAAAAGAATTATACGCCAAATTGGACTACTGAACTATTTAAAATCGTAAAAGTTCGTATTACGAAACCTACTACATACATCTTGGAAGATTTGCATGGTACTCCGATCAAAGGTGCTTTTTATCCTGAAGAATTGCAAAAAACTATAAATCCTGACATCTATCTAGTGGAAAAAGTTTTAAGAAAAAAAGGCAAAAAGGTGTTTGTCAAATGGTTGGGATTCGATGATACACACAATAGTTGGATTGATTCCAACAATAAATTATAATGCAAACATATGGAAAAGAAGCACACATTCAATGGCTATGAGAGGGCCTTTCATCGATCACTAACAAATAACCTGTTATTCCAATCTGCCGGATGTTATGATCAGTCAACAGTTATGGTATAAATAATGAGGACTGAAACTTTCAACACATCAGTTCGAGAACAATGAGTGAAGACTCTGGTTATTCATCTAGTGAAGTGCTTTTCGAAGACGGTAGTTCTAGATCATCATCATCATCAATGATGGGTTATTATGGTGACGTTGATACGTATTTGGACATGATTGAGCAAGCAGCGAAAGCCGAATCGTACCTCCTGCTGACTTCATCGTTCCAGTTGTCCACCTACATGATTCAGTGCGGACTTAGTCCAGCTAGACAGTTTAGTCCGAGCATCATCCTGAAGAAACCCTTCCATCCAGCGAAAATTTCGTTCTCCACATATGAATGGGCCACCTTCATCGATTCGCTGTATAAGGTACAACAAGACTTTTTTGAAGCACCCCTGCCCTGTTTCATTGATGAATATGATCCTGCCGTTACCACCTGCGGAGACTATATCGCTATAACCAAATTCGTTTGCGATGGTGTCAAAATGTTGTCACTAACCAAATACCACATTACATTCGAATTGGTGGAAGAGGATGTTGCAGACATTTTGAGTGCTGAAATGTGCATTGTTTCACATCGAGTTAATTTAATCAATGACTTGGACTTTTTTATGTTTTATCAGAATATTATGAATGTAATAGCTGAATGGATAAAAAATAAACTGACTGTTTTGAGTGCACAAGAGCTTATATTAGGGTTTTGCGATGTTTGCAATAGCATGTCTAGTAACGCTCTCAGAGAATATCTATATTACTGTAAAAATGAATTGATGGCTGATTTGAATAAAAACCTGTGAAATATGTGACTCGTTTTTTATTTATTTCATCAGTCTACAACTTGACGTGAAACTAGTAGCATCTGAAATATTTTAGCTCTGCTCGAAAAATCATGAAGTCTGAAATAGCTGTGCTATTGGAGTTTATAAAATCTCCTGCTTTGACTTTGACGAAATTCACTGAACAAGAATTGCAGTACATTCCAGTAGAATGTCTCATTGAATATGCAGATCCTTATGGGCTATTAAGGGTGTGGCACAAACTTCCTCAAGAATATCGCAGCAACTTTAACCTACAAATCAAACTGCCATGCTTCGTTCATTATAATCGTCCCGATTGGACCACACACTGGGATGGACCGCCATCTTCTCAAGAGGCATGTCATTTTTGTAGAAAAGGATTACTTAAATAAATAGATTATTTATCTTCGTTTTCGTATTCTTTCACCCTCATGGGCCGCCCTGTATATATTTTTTTTCAATCTTCATTAACTCAAACACCCTGTATATGAAAATTAAATCTTGTTATTGTCATTAAAGTGTTATTTGTTGCGGTTTCGATAAGCTCGCGCTCCCGCTACCCCGCTTCCCCGCTAGAACACAGGCCGCGTTCCAGTTAAGATTAAAGCATGTATTTCCCTATGCTGGTAGTCATGCTCTCTTAGTTTTAACTACTCGCATCGTCGGGAATCAATGTGACGTCAATGTTGGCATCGGTCCATTCAAACCCTCCATAAGGGAGGGGCTTTGACATTGCCCATCCATATAGATTGTTAACGTCCAAGTAGAGAAGATGCTTTGGTGGTTTCGTAGGATCGTATGTTGAAGTGTACTTATGGTTGGCTTCAGAATAGCGGTTACAACAAACCGAAATACCACCTCTTATTGCCTTTTCGACAAACATCAGCATGTCAACATCTTTTAAAATTTGTAAGGAACATTTTATGTACTTCAGCATACAATCCCACGTATAACCTGGAAGGGTGTAATACCAAGCCGGATCTAAGGTATAAGTCCTCAAAGCAGCTTCTCTGAATTGTTCGAAAACATCTGCCAGAAGAAGGATATCTGTTTTCATGTATAAATCCGAGTATTCACCTAAATTTTGACATCCAAATTGTTGCCATACGTTTTGAGCATGAGCGTACTTCACATCATCGATATGTTCATCGTTCAATTTATTATAAAAGTTCTCAATGGGTGGAAGTTCAGTTTCGTCTAATTTGCTCGGACTATTGATGTGGTCATATGGAAAAACACCTTTCTTTGTGAGTAGATCGAATTTAGAAGCGTCTAATTGGTTGAATTCTTTTCTCAAATTTTGGAAGCTATCCTTCGTTAAATTGGATGCCAACTCGTCCAAACTGGCACCCAGGAATCTCAAAGAGTCGATGAATCTGAATTTAATACCGGTTTCTGTATTGTGTTGGGTGAAGGAAATGTATTTCCCCATATTTATCGGAAGTACGCTCACCTGTCCACGTTTGGCAATCTCTCTCAGAAGGAAATGAGAATCATATCCAGAAAAATTGTGGAATACTATGGGCACTACGAAGGACTTGCGGTACCCCAAATTACAAGATTGATGTGCCCACCCCCTGAAGGCACCAGTGAAATGATGGTGGTCTTTAACGATGATATCAGTGCCCGCAAACGCCTTTTCACAGATATGGCAGTGTGTTACACCAACCTTATCTGGGAAATGAGTCAGAGGAATAATGTCTTTGATTTTGGATTGTACAAATTTCGCGACATCTGCCATTTCTGTGGCAAACCAATCCATGCAATCAGGACCTCGATGACTCTTGTAATAGGACAAGCTATCATCATATGAGCATTTGAAATAGTACCCTGCGCTGAAGGCTGTGTGTTTTTGATATTTTGACATTTTTTGAGAAATTTTGTCATCACAGTGCTCCAAAACCGATTCAAAATCACCGTAGATGATGAATTCGGCCTTTTGCTTATATATATGATTTTTGAAAACAACCGAATCGTATTTAGGAAATGAAATTTTGCACTCGTTGACATTTTCGCATACAACACTGTGCTCTGCCAATTTGAATTCGCTCGAAAAATAATTCAGACACCTATCACAGAAATGTTTTCTCCCATGATTCTTATTGACTTGTGAAGATAGCAGCCTGGACATGTCTTTAATCCAACAGTAATGATAACTTATATCTTCGTCGTAATCATCTTCAGGTAAGGCATCATAATCATTGGGCTTGGGGAAATATTCACTTTGAATTAGTAGTAAATTGACATGTCTGGGCTGCTTATGTTTTGTAAGTTTTATGGGTACTACTTCAAAATACTCTGCCTTTTTCACATGAATCAGTTCCAAGGCGTAAACGTTCACCGATATATCATTGAGTTTTTCAAATTTAGGAATATTGTTGAGAGTGATGGGTACATCCAAGCCTGCGGTATTCAAAACTTGGCTGTAATGAGGATACGAGCTGGGCCTGTCTACATTACGGTTAGCAGGATGTAGAGCGCTCACGATACTCCAGAAGAAGCATGCCTGATCAATGTTTTTCACATTGATGCATGCACGCTTTTTCAAGATTTTCTCTGGCAGCTGGATATAGGATGAACCATTACCAATCTCTAATTTATTCACATTAACCTCTAAAGAGATAATTTCCCTCAAGGCCCAGCCACTGCCCTTCTCCTGGAATTCCGAAAGTTTATTTACTATAGTATCAATCACATTATCTGCGAACCAACAATCTACATCCGTTCCTTCATCCATTGAGGCATTCTTCGTACTGAAATATTTATATTCGATACTCTCCGCGTCACCCGATTTCTTGATAAACTCACCACAGAAGGTGGTATTGACTTTGAGCATGGTTAATTCTCTCAATATTTTTTTAATTTGAATTTTGAAAATGTGCGATGCGTCCTGCAAGAATTGCATCAACTCCTTATGACTTAAATTGATTATAACAGCCGTCCTTACTCTACTCTCAAAAACAGATTGAACAAGTCTCCATGTAACTCTATTTTTACGATTGCCAAGTCCCGCCCCAATATGATTCTTTTTCCTAATCAAACTTTGAAAACGTTTCAAATGCCCCACATTTGTTTCTAATTTTCTCAAAACCCCTGCTGTCGAATTGGTCCCCCTGATTGCCCTATTCAATTCTCTTATATGTGTCCCTATTTGCCTATTCCATAACAGTCTCTCTTCTGCAGATATGTTCGTCTTCTTTCTCAAAATTTCCACTTTTCTTCTACATTCCTCAACAACGGCATCACTAGTAGAAGCAATACTATTGACATTCATGTTGCGAGAAATATCAACTGATAATATTTTACTCACCACTAATTTTTGGTAATCTCAAAGAGGACTGCAGGTCCGGTGTCACTCCTCTTGTGAATCAGGCTGTATTTGCCTGGGGTGAAAGCCGAAAGCTGAGGCTTGAAGATGCCAACTACCCTCCTTGGCAGAAAAACGCTAGATGCCTCGAGTTCCACCACAATAGCCTCCCCAAACCGTGTCTGGACCACCCTGATATTTTCAATGGGGTGGGGCTGGTTGATGGGCAAACTACTTAAAGCGACAGTTGGTTTGAAGGCAGCAGCTTGAGCGTTAATAGCTGAAACATCCATCTGATAAGAAATTTACTACTGCTAGTATTGGGTGGAATGATCACTAGTCACAAATAGGGTCGACCACATGGCCTTGAAACGTAATAAATAAAGAACTCACCTTTCAGCTGGCACAACCCACGCACAATATAACAGACAAGAGCAACCGAACAGACAGGAGCAACCAAACAGAAAGGAACAGGTCGACCGACCAGTGTCAAAGTTCAGAATGGAATGACGTCTACGAACGTTCTGACCGCCTTATATAGGGCTTGAGGTTGTGACGTCATCGACCACCTGCAAACAACGGAGGTATTGTTCATGAGGCAAATTTCCAAACAGCTGACTCGACGAAATTCCAAGAAACGCTGACAGTCAGTGGTGACAGGAAGTAGATAGAGGTACTCTTTCAGGTTGTCTCCCAGCTAGCATTATTGGATGACTCATCGGCCACCTGCGTCAGAACAATGGACCCATTGTTCTCACACAGATAAGGATGATGCAATCGGATGAGGTTGTTACGTAATCGGACACCTGCAAACAAAGGCGGCATTGTTCTCGTATATTGCGTCGCAATTTCCCAATAGCCGGAATTCCAAGAAACGCTGTGGCATAGAGAGAACAAAGGCGGCATTGTTCTAGAGGAAGGCTAGATAACATATGGCAAACAAAGGAGGCATTGTTCTACGAAGTCGAGATAAGGATGACTCATCGGCCACCTCTCCAACATGCATATCGGGTGACCTTGAAACAAAGTGCTACCAATTGTAGTAATACCAACCTAAATCTGGTGAGCACAGTCAATAGATTGTGACGTCATCCACCACTTTTCAAAAAGAAGAAGAAGAATGTCCTAGGACACGCCCATAAGCACTAGAGTCTAGAGTCCAGGGGGCTAAGTGCAGCCACGTGTCATCTGTCATTCCTTGTGTTCCATGTCATCTGTCACTTGTCATCTGTCATCTGTCATCAATCATCGGTCATCATCGGTCATCATCGATCATCATCGGTCATCATCGGTCATCATCGGTCATCATCGGTCATCATCGGTCATCATCGGTCATCATCGGTCATCATCGGTCATCATCGGTCATCATCGGTCATCATCGGTCATCATCGGTCATCATCGGTCATCATCGGTTATCATCGGTCATCATCGGTCATCATCGGTCATCATCGGTTATCATCGGTCATCATCGGTCATCATCGGTCATCATCGGTCATCATCGGTCATCATCGGTCATCATCGGTCATCATCGGTCATCATCGGTTATCATCGGTCATCATCGGTCATCATCGGTTATCATCGGTCATCATCGGTCATTTGTCATCGAAGGCCCTTTCAGTCATTTCGAAAGGGTAGGTTAGAGGAGTAATGTTAGGTTAGGTTATCGGTCACGTGTCTGTCACTTGTCATCTGTCACCCGTCATCTGTCACTTGTCAGTGAGAGATGTCGATTGTCAGCTGCTGCGACCGTAGCGCCACCACCGCCATCTGGTGGTGGAAATGTGAACTAGTGAGCCCAGACGAACGTAGGTACACTACTTATTTGCTTGTTCTGTTCCTGCAGTATTGCGGTCAGTTTCTCATTTTCTTTTCTGATGTTATGATTAATTTCATCCTTAATTTTTTGTCCTTCTGTGGTAATAGCTTTTAGAAGTGTTTGCAATAATTCTTCGTTTGAGAGTTGAGTCATTCCGCGCTATTTTAGATCAACCGATGGTGGAATAGTTTAGCGTTCGTGTTATTGTTTGTGAATGTCAGATACGGCCACTTTAAACTTGTGTTTTTGCTTGAAACTCGTAATTATTACTCACTTATTAATATTCAGTTGTCTTCTTTACGACACATTTGTTCACACTTCACATGCTCAGAATTTTATTCTCCTTAATTCAACAGTTTTGTACTGATTAGGTAGGTGATGTTAGACTTCAACTACGCGGTTTAGCACCGTACTTTCTGTCTGATATAATCCTCATATTGCTGTTCTAGTACTCGTTTTCCATTTTCATCAGAATGTTGGTATGATGTGCAAAACTCACACTGGTCTTTTTTAGGTGAAAAAAACGCAATGTTATATTCTTCATTGAAAATTTCTGAGTACATTACATGATTTACTGGGGTAACATTTTTCTGACTGCATAAAATCTTATAGTCTCGATGTAGGTCCGCAATTGTTTTTCCACCTTCAATAAATTCGTTCGTGGTATGTGCACGACAATAGTGACTCGGAATACGTGGAATTGATTCAATATGACTTCGCACAGCAGCCTTCATATCATGGGATAAACATTTATGTTTACCATGCTTGCCACGAAAATCAGTTGCGAGAATTTGCCCAACATTAATATGGCGTTTATTCAAAACTGTTCTTATAGGGCGATCATTGATGGATAGAGTATTTTTGAAGAACAGCTTACATACTCGAATTTTTTTTCTCCAATTTCGAAATAAAACGCGTTGTTCGGTTTGCGGTGACTGTTTTCCCTTACATATCGGTATTTTGAAGTAATAGTTGTCATGCTAGCTGAGATGAAATCACGTTGTCTTTGAAGATCAGCGAGTCGCCAATAGCTGTCAAAAATGCATTTTCTTTCTTGTTCGATGAATTTTGTGTAACACTTCAGTTTACATTCTTCATCACAAGGTGGTAGAAGTTGCCTTTCTCTGATGATGGTCATACTCTTACTACATGAAACATAAGTCTTTCCACTGTTTCTCATTTTTTTTTGCATGATTCTCCTTCCAAGACTCTGGCGCTGCTTTTCTTTTCCTAGTTTTTTTCTTGACTTCTGGATCTGATTCTGAAGTGTTTTCGGAGACATTGTTTTTGATTGTTTCCTCATTTTCACTTCCGCTGGATGAGCTGGAGGAAGAACTAGATGTTGATGATTCTGAAGAGGATGAATGTAAGGCAACATAGTCCTTGTCACGAACAGAATCATCAGAGTCCTCATCGAAATCGCTCAAGTTTTTTAATTTTCCATCGTATTCTCATTTGCTAGTGCATCACTTCCATTTACTTCAGGTTCGGCCAACAATATTCCAGATGTAACGCCAAGAACAGCTGAAACAAAATAATCCGAATGTTGAAATATTATACTTGCTGCAATTAACTTCAACTAACAACATTCAGTATCTTCTGGGTTTTGTTCACCTATGTTCGGGTCTTTGTTTTCATCATTGCTTGAACATGGGCCATCTGATATTGAGATATCATCAGTTGTAGGTCGAGAAGGTACTTTGGGAGCTTCTAGAACAAAAACGAACTCAAATTATTCTGAACATTGGGTACACTCACGTCTTCCAACCATTATTGAGGACATCACTTTCTTGATCTTGCTTCGAACTTGTTTTGGTTTACTCGTATTTGATTCCTCTAGACATCTCCAAAATTCGTAATGTTTGATTCGCCATTGTCTGCACAATATCGATGAAATCAATGACTTGGAATATTGTTTTATCGAATTCAATTATCAAAAGACCATAATTAATAGAACTTATAGCAAAAAATAAAGAATTTGGGTCTATTTTGGGAAACAAGATGATACAACACAAATAAAAATTATGAAAAGCATCACAAGATACCATGAAAAGTGGCACATTTCGAGATATTATGATTCATAAAAAAATTGAATTCTCAAATAAGACCTTTTCGAGAACGAAAATGACACAACACGAATAATTATCATAAAAATCCACATAAAATACCATGAGAAGTGACACATTTCGAAATATTGTGTTTGAAGAATAAATTCAATTATTTTATGAGTACTCACCAATGTCTAAACTGCCACAACTCTAATTATGTCACTATTGCACAATGTTCGTTGAATTAAAACTCACGAAATTTAGCGGAATATTGACACAACTCGGAATATGTCACTGTGGCGCATTTTCGCACTGACCAATTTCGATTATTTGTTTGCACTTTTGGGAATGTGACGTTTTTCTACATAAATGGGTCGACGTTTCCACTCGGCGGATAACTCACAACTAAATAAGCCGCTGTTCCACATCGGCGCGTAGCGAGATCGTTATACGAGAAAAGTGACACATGCACTATCTATCGGTTAATCATAGAAGCTTTCATGTAACGATTTTCTAGTGATGAATTCAACTATTTTGGAACCATTTCTTGGAAGAATCAAGGATTTCAAGATTTTTGAAAAGTGACACTTTTTTTCGGATGAGCGGACTCTATCCGTCTAACATTGATTCTGATCAACCTGATTTAAAGATGCAACTGTGAATTGGAAGGATTATGACAAAAAAAATGCATCTGCCCAACTTACAGTTACAACTGAGTTTTAGACAAATATTCAAGTTTTTCAAGAATGGCAGTTCCGACGCGTCGTAGGATTGACATATTCCGTGATACTCTTGTGGAAGTAAGGTGCGTTCATTTTTAATACATCGTTTATATTATATACAACGGGCTCTTACTATGTGTTTACTCTGTAGTATTTTGATAATTATCATTATATAAATGTTATATATGGAGTCAATAGTCGAATTCAGATTATATGCATTCAATGTGGCTCACAAAACCAATATTATTAACAACTCAACTTATCTATCTATACATAGCAACCTGAAACCAACGTGGAATATTATACTGAAGGTTCAACCATACTCAATACACAACACTCCTCCCTTCTAAAAAACATCACTTGGTATAATTTTCTGAATATTGTGGAGGCCGACGAATCCTTGTTGGTCTTCCTGGCGCCTCGAGGCTTATATCACCCTCGCCTTAAGTACTTGGAAACCTGGCAGTATGTTCTCGGTTGGGTACTTCAATGTCCATCTCCATAGGTCTTGGACTTGGTTCACTCGTGTCGAGGGCATCACCACCATCCTCGTGTCTGAATTCACGACTTCTCAGTTGATCGGCATGTCTTCTTATCATTTTTCCTTCTTGAGTGGCCACCTTGTAACTGAAGGAACCAGTAACTCCAACGACTGTTGGAGGTATCCATCTTTCACCAGGTGTGGAGGAGCGAGCATAGACGCCTTCATGCTCCCCAAAAGTTCGAGGAGTCGATGTTGGCTGACATCTCGTTTTCTGCTTTGTTACCATTTTTTTTTTCAAATCAGGTGTTAGAGGCGAGGTTTTGGTAAGCAGGGTTCATGAAAACGATTTTCTACTTGCCACTTACCCTCCCAGCTGCTCAGTTAGGGTGTGAGTACGTTTCATGAATTTTCGAATTATATGAATAATATGTAGTATATAATAAAAGAGTTAATTTTTTGTTCGCCAGTTGAAATCAGAAATCACCCTGATGAAAGGGATGACGACTGCTATCGATAGAGTCAATACTCTACAATTATCTGGTGAACTTCACGAGTACCCTGGGGTTAGTTAATGAGGAAATGATAGTCAAAAACCTGGAAAACTTGTTGAATACAAGGCAGGGGCTCTGAAGTTATGAAAAAAACTTACGAGTATGAAAATATCAAACCTCAAAACGAAACTTACTTTGGCTTTATATCCTGCAGAGCAGAAAATATGATATCTTTCAGAATACAACAACAAAAATCCAATATTGATCCGATACGTAATTAATCATATGATGTTGAAATTCTTCAAATCCATACGAAGATGATCGAAAGATTCGATGAAGAAATTTCAATCAGCCATTCACCCTCACAAGTACCAAGAAAAAATCAAGAGTGAAACATCGAAATGTAAGATATCAAAAATATGAAATGTCACTGCTGTCAATTGCAGACTTCATATGATGAACAGCAGGAGAGTAATGTTACTCTTTTATCTCACTGAATGAACCAGAATGACAAATCATCGATACACGAATTATTATTATGGGTTGTTGCTGAATGTATTTCATCAATACGCGGAACTGGTTCCTCAGATCATATAGAAATCTGAGAATAATTCTGTGACATATCAAAATTGAGGAACGGTGCAGACAGTATTTTCGTAATGACTGATGACTTTTGGCTGCTGGTTGGCGCTGAATAGTTTACGAGGATGGTGCGAGCAGACTCCCAGTGTAAAATTGATCATCCACGAACACTTTCGTCGTATTACTGAATTTTGAAGGGTAAGAGGTAGCTGTGAAATTCTTTCGGAAGGAAATGGTTGTTATCCCTTCAACCCTGCTGAGGAGGCTTAATATAATGAGGTTTGTGATAAAATCTAGTTTTCAAAGTGCCCCATTCATTCTATAGGAGTAGAACACCACTAGACTGAAGTGGAAGAGTGTTCAATGTATACTAAATTTTATGAAAAACATCACAGGTGCTGTTCTGGTGTGGCAGTTACGAATTTGGCCCCTTTTTATAATTAACAAGCAGTTGGGTGTTTTTCCTACTGATAAGGAATATTGTATAACACAGGACTGTTGTCTATACCTCGATGATCACCTCAGTTCACATAGAACTTTCACTTAATCAAAAAGAATGGCCTATTTATTAAGACTTTTGTAGATTGATGGTAAACTTTCAGTAGACTGATGACGTTATTCTGATAGATCTTGCAACATCCAGGTAGTGGTGCCTCAAAATAACTATAAGACGCTCACCAGAGAGCAGGATCTTAGTTTACTGTGTGAAACTCCCACTTATACCACCATCTTCTGAACAGTTCAGTCCAGGATGGCTCAAAGCAGTAAGATGCTGTAGATCCTATAGTGACTACTGCAGGCAAGCAGTCAGCAGCTAGCTAGTTGGACTTTTTGTTTGACAACCAAGGAATCAATCATACAGGGCACGAAACTTGTAACTCCAACTTGATAGCCTTAGACTAGATCATGTAGGTTAACCAAAAAACTCCAAGTAAACCCAGAAGTCCAATTACATCAAGTATCCAAGTACCTCAAAAATCTCAGGTACCTCAAGAATTCCAAATACCTCAAAGAGCCCTTAAAAGAGAAAACAATTGTAAACCTATTTTCATCTTGCACAGAGACAAAACTTCAATAATAGTTATTAAACATTCAATAGTCACAGTTGAAAACTTGAATACTATATGGGACAGATTGTAGCCTACTTTTCTCCACTTTGAAATAATTATCAAAAGAATAAAAAAATAAGTTACACATATGCTAACGGCAGCTTTTCATCGGAGAGCAGATAAGTGAGTTCGTTCTAGTAATTTCATTTAAAAATTCAAGTATAGAGGGCGCCACTCAATTTGCTAAAAAATATATATGTTCAAGAGAGAAATTGAGAACATCACTGAGGTTCCAGGAGTATTGATGAGAGAATATTCTGGAATAAAAATCACAAGTATTTTCCTGGATTGTTGAGACACATGATGAGATGAATAAAACCATTTAAAATTTAAAACCTATTTAATGTACCAAAAAACAGACAGAGCTTCAAAATCGCTGCAGAGGACAGCCTAGGGTTATATCAAGGTAATTCTTAAAAAAATGATATTGCAGTAAAAATTGATGACAATTATACAGCAGTTCTCGAAAATTATATCATATAGTGAATGATCATACAATTATAACAAATAATGAAAGTGAAATAAGTGAAATCATCATAACCCACAAATCAAACAGGGTAATATACTGATACTGTGTAAAGGTGCGCAATCAGAACTACTGCCTCATAGTACTATGGGGAAGAGTGGGCACTTGGGGTGTTAAAAGTGGTGATGATAATTTCGAGTAATATGAAAATTTGAAAAATCCCTAAATCCCTAACAAAAACCTGGCAAAATATGGTATGGTGACAAGTCCTCTTCAGAGATCCTGTGAAGCTCCTATCACAGGCTGCTTGGTGGCATGGCGTGCAGCATAGGTCACTGCAGGCACGATGAAACGACGAACGACGAATCCCTGGAATGGGGAAGGTATCCCCTACCAGCCCACGGGGCTAAACCCCTCTGTTCCTCCTTCCTGGCGTCCCTAGATGATGTAACAAAGGGGAATAGCCCAGTATGTCGGCTTCCCCTTATGGTGACCATCAACCTGATGAACCTCCTGCAGTCTGCTCTGGCCAGGATCCAATGGCCTAGAGGGATCTACGCTGACTGGAGAGTCCTGGCGAGGGCGGAAATTAGGGCTTCTAAAAGGGACGGTCGAACCCGCCAAAGGAAAGCAGAAGAGGCTGGCAGAAGCATCTCACCCCCATCTCACAGAAAACATTCAGGCTATCCTAAAACCCTATTGAAAAAAATAGGCCATAACTTCTCATTCCGCACTATACAATCAGCCCCACTGAACCTCAATCAACGTCTTCGAAATATCGACTTACCTTCTGAAGAAGGGCTAGGAGAGTCAAACCGGGTACCATGCTGTCGGCGTCCCATCGCTGGTGGCAGTTCCAACGTGGTGTCACAAATCGACCAACAGATCAAACGAAGGAAACACCACTTTTGAGTGAAAAACCTCACAAATCCCACATAGGGTCAACTACCGTTGATAAAAAATTCACATCAAATTTTACATGTGTGCACTTCAGAAGCCACCTTGGAAAAAGCCAAGATGCCGGAAACTTCGTCAGCAATTTCCGCTATCTCCCCTCCACCTTTTCACGATGCCAATCTCCCAGATTGAAATTTCCCTAACGTCAATTTTATACCCACTGAACTATTTCATATCTCAAAAAACTTTAAGAAGATCAGAAGAAAATAAAAGAAGAATGGTCGACTTCTTCTTCGTTGATTCGATGCTGCTTCTGAAGACTGTGCTAAGATGATCTCCATCCAAGGCAAGTGACAGCGTTGACATTGTTAAGTGACAGTGTTGACACTGTTAAGTGACAGTGTTGACACTGACGTGCGGAAGGAATGCATAACCTATATTTTCAGCCAATAAAATAAATAAAAAAACAATTATTCAAAGGATTACACCAAAACCCAAATAATCCTAAGAATGAACAATCAATTGTTCACATCACCACCGCTGGAGAACACTACAGGTAAGTCAACAGTTTTCCCCAACAAGTGCATCAGACAAAAGCAAACAAAAGCCTTCAAATGAAAATATATTATATCACCTTCTTCATTTTCAGAACCTGTTTACTTGGATCAGCACAGCCTGAGGCTTTTCATCATTTCCTACAGGTGTACTGAACGTCTGAAGAATCGTGGTGTCTGGTGAAATGATATTAGGAAACTGTGAATGAGTGTTTTACCTATCAATAAATGTTTCATCTCATGAGAAATGTTCATTGATCTCCTAACTTAGTGCTCTCTGTAAGTATGCCTCCTTGATGATATTATTTGAATGTTTACTTAGGGTACCATGAAAACTAAATCAAAAATCTATGCTCAGCAAATTTAAACGCTACAAGATATACAGTATAATAGTGGTAGATAAAATATTTTACCTGAATTGGTATAGCTGCAACAGACACTCATTTATATAGTTCATTGATCGTTGATAAAAAAATATATTCAAAATCAACTCAGGATTATTGAAGTGTTCAATATTATTGATTGGACAGTTTCATTACCATTGAACATTGAGTGATTCCCTTGAAAACATTGCTATATTATCTTACAGACTTCTTCACCTGTTGTAGGTCTACACTTCGATGATAGTTATTCAACAGTTCAATGAATTTTCAATACTATATAGTTGCCACAGGTAAAAAAGCATGCTGTTGCAGAAAAATAGGTGATATTCTCTGAGATATATCTAACTGATGTTGGGTACATCCTATAATAACTACCACTGAAGAATACAATAATTATACCAGAAACATTATTTAGTTGTCCTCGGATCATAAATTACTCGTCTCTGGAACATTATTCAATTATCTCGAATGTGCAATTCAATTGAAATATTGGGGATGTGCAATGTGCATACCTGAAAAAGGAGTCCAGAAACAATTATTCTGATTTCTGATTTTCAATGGCCTGGATATAGAAAAAATTGAAGATATCACGAGTAGCAAGTGCACCCGTGAAAAACATTGAAAATCATGAATCGGAATGAAAGAAGAACACAAAAAGACGTTTGCAGCTGCAGCGCAGGGAGTCAAGGTGGGCATAATCCACCTGGACCACCCGGATGCTCAGTTGTCAAACGACCAGCTCCGCCTGCTACAGCGAGCCGTTATGGCCACTGTAGACAAACTACCGGATGATGGTCCCCAAGTCCGGTTCCAGAGCTGCACTATTCGGCTTGGATTACTCCTTCTCACCTGCGCTGACGAGGTGACGGCCCAGTGGCTGGAGGAAGTGCTATGCTCCCTTCAGCCGTGGGAAGGCGCCAAGTTGAAGCTGGTGAAGAAGGATGATATACCTAAACCCCACATCTGCGTGGCCTTCATCCCAGATGATGAAGGGCTGCCCAGACTGACGAGGGAGCAGGTGACGAATCGTCTACGTAAGATGAACCATACACTGCGTACCCAGGAGTGGACTATACTACACAGGGAAAGCGCAGGTATGGGACAGACGTGGACATTCTCAATGGACGATGGATCCATTAAGGAATTGGAGCGGCTACACTTCCGCCCACACTTCGGTTTTGGACAGGTGCAATTCCGGTTCAAGAACTCGAAGAAAGATCCGGCATCGACAGCGGGGCCGGAGTCCTCGAGCAGAATCGCGAGACCCAAAAAGGGGGACAAATCCAACTTGGAGGGGACTGCGGGCTCGGGGAATTCGGCCAAAGCTGCCGAAAAAACCAAAACGGCCTTTACAGGCAAGGGGAAAAAACCCCTTCGAGGTAAGGCGCCGAGAAAACGAGGTGGACCGGAACCTGAGGCAAGAGGGGAAAGTAATCCTCCTTGCCCTCCCTCCTCGTAGGGAAGATGGCTACCCACATCTCGTTCCTTCAGGCGAATATCCAACATGCCAAAGCGGCCTCTTTCGTTCTTGGCAGGAGGTTCGCCTGTCAAAAACTTGATGTGGCATTGATCCAGGAACCCTGGATTTCCAACACAGGCCGGATTAGCGGCCTGGGAAACTGCTCTGGTAAGTTGATTGCATGCACTACAGGTGGCAAACCTAGGGCTTGTATACTTATCCGGAATAACATCAACTACTTTATGTTAACAGGTTTCTGCACCCCCGATGTGGTTGCAGCTCAGCTCTCGGCCCCGGTGGGGGACAGCAGCATAGACGTAGTAGTCTGCTCTGCATACTTCCCGGGCGACCTGAGGGAACATCCTCCTCCAGCAGCAGTGCGAGAGCTAATCGCCTTCTGCAAGAGGAAAAACAGGCAACTGATCATTGGATGTAATGCAAATGCCCACCATTTGGACTGGGGAAGTAGCAACATCAATGAAAGAGGTGAGTACCTATATAACTATATAATAGGTGAAGGGCTAGTCGTAAATAACGTAGGCTCGGAGCCAACTTTCGTGAACAGAATTCGCGGAGAGGTTTTAGACTTAACAATCAGTACACAATTTATGAGTACGAAGATCGTTAATTGGCAAGTATCTACGGAGCCCTCATGTTCAGATCATAGACATATACGATTTGATGTGAGAACAGGACACCGACCAATAGTACAATTTCGTGATCCTAAGTGCACAGACTGGAATGGGTACTGTGAATCTCTCCAGAAGCACCTTGATCCCAGAATCAGTACTATCAAAAATAGTGCCGAAATCGAAGTGGCGAATGAGCGTATAGCAACCGCAATTCTAACGGCCTATCAGGACAACTGCCCACTGAAGGAGAAGAAAGACCACAGAGGTACACCCTGGTGGAGCAAGAGCCTGGACAAAAAAAGGCAAGGAGTTCGACGTCTCTTCAATCGAGCTAAAGATGCAGGGTGCTGGGACACTTACCGCACATCTCTAACGGCTTATAACAAAGAAATAAGGAAAGCCAAAAGAGACTCTTGGAGGAGATTCTGTCAGAGTATATCAGATGTACCTGCCAGCATGAGAATTCACAAGGCTCTCGCCAGAGATCCGACCCAAGAGATCGGCTCGATAAAACGACCAGATGGCTCTTTTACGGACTCTGGTAGGCAAACGTTAGAGGTTCTTCTACAGACTCACTTTCCCGGCAGCCTGCTCCTGGAGGACCGTCAGCAGATTCCACTTCCAATGGGATCGATAATACGACCAAAAAAGGAGGACTGGAAGAATGCCTCAATGGTGGTCACCCCAGAGTCAGTGGAATGAGCGGTGAATTGTTTCTCCCCATTCAAGTCTCCGGGAGAGGACGGAGTTTTTCCTGCCCTCTTACAAAAGGGCAGAGAAGTTTTACTACCTCTCCTGGTTAAATTATATAGAGCGAGTTTGGCGTGGAGCTACATTCCGTTAGGCTGGTCAACAGCGAGGGTTGTGTATATACACAAATCGGGTACGGCGAATCATTCCCTACCCAAATCCTTCCGACCGATCAGCCTTACCTCGTTCCTATTAAAAACTCTAGAAAGAATACTAGACAGGCATATTAGAGAGGGGAATCTAAGGGAGCATCCCCTAAATCCCCATCAATATGCCTACCAAACAGGCAAATCAACGGATTTAGCACTGAATAATCTTGTAGGAAAGATCAGCTATTCCTTAGATCATAAGGAAATTGCGCTGGCAGCCTTCCTAGACATAGAAGGAGCGTTCAATAACGCCCTACCACAATCACTCTACATGGCAATGCAAGGTAGAGGAATCAGCAGGCAAATATGCAACTGGATCAAAACCATGATTGGAAATCGGTACGTCATATCATCACTGCATGGAGGGTCGATCAGGTTTAGAGCGGCAAAAGGTTGTCCACAGGGCGGGGTACTTTCCCCCCTTATGTGGTCATTTTTGGTTGACTCTCTGCTGAGCGATCTCTCCATGCAGGGGGTGGATTTCCAATGCTATGCAGATGATCTCGTCCTAATAGTAAGAGGGAAATTTGAAGCGACGATCTCAAACGGCCTACAAGAAGCCCTCAATACTGTGTACAGGTGGTGCGAGAGGGAGCAGATGTCTGTGAACCCCCGGAAAACTGTAATTATCCCTTTTACCAAAAGGCAAAAGCTAGATAAGCTTCGTCAGCCTGTCCTATATGGAGAGAGCATTCCGTTTGCGACGGAGGTGAAATATCTAGGGGTCACCCTAGATAAAAGACTCACCTGGAACGCCCATATGGCAAAAACTATTAACAAAGCCAGATTTTCCCTCTGGAACCTCAGAAGGGTATGCGGCAAATCATGGGGAATGAACCCCAAACAGATTTACTGGATTTACCAAACAATGGTAAAACCAATGGTCACGTATGGCTCGGTAGTCTGGTGGACCAAAGGTCTGCAGGGAACAGCCAGGGCAAAGCTTGCTGGTCTCCAGCGGCTGGCGTGCCTGGCCATTACAGGGGCGATGTCCTCTACTCCAACGGCAGCGATGGAAAACCTCCTGAACCTCACTCCCCTCCACATTGTCTTGGAGAGGGAAGCCAGGATGGTTTCCTACAGATTCCTGTCATTGGAAAATCAAATCAGAGGGGGGCGACTGCTGAACCACTCCGGGATACTGTGTGAAACCCAAAATCACCAAACTCTAGGAATGGTTCCCGACATGTTGGCCACTCAGACACACGTGAAAAAGTCTTTCAAAGTCCTCTTACCGAAGAGAGACGAATGGGCAAGCGGATCAGTCCGATTCCCAGAGACCGAACACGTAATGTACACAGATGGTTCGAAAACCCCTCGTGGAGTGGGAGCCGGTGTGTTCAGCAGAAAACCGAAGACGGAAATTTCCGTCAATCTCGGCAAATATGCTACAATCTTTCAGGCGGAGGTATTCGCAATTGAATTGTGTGCTAGAGAGTTGTCGAATAAACCTCTAGTAAACAAAAATATCAGTATTGTATCAGACAGTCAGGCTGCTCTTAAAGCACTGAGCTCCAGCAAGATAAATTTCAAGCTTGTATGGAGCTGCATTGAATCCCTAGAAAGCCTATGTGCTAAAAACAGAGTCACTTTGCTGTGAATGCCTGGACACCAGGGGGTGGAGGGTAACGAGGAAGCCGACATCCTCGCCAAACAAGGAACCGAATCTGTGTTCATAGGACCAGAACCATATTTTGGGGTCACCGCAAGTGCGGCGAAAACAACTATCTCGGGTTGGGCGGAGGGAAAAACACTCACGTACTGGTCCGAATTACCAGGATTAACCTATTCGAAGGCGTTTCTGCCTAAACCATCGGAAAAAATAACCAGGCAGATCCTAGAATGGAGCAGGGGTAACCTGCGAATTCTGACTGGACTGCTTACGGGACACTGTCGTCTAAGATACCACCTGGGAAGGATGGGTCTGAACCAACAAACGGACTGTCGGTTCTGTTGTGTGGAAGACGAAACGGCTGAACACATATTATGTTCATGCTCTAGCTTAGAAAGACTAAGGTTCGACACATTTGGCTTTACCAACCTAGAACCTATCGATTTCAGACAAATCTCACCCAATTCAACCATGAACTTTGTAAAAAGATGTGGATTGTACGGTGAACTGTAACCTCTAGGGGTGAGCCACAATAGACCCATCTGGGGTCGGAGTGGAGGGGAGGTGTTCGCCCCACTCACATGGAACCTAACCTAACCTATTGAAGTGTTGAATATTATTGATTGGACAGTTTCATTACCATTGAACATTGAGTGATTCCCTTGAAAACATTGCTATATTATCTTACAGACTTCTTCACCTGTTGTAGGTCTACACTTCGATGATAGTTATTCAACAGTTCAATGAATTTTCAATACTATATAGTTGCCACAGATAAAAAAGCATGCTGTTGCAGAAAAATAGGTGATATTCTCTGAGATATATCTAACTGATGTTGGGTACATCCTATAATAACTACCACTGAAGAATACAATAATTATACCAGAAACATTATTTAGTTGTCCTCGGATCATAAATTACTCGTCTCTGGAACATTATTCAATTATCTTGAATGTGCAATTCAATTGAAATATTGGGGATGTGCAATGTGCATACCTGAAAAAGGAGTCCAGAAACAATTATTCTGATTTCTGATTTTTAATGGCCTGGATATAGAAAAAATTGAAGATATCACGAGTAGCAAGTGCACCCGTGAAAAACATTGAAAATCATGAATCGGAATGATCATTTCCGGTCCACTTTTCAGAATATGCAGACCCATATATACATTTATTCCTGAAAAACATAAGAAGATCAATGCGAAAAATCAAATCTTAGGTATCATTTTTGGTTAACTGTTCATCATTTATCAACATTACAGAATCAAATTTTTGAAAGCTGTTACATATAAATAGTTCAATTTGGATGGATATTTGCTCATTGTTGAATATTGGAGCAAGTAATGTTTCATATTTTCAAGGTATCACACAATGAGGATGGTGATTCTAAAGAAGAGAAAAAACATTGATACAAAATATAGGTACATTATATGATATATTCTAGTCATTGGTAATTTTAGAACAAACTACACAAAAAAATGAACTTGAAATGATTATTTTCAATATACAATAGTTGTCGCACTGCCTCATACACAAATATATTTCAGACGTTGATGGAGTATCTGCGGGCCGCGGTGGTACTAGCTTCACTTGAATTTAGATCAACTGGCATCAAGTTCTAATCGGGTACATCTTTACCATCAGCACCCTGAAATTTGACAATTCCTCTATATAATATGTGTTGAATTTCTCCTATTATTTTCTTAACAATTGAAACAAATAATCCTATTTCAAGAGATTCATTGGAAGAATGAACATTCTTCATAAAACTTCACCTCGACTCAAATCCAAGGACACCGAATAAGAAAAATCAAGAATCGTTACCTGAAATTTGTTCCCGTGTACAGGGTGATTCACCATAAATGTCCCTCTGTCTAGGTCACTTATTCCTTAACCGATTTGAAAATTTTTAAATTAATCTGAAATGATTTTTCACAAAAATTTTTCCCGTTGCATCAGAAAATACAGGGTGCTCGGAACAAACGATCTACAGAGTACTACTTGATTTTTTCAAATGGAATACCATGTTTTTCATTGTATCTTCAGATTCTTCCTGAAGAGCTGATTTCATCAATGTATCACACTCAGGGTCTAGCGGAAATGATTACAGAGATATAGGGTGTTCAAAATCGAAATTTTTCAACTTTGAGTTTTTTTTGTGTCGAAACTATTCATTATTAGTCAAAACGGCTCCTAAGTCTCCATCCCAACTGTCGATTTTCTATCTACTGAGTTGGAACATTTACAGGGTGGTTCAAGATTCAGAATTCTGATCATCCTGTATCTGTTCCAATTATTAAATGTCAGTAGATAGTAAATCGAAAGTCAAGATACGAACATGAAAGCCGTTTTGATCGATAGTGAATAGTTTCGTGACGAGAAAATCCTAAAGTTGAAAAATCTACCCTATATCTCTGTAATCATTCTCGCTAGACCCCAAGTGTGATACATTGATAAAATCAGCTCTTCAGGGAGAATCTACAAATACAATTGTAAATAGGATGTTCCATTTGAAAAAATCAAATAGTATCCTGTAGATCGTTTGTTCCGAGCACCTTGTATTTTCTGATGTGGTGGAAAAAAAAACTCAATCGAATATCATTTGAGATATCTCAAATTTTGAAATCGTTTCATAAATAACTGAGCTAGCGGCAGGGACATTTATAGTGATTCACTTTGTACCTTCTATGAGAAATAAGATTTTTTGCAAACATTCACAGCAGAGAGTCTTTTCATTTTGATATTTCCCAATTTATTACTTGGCTTTTGTGAAAAATAACCATACAAACTCCCCTGTTTCGATAATAACTTGAGGTCAATTCATTTATTTTTCTGAGATTATATATTTTTTCAATCTTCAACAAAATTTGAACTACTGAACAACTGACTTCCTACTGGAATTTTGACACCATAAAGCACACTCGTTGAAAATATTGAGAAGCCACAACCAGAATAGGAGTGATTTTGAATATATATACTCTTCGAATGAAAAATAGATGACACGAACCACGAATAAAACGGACATATACTATCAGATGTTACAATTGATTGCAAATGATCAACCAACATAAGGAACTAGAGGGCTCAGAATCATTTTCAGAAGGAGAAAAACATATCACTAAAAAACGTGTGTGCCCAAAAAGATTTCTTCATGCACGGAGAAGAAGGAATGGTATATTACTCACCAAGAAAGTTTTGCGTGAACTTCGCCGAACCCTGCTGTTTCAAAGTGTCGTCGAGCAACTGCAACTTTCGACCTGGGACTAGTCGCCCCATAGGGATAATTTCACTGGGAGAAATGTTTTCGGAATAGTCACGATCACTTAATGTGAGTTAACACAAATGTTTAAGAATAGAAAAAGGCACGCATAAGTGTTCACAAACACGGCGAGGATACATAGGTACATATTCTCAGTATACAGATACAGACTGAGTTCATCAATGGAATGAAGTGCAGAAGAGTTGCGCAGTCATCTCGTGGCATAACCGTGGGTATTCGAAACTAGCCGAATGATGACAAAACAGAGAAATCAAGTGAACTATTACCTGTTGTTATCAAACTGGTAATAATGGCAGAATTATTCCTTCCACTCATAGAGAACAAGAATTGAGGGACAATTAAATTAATGTTAGGTGGATTGTTGTATACTGAGTATTGATCACATCGATAAAAATTAATCAGCAATCTTACTCAAGTGTACTTGTGTACCTGGACCGTTTTTCTCTGTGATGGGTGTTGATAGTTCTCATCCTTGAAGTAGTGCCAGAAATATTACATAACCTTGGATGGTGTGTGGGCTTCACGTGGTGATGAATAATCCTCCTTCGAGATTTTCTGAACTCCAAGTCCAGAATGGAGTGGAAGAAGTCTCTCTTGATCCCACTTGTAGTAAAAAAATAAACCAAATACTATAAGCGATTCATTATTCCAAATTTTTTTTGGGATTTTCTCTCCTCGTCTCTATAAAATAAAAATATGAATATTATTTCAATAAACGTGTAGTAAGGACAAATCAGATGATTTGCCCCAGAATATCACTGCATTTAAAGAATTTTCCTATCAGAGAGCCTAAAAGAAAAATTCACTAGCTTGTCAGTGACAATTTGTATTGAAAAATTTTTGGAGAAGAGAAATAAAGGTATATGAAAAAAAAAATATCAAATTTCCACTTATCTTTGGACGTTTCGGGACCGATTCTGCTCCCGTTTTCAACATGAACAGATTTTTTCAATTGCGAAGTCGTATAATATGTCTTGAAGCTTTTCAGTTTTCAATGACAATTGGTGACGTTGGCAATCAAAGGAGTTACAGGATGTTTCCATTAATTGATCTTGGCAGAGTGGAATGATATTAAGATCATTGGAAAAGAAGATAACAACCAGAAGAGAGAAATCAAGGAATCTGCTTGCATTCTTCTGAACGGAGACAATAGCATTGCTTCTTGTTCAGTTGATATAGACAGAACATGGTATTCACTACTAAAATCTGAACATGAAAATGGTAAATTCAAGATCAATTAATAAAAACATCCTGTAACTCCTTTGATTGCCAACGTCACCAATTGTCATTGAAAACTGAAAAGCTTCAAGACATATTATACGACTTCGCAATTGAAAAAATCTCTTCTTTTGGAAAACGGGAGCAGAATCGGTCCCGAAACGTCCAAAGATAAGTGAGAATTGATATTTTTTCCATATACCTTCATTTCTCTTCTCCAAAAATTTTTCAATACAAATTGTCACTGACAAGCTAGTGAATTTTTCTTCAAGGCTCTCTGATAGGAAAATTCTTTAAACGCAGTGACATTTTGAAATAATATTCATATTTTTATTTTATAGAAACGAGGAGAGAAAATCCCAAAAAATTTGGAATAATGAATATACCACCTCCTTGATTAACCTACAGACAGTACTATAAGCGATACTCAACCAAATGAAATACTTCAATCCTATCTTACGTTCCACCGTAGCCAGTCACCAAAATCAGAATCCCAAAAATCAGGTCCAGATTTTCCAGGAAGAATCCTTACTATATTGTTATCTCTTCCTCCTAGATTCGGCGTGCAAGAGGAAGGAGTTATGCACATGACCGATATCACTTATCAAGTCATCACCCAAATGACAGCATAGAGCCATCGAACAACAGAAATCAGGAATCAGGAGCCGAAATAGCATATTGGCCCAGATGACATCACAGAACACGGAACATCGGAATTCCTATCAGACCATTGAAACTGTTTGATTACCCGTGGCCGCAACGCTCATTCGGAACACACCATTCCTTGACCAACCACACTGCTCAGCGACCTGCTGGCTATGTTTCTTGTCAGTAAATTGTCAAAAGTAGAAGAAGCATATCTTGGGTTAATGTTCATTACAAGAACTTGATGAACACAGGAATTCCGACAATGTAATCAATGGCACTGGTGAAATACTGATGCAACATTCTTCAAGTGCTCAATTCTATTATTCAAGAAATATAAAGCAATACTGGTGGTTTTACAAGAAAAGGGCGAGGGTTGAGTTATACCATGAACAAAGCAGCTTGTTGACTTTCAGAAAGAAGATAGATTCTGTCAGATCGATATGTTACTCTTGTCCACAAAGTAGTCAGGCGTAGAGCTCCCAATCATGCTCGAAGTTTCAGCTCAAAGGTTAGTACAAAATGATTCGATTTCCATAGATTTAGCAGTGCTTTTTGGTTAGGGTGAAATCAACTCGTAACAACTCCCCCTCAACTCCCAAGAGGTTTACCTGTAAATCTCTTCTAAGTGAGTATGTTACTTTGCAACAATATCCAATAATGAAAATGATCCCCTTAGTGAAACTACTATTCCGCGATAACTCAGCGTTCTGGATAGCAGGTGATGGTGACGTCCCTGCAGGGCGATTTTTACCTCCGCGACCAGGAAACACAAACGCCCCCTATGAAAACTCAGCCAGGATCATCTCTTCGCTATGAGATCGTAATCTAGCGTCGTCGAGGATCCATCCACTACTCGTCCCTGAGTTGACACAGCAGCTGCTCCGCGACCCACTCGCAGAAACAGTGACCAGCCTACAGAGGGCCACAGGTGGAACAAAAACTAGCAAAATATCAAAGTTACCAATAAAAAAAACCAACGAATTGCCACCTCAATTGGGATGAAGATAGCCCTACCAGCTGAAACGACATTGACAGACCAATGCCGGAAAAGAACTCTAAGGCGGAAGTGTTTCCGTCGGTAGCACTGTGGACCGTCCCCTCAACTGAACGGATTACATAGCTTACAGAAAGCACAGTAGTAGCCAACCCGCACTGTGAACAGACACTCCTAGGTTTGTCTGCCGAACCGCCCTGCTATGCCCAATACTTGCCCTCGTCCATGGTCCCATCATTGAAGACAGTTCAGCTGAACGCATACCACACCCAATACCGATGAGTCCCTCTACTAAAAATAAGAGAAAAGAAAAAAATTGGAGAACTCGTAGGATTACGCCCGGAATAATGGTTGTCATAGTTCAGCGCCCACAACACCAGGAAAAAAAACAAGGCAAACCAAAAAATCGCCCCGCCTATCAGTATTGTCCAACTTGGTCTCCAAGGCCGAAGTCATGATGCAGTCCCAGTGAGTCACTTGCTTCTGGACTTGCAGGAAACGACACGCACTCCAAGCCTAGCACCAGCCGAAGAACAACTCCACCAGGTCATGTGGTCTCCTACAGCTCTAAACGAATGCTCTCCAAAGCTTACCACTAACTATCACACTTACCTTAGCCAGGGAAACGAGCACCATCAATCTTGACAGTAGAAACAAGAAAAACAAAAAAGAACCTGTCCATCGCGAGAGAAATTTCAAATTGGGTGAGCTGCAAGAATCATCGTACACATTTCACAAAACAAAGAGATCGTTTCTCAACCGAAACCCACAAATAACGATACCGGTACAAAAGCTGTGTACAACTACCAAAAGAAACGAGGGAAAAAAATTGGGTTGAGCTCCATTTTGGTTGAAAAAAATTCTTAACGTAATATGACATGATATTTAAAAAAAAAACATATATGATATATCACCTATACTAATAAATGGATAGCTGAAACTAAACGCTCTGTATCTCTGCATGAAAATCGAATGAGTTTCTCAAATACCCCACCTAATAAGAAAAATTGCTTTATATAACTTACTTATCTGAAACCAGAATTGAAATATTCAATGTTTCCTAGAAACTTCGTAGAAACACACCCCGTAAAATGAAATAAAATACACAAAATATCACCAGAGAATATTTCTCTAAATCACTTATTAAACCATTATACCAAAATTTCCAAAAATTTTCAGAAACAATGGTGCATGGTTGTATGAATTATATCATTATTATTTTGCCTTTCAAGTTACGCATCAATGAATAAAAAAAAAATTGTTATTCAGAAAATTCAAGAGAATCTATGGTCTGATAATAGAAAAAGAGTTGAGTTGAAAGTGAATTGAAAGCAAGTATTGAAAAAGGTAAATATTGAAATAGATCATTACGAAAACTTCATATTCTGAAATGAATCGTGGTTGGATGAGTGTAATAGCTTTATAAAACACAAAATTGACTGGAATAACGAAAATTCATCACAAATCAGAACGAACTTGATAGATTAACTATGGAGAGTTGATCTGAAGGGAGGAGTAAGGCGCCTCCACCGCGTGTCGCAACTCAGATGGTTTTGGTAGATTATTTGGCAAACGGCGTGTCCACCACATGTCGCAACTCAGATGTTGCCCTCCTATGGATCTCAACTTGGCTACTCGATTGGCTTCATGAGAGTATTATGATCATCTCACCCAACCATATTCATCCCCAAATGAAGAGTCAAGATAGTTTTCGTATAAAATTAACATTTATTGATTCATTGGGAAAGTCGTGAATAAATGCGTGCCACATGGCAAAGTATCAGAGACAAACCATCGTGAATTACGAACCGGAACACAACACAAAACAAAAATTCAGATTGAACATGAAAAAACTGTACTTACATTATGGCATCTAACATAAGGTTGACCAGCAGGATCAAAGTCGGGAGGACGGTACACATTTTGGCAGCAACCCGTGAAATTCAAATAGAAACAACTTTTTCAAGTAAACTTTTTCGATATTCGAACAAATAAGCCGACTTTCAGCGATTAATTTGAAAAAATGTCACTTTTGACATGTAGCGAGAGTCACGTGACCCCGTTTGAGTAGGCCATTTTCCATCTTTTTTGAAGCATAACTTAACGTCCAACTCGAATTTCGAAATAAGTCTTTAATAAAAGTTTTTCCCATATGATGCCGACTTTATGAATGACACTGTATAATAATACATGTGAAACACTCAATGGGGCACTCGACTTCCAGATAAGTTCTGAATATTATGAATTATGGGCAATATACCGGGTGAACCGGAACCAATTTACTCCCCTGTATATTCGTTGTTATTTTGTATGGATGTATGCTGTGGAAGATTGAATTATTGTTGCTTACATGATATTGTTCAATCTTCCACAGCATACTTTCATGAAAATGTTCCGTTACGAGGGGAACACAAAAAGTATTTTTTTTATGAAATGTCAATTATACCAGCAGATTGTGAATTGAAAGTATGATTGTGATGTGTTATTGAAAAGGTAATTCTATACCGAATTGTAATTTTCAAAAAAAAAATAATACTTCCTATTCGAAATATGAAAATTGGATGCGCTTCTGGTCGAACCAGAATAAATGACATATTTGGATTGATACTTGTTAAATTGTACATTTATAACATCAAATCAAAGTACTGAATTCGAAACATCCATACACAATAACAACGAAGATACAGGAGGGTAAATTGGTTCCGGGTCACCCGGTACTATAGGGAAGGTCCCAAAAAGGGCTACTCATGTGACGTCACGGTGATAGCGTACAACTTGATATTGAATTTTGAATATTATACAGGTTATATTTGGGACATTTCCCTATGTTTTATGGTCTGACAGACTTATATGAATGCTCAGTGGAGCTCCTGAGGTGTTATGTATGTATGATTGAATCCCTCTTCTCGCTCTGGTCAAGGCAATCAGGCCTTAACTAGAAGACTGCATGGTATCGTAGACACAGCAAAACCGCAGGTATTCTATGTTAACCAATCCAGGAAAACTCTAGACGTGTAGTGTAGATAAAAGATAACAGTAAAAAACTATGGTCTAGGCTTACAGTGACAGAAGTAGTGTATACTGTATAGCTACCTAGTAAGAGCTAATGATGACCAAGGACTAGCCTAAGACTAGGAGTAAGACGAAGCCTGAAACATGGCCTAGGACTATGACTAGGACTAGGACCCTAAAAATGAACAATACTAGTCTGAGTTCACTTCAATTGATTGTATAATGATTATGCTGACTTACAAAGATAATACTAACCTCTTTTGAAGCAGAGGTTTATTTTAGCAATTCTGGTGTTGTGAACTGTCTGTGGGATTCATTTTCACGATGGTACTTGTCGACTCGAATACAAGGCAGGAGCTCTGAAGTTATGAAAGAAACTTACAAGTCTGAAAATATTAACCTCAAAAAAAAACTGACTTTGGCTTCATATCCTGCAGAGCAGAAAATATGATATCATTCAAAATACGAACATCCAATATTGGTCCGATACGTAATGAATCATATATCATTGAGATTCTCAAAATCCATACGGAGATGATTGGAAAATTCGATGGGGGAATTTCAATCAGCCATTCACTCTCACAAGTACCAAGGAAGAATCAAAAGTGAAAAATTGAAATGTCAGATATCAAAAATATAAAATGTCACTGCTGTCAATTGCAGATTACAGATGATGAACAACGGAAGAGTAATGTTGAGCTCTCATCTCACTGAATAAATCAGGATGACAAATCATCGATACACGAATTATTATTATGGGTTGTTACTGAATGTATTCCATCAATACGCGACACTGGTTTCTTGGATCATATAAAAAATCTGAGAAAAGTTCTGTGACATATTGAAATTGAGGAACGGTGCAGACAGTATTTTCGTAATGACTGATGACTTTTGGCTGCTGGCTGACGCTTAATGGTTTACGAGGATGGTGCGAGCAGACTCCAAGTGTAAAATTAATTATCCACGAACATTTCTATCGTATTACTAGATTTTGAAGGGTAAGAGGTGGCTGTGAAATTTCTTCAGAAGGAAATGGTTGTTATCCCTCTAACCCTGCTGAGGAGGCATAATAAAATGAGATTTGTAATGAAATTCAGTGTTTAAAGTGCCCAATTCATTCCGAAGGAATAAAACACCACTAGACTGAAGTGGCAGAGTGTTCAATGTATATTAAATTTAATAAAGCACATCACAGGTGCTGTTCTGGTGTTGCAGTTACGAATATGGCCCCTTTTTATAGTTTACAAGCAGTTGAGTGTTTTCCCCACTGATGAGAAATATTGTATAACACAGGACTGTTGTCTATAGACAGTTCACATAGAACTTTTACTTAATCAGAAAGAGTGGCCTATTTATTGAAACTTTCGTAAATTGATGGTGAACTTCCAGTAGACTGATGACGTAATTCTGATAGATCTTGCAATATCCAGGTAGTAGTGCCCCAAAATAAGATGCTTACCAGAGAGCAGGATCTCAGTTTAATGTGTTATGCTTCCACTTATACTACCATCTTCTAAACAGTACAGTCCAGGATGGCTCGAAGCAGTAAGATGCTGTAGATCCTATGGTGACTACTGCTGCAGGCAAGCAGTCAGCAGGTAGCTAGTTGGAATCCTTGTTTGACAACCAAGGAATCAATCATACAGGGCACGAAACTTGTAACTTTAACTTTATAGCCTTAGACTAGATCATGTAGGCTAATCAAAAAATTTCAAGTCAACCCAGAAGTCCAATAACATCAAGAATCCGAGTACCTCAGAAATTTCAGGTACCTCAAGAATTTCAAATACCTTAAGAAACCCTAAGAAGAGGAAACAACTGTGAACCTATTTTCATCTTGAGTGTTGACAGTTATTATCCTTCGAGTAGTGCCAGGAATATAACAAACCATTGAATGATGTGTGGGCTTCACGTGGTGATGAAGATGGCCGGCAAACGAAGACAATAATCCTCCTTCGAGATTTTCTGAACTCCAAGTCCGGAATGAAGTGAAAGAAGTCTCTCTTGATTCCACTAGTCGTGAACAAATGAACCAGATACGATAAGCGATAGGTACTCAACCAAATAAAAGACTTCAATCCTATCTTACGTTCTACCGTAGCCAGTCACCAAGATCAGAATCTCAAAAATCAGGCCCAGATTTTCCAGGAAGGATCCCCACTATATTGTTATCTCTCCCTCCTAGATTCGGCGTGCAAGAAGAAGGAGTTAAGCGCATGACCGATATCACTCATCAAGTCATCACCCAAATGACAGCATAGGGCCATCGAACAACAGAAATCAGGAATCAGGTGCCGAAATAGCATATTTGCCTGAATGACATCACAGAACTCATAACATCGAAATTCCTATCAGAACATTGGAACTGTTTGATAACCCGCGGCCGCAACGCTCATTCGGAACACACCATTCCTTGACCAACCAAACTGCTCAGCGACCTGCTGGCTATGTTGTAACTTCGCAATTTTCAGGGAGTAATTAATGATATAATTTAGTTAAAATTCTACCCCTGAGTTGGCTTTTCAGTGGCCTGAGATTCACTTGGAATTTTAAACCTCAAAAGTTTTGCTACAAAATATAGTGTTCACAGTGCTAAGTTTGAGACTGTAGAAACCAAACACTGGTAGTTCAGTGGAACAATGGGGTGGGTACGTTAAATGCCAATTTACCTAGGGTGAATATCGATTGAATAACCCGGAATGTGGATTCAATAACAATAAATATTGAAAAATATAGACTCCATTGAAAATTTGAACTGATATGAAGAGAAACGAACAATTAGGAATAGTTTATCCATAAAAAAATAGAGACTGTCCGAAATCAGCTCTTCAGTACATCTCTCATTATGAACTCAGTGTAGAGCAAAATAGTGATATTATTGAAATTATAGACAATGAGGTAATAAACAATACCGCAGTGCACTTGGTTTCCAATATACGTGAGATGATCACTAACTTATAGTACAAATTGGGGTATTGAATACATACTTATGATAAAATCGAAATAAATGGTAATTCAACCCTAAAGAGCTGATAGCCGTATTTGGTGGTAGTTTCCAACTCTTTTAAGTCAGGTAATATGGAACAGACTCACCAAAATTGAAGGTGACAGGCGAATATGTTCAACAGTGGAGTCTAGCTGTCAAGTACAGGTTGTAGGCGGCCACGTCGTTCATATACAGGGTGTTGAGTTACCGCCAAGATACAGGCAGGATACAGGCAGGATACAGGCAGGATACAGGCAGGATACAAGCAGGATACAGATACAGGGTAGGCTTGGTTCTGTAGAGATGTCTACTATGCAACTACGAAACAACCTGATGGGGCTTTCAGGGCTCCTGGGCCATCAGCAGGCTCTTCTATTGGGCCGGCAACAGAAAAAGGCCGAACCAAGAAATATCAAGTCAGCAACGACCGGATAACACCCCCAGCGATCGACATGTGGTGGATGACAGAATATGCAGGCTTCACCGGAGGAAGGACAGATTCCGGGAATATTGGAACCCTGATCGACAAAATGGAAAAATTGTTTTGGGCCACTCAATGAATAATCAAAATTGAATCTCATACCTGTGATGGAGTTCGGGTTCTTGGTAGGGTGATGTCGACCTCGTGGCTTTCAGCCTAAAATCCCTCCAATTTGAGGTATGATACCAACACCAAAATTGGTTCTCATTAAATGGAAATTCGAATCGAAATGATCCCAACACTGATGGAGAAAGAATAAATCAAAATATATAAAAGGCAAAATCGAATTCCTGGCTTACTTGTGACACGAGATGGGTCGCACCGTCTCCAGCAGAAAAAATGGCGAGATGTCTCCTCGAGATGATGGGCCGTCCTTCGACCGGAAAATCGGTTTTTTTCTCAAAAACGCCCCATAGCGCAGAAAATTGTTGGTGGGAGATTTTCCCGCGAACACACTGTAGATGGTATTTCACCACCACAGTAAGATTAGAGAATATCCGAGCTCCAACAAGAAAATACCTAATTTACCCGATATTAGTGAATGTTAACCATTTTACATCTAGTTTTCGTGAGAATTGATTTTTTGGCGGTTGAAGCCGTTTTGCCACGACCTCAATATTCAAACGGAGTCATGCGCAGACATGACCTCGGAACTACGTCGACCCATGACGCAATCTTCTTCTTTTCCGATGGATGATCAACTTCATCGAACGAGACATAAACAATAGGGTTATTACACCTACTATTCGATTAAACAACAAACCACTATTTTTAAAGATCCAGATGTCGTGCTCGGCTTAGTCCTTTCATAATCAATCAATTTTGGAGTCATTTAATAGCGACCAAAAAAATAACCACTGTCAATGACAAGTGTTGACCATTGCTTGAAGTACGAAGGATAATGAGAAGATTCAAAAGAAAGCAGAACAGCTCGCAAGTATCGATCATCTGTCAACAGTCAACAATCTGATGGAGACGTCTCCGCTCAATATTATTGATCGTAAATGTAAACAACATAACAACGATAACAATCGGATAAATCGAATGAGAACCGAAACAGTGAAATCTTCATTGTTAAAACTTTAAAATATCTGAACGCTCGAACATATCGAAGAAGACTGGCCATCATTCCACAAAAACAACACTGTGCATAAATATTCAAAACCTGAATCGCGAACCACGGCAAGCACTGACAACACACCTTGTCTAATAGAAACTCAAAAGACTATTTTGTTTTCGCGAGCTAAATAAGAGAACTGATTTACGACAATAAACTGTATAAACTATTTGAGATTGCAAATAGGAGATATCAACGACAACTGATGAATGAACAAATGAAAATCTGAGAGAAAAGTACGTAAACAAAACCATATCGATTTGATTTCTAGCAGTATTTTCGTTAGGCAAAAACGAAGTGTAACAATGTCCCCTGTCAGTAAATTGTCAAAAGAAGAAGAAGAAGCCTATCTTGGATTAATGTTCATTACTAGAACTGGATAAACACAGGAATTTCGACAATGTAACCAATAACAAAGATGAAATACTGATGCAACATTCTCCAAGTGCTTAATTCTATTATTTGAGTATTATAAAGCGAGACTGGTGGTTTTACAAGGAAAGGGCAAGGATTGAGTTATACTGTGAACGAAGCAGCTTGATGACTTCCAGAAAGAAAATAGATTCTGTCAGATCGATATGTTACTTTTGTCCACCTGAGTAGTCAAGCGTAGGGCCCCACAATCATGTTCGAAGGTTCAGCTCGGAGGTTAGTACAAAATCATTCGATTTCCATAGATTCAGCAGTGCTTTCTGGTTAGGGTGAAATCAACTCGTAACAACTCCCCCTCAACACCCAAGAGGTTTACCTGTGAACCTCTTCTAAGTGAGTATTGTTGCGAGCGGTCAGGCTGGGAAAGGGGTGGTCGTAAGTTGTAGACCAAAACACTGAATACTTATCGACTAGAGAGAGAGAGAGAATATACTTTATTGTCATAAGAAAATATCTTGTTGACAAAGTTTCATTTAACCTATGAAGTCAGGTATATAAATATATAAAAAAGTATAAGTCGTGAAAAATACATTTGAAATAAACAATTCCACTTACTTATTGAAGTCAGTTTGTGTGTATATATATAAAAACATATGAGTCGAACAAAAAATCCGTGTAAAATAATAAGTTTGACTCAATCTATAAAGTCGTGTCATATAAATAAACGAAATATAACTAGTACAAAAAATACTCTACCACGTCTCAGAATAGTACTCCTCCAAAGTATAGTAAGCTCCATCAAGTAATGCTTCTTTAACAGATTTTTTGAAATTTTTCGAAAAGTTAATAGTCTTCAGGCGTGAGGGTAGGTGGTTATATATTTTTATGCCTCCGTATATGAGTGATTTTCTGGTCAGGTTCGAGGAAGGTATAGGTAGAGGTAATTGGAGATTATATGTCCTACGTGTTCTGTGATACAACTGGGGATTATCTGAATTGTCACGATTTTTGAAGACTAAGCACACGCTTTCTAGTACTAGTAGAGAAGGTAAAGTGAGTATTCTCTGAGAGACGGAGAGCGGCCTGCATGAATGTTTGGGAGACACCCTACATATACATCGTAATGCCCTCTTCTGTAGAATGAAAATGCTATTGAACCTTTGTTGGCTGCACATGCCCCAGAAAGCAATGCCGTATCTGAGGTAACACTCTATAAGAGCGTGATACACTGTTTTAGCTGTTCCTGAACCAATCTCGCTTGTAGCCATTTTCACGGCGTTACACCCCGAGGCTAGTCTTTTACTTAGAGCCAAGATGTGATCATCAAATTTCAGCTCGTTGTCAATAATTAAGCCAAGAAATTGGGTGTGGTGTTCACGTTCTAGTGGGTCATGACCAATAGTTATACCGGTCATGTCACACTTGAACGTGAGTAAAATGGTCTCATTGATATTCAGGGCGAGCGAATTAGAGTCGCACCATTCCTTTATCTTTACTGAGTCATTCTGGATTGTTTCCTCTAATGTTGAAGAATCTTTTTCGTGCCACAAGATGGTGGTATCATCAGCAAAAAGGGTGGACTTGCCTTGGACATTAAGAAGCGCCAGATCATTCAAGTATAACAAATAGAGTACTGGTCCCAAAACTAACCCTTGTGGAACGCCGCAATTTATGTACCCGCATTCCGATGATTCTTGACCGATGAACACTTTTCGTGTGCGGTTCTCTAAGTAGGACTGAAACCAATTAAGGGCACATCCTCTGAATCCGTGATATTCAAGTTTTCGCAGCAATATTCTGTGATTTACGCAGTCGAAGGCTTTTGTTAAGTCACAGAACGCTGCTGCGACTATATTACCATCGTTAATTTGACCATATAGGTGTTCCAAAAGTTTGAACATTGCATCATTGGTACTTCTATTGCTTCTAAAACCGAATTGATTTTGATTAAGTAGGTTGTGGCGTTCCATGAAGGCCATGAGGCGAATCTTTACAAGTTTTTCGATTATTTTCGATAGGGTCGTTAGCAATGATATTGGCGATAATTTGATAGTTAGTCGATTTTTCCTCCTTTGTATAAAGGAATTACCATGGCTGATTTCATACAGAGAGAAAAATGCCCAGTTTGCCATGAGTTGTTGATAGCGGAGGCTAATGCATTTAGTGCAGAATCAGGCAAATTCAAGAAAATTTTCGCTGAAACACCATCTTCCCCAGCAGAATTTTTGTTTCTGATACTCAAAATCATTTCTTTCAGTTCCTGGATATTGGTGGGAATGAAGTTAAAAGAATATGGGGGTGGTTCACTATTCAAATAACCGATGGGGTCTGTGTGGGAAATCATATTTGATGTTATTTTATTTGCAATATTACAATAGTGTCACAGAGTAGGTTGCGGCCTCCAACTTCTGGGGCTGCTGACTTCCCCGTGATGGGCTACACCTCTAGCTACGTTTCCTTGTAGGATATGCCGAGCTGTGAGGTTTAGATTATTTGGGGGTCGTAGTGGCAATGCGAGAGGTGATCTGACCAAAGAGGAGTTGCAGCAAAGAAATGACGAGAGTGTGAATAAAGAAAAAATACAATTTAATTGAATAAAGAAAAAAGTTATATGTGTACAAAGTGGAACAAATCAAAACGAGTGTACGTGTAGAAGGAATCAGCAAATCGAACAGATGTGGTTAAAGTAAAGTAAGTCAAGTGTGAAAAAACATCAAAAAAAAGATCCGTCATGAGCAAAAACACAGTGTACAAATCAAGTGCTTCACCATTACTAACATTAGTCCACCAGGGTAACGTGTGACACGCCTCTTCATTAGTACATTACCTAACCTCATCCCTGGATTACTTGAAGTTGCCAGAAGGGTCTAGCACGAGATTAACAGCGTTCAAAGTGAGTGCTGATCCCTATTTTCCCTAACTATGGGGCCAACTAATATTGGAAACAAATGATCGAGGTACTTACATTGCTACCAGTACTGCCAATACTCTCGCCGGGGGGATGATGTGTCCTGAATGGGCCATCTCGTTAATCTCGACACCAACGCCACTCAATCACTCAATTTTGAATTTGAACTTTTTTTCTAAGCTGGATTTGGAATGAATCTCGACTAAATTTCGAATGAATTTGGAAAAATCTTGGCTAAATTTCGACCGACTTCTGAATCACATCTAGACTGAATTTTGAATGCATCTAGGGTGAATGTCGACCGAATTCGGAATCACCAATAATAATCATCATGCCGGCCACAGTGTGGTCCGTATTTATTTGCGAACGGTTTGCTTTGTTTGCTTAAACTTCTCAAAACTACCTAAATTGGTGCCAGGTCGTGAAACTCCTGAGTTCAACGATCATTTTAATGTTTTGCCAAACCGTTCGATTTTTGTCGACGCCATCGATTCATTTGAAGTGAATTAAAATTTAATTGTTTGATTATTTGAAATGACCTGGATCTGAAGGTGTATTGACTCTGATATACTGAGTGGTCCCATCCGTGACACGTTCCCGGGTCATCTGAACTCTGGCCCCCAGCGTTTCAAACTACCCCTCATACCCCTATGAATATATTATCCAAAATATCAAGATAGCAGTAGAGAGTTTTCCTACTATACGTGTGGTCTAGTGCAACAACAAATATACAATAACATAAAAATAAAAGAAGAACATGTGAAATTAAAGCAAGCAAGAACGGCAATTAACATTCCGATGCATATCACTTCTAGTCTTTTCGAGTTCTACACACGGTCAGGTTCTGGAAGTTCGGCACTGTCCATAGATGATTCGCAACGCTGAGACTCTAGCGCGCGTGCAGAATTCTTCAATATCGGTCGCCCCCATTCGCTGCGTCTAGGGGCCGCTGCCTGTCATATAAAGGCAAGGTTGGTAGGACTGATGGTTCGCGGATGGTCTTTCACTCGTACTTTTGGTAGACTCCCCTTTGACATACATACTAATCCTGAGGTGATGGAGGGATTCTCCTGGCTTGGTTATTCCCGTCATCTGGTTCTTTGATTGGTCTCATTTTTGGGTTCTGTCGTAGCTTCGTGTACCGTCGGTGCCCATCGTGAAAGTCGCAGCTACTGCCATTGGGTTCAAAGTTCATACCACTGTTTTACCGGTAAGAACAAATTGTGGTTTCAGCATTTCTCGTATCGTATCAAATGCCGTTTGCACCGTTCAAGGCTTATGAAATTTTTGATGAGTAAGTGCATTTCACTTTTCTTTGTTCGAAAAATGACGCTAACGAAATTGACTGTTTTCGCTCGAAGATATTGGTTATTGTTTGTAGTTTTTTCATGGGTAATTTCCAGATACAGGGTGTTTGTGGTGGTTCCCAAAGGTTTTCCATGTGTTCCAGTCTCTATCCTGGGAGTGTTGCTTGGTAAGCCAAACTGTTACCTCATGGCTCTGTCTCATGATATCTATTTCCATTCTCTAGGTTAGATATAGTTGACTATAGCTTCCTCAATGCAACTCGTATGTGTGGCCTCTGTGGAACGTTCCTGCGAGTATCTGCTTCACCCTGTTTGCGACTTGCTTCGACGGTGGATGGTGGTGAACGCACAACCCCCTGTTGCTGTGTTCCGACTCGGTTCTCGTGAACAGCTTCAAAGCCACTTTTGGTAAGTACTTTGAGGATCCTATCTCCACATTTCTGGTGTCCTTATTCTGAAATGGCGTCCAAGAACCTCACCCCTTATTGTAATCTTCATCAATTTCTAACCATTATGTTCTTAGGTCTCCTGGTATGTCAAAGGTGTCAGTCTTCAGAGTTTTCGCCTCCTCCATCAGCCGTTTTGCCTCGTGGGGTCCTGCCATGTCAGCTGGGTACCAGTGCCTTCCCATTTTCCGTGTGTAGTCTCCTCTCACATGAAACAAAGAGACATGCCGCAGTAAGTGTTTATTTTACATCCTGATATTAAGAAAAATAATATATAAACCAAAACAAGTTACTGATTTCTTATTATTCCACTCTTTTCCTAACCAAAATATGATTTTTCACTATTCCTAATACATATATATGTATGAATAGCAGGCCATTTTTATATTCCCGAATACTCTTTTTCCCTCATGTTCACACCATGGAAAAAATATAATATAAAGCAAACTTCTCTGAATCGGTAGGTGAGCAGAGTGGTAACAGCTAATGGATTCTGAAAACTTAACATTTTGCTCTTAACACATACTATTGTCATATATCATAATGATGCACTTGAAATTTCAAATTAGTACCTCGCTCTCGTTCGATCAAATTGTAGAGATATCTATAAGAAAACAACTACTTTCCTGGCTAATACCAACGACGAATATTGGATTATATCTTCTAGATATCTGAAACAATTTGATTACTCCCATTCACTCATTACATTGCATCCTCTTGCAATAAGTTGATTGCAACACGCATTGCATGACACTTATGTGCCACGAATCTCCTTTTCATAACATAGCACATAACTTACGTGTTATGTCTTGGCCGAAGGGTGAATTTTCACTTTTGTACTTGACAAAGCATCTGCCAAACTTCCCTAGCCAAACTGTTTAGTACCCATTACTAATCTCATATCACAATATACCTCAATTCATCTCATAACTAAAATTCATATATAACATTCTCAGAATACTTTCTACTTCTCATAACATAGTACATAACTCACATGTTACCGTCTTGGCCGAAGGGTGAATTCTCACTTTTGTACTTGACAGAGCATCTGCCAAACTTCCCTAGCCGAACTGTTTAGTAATCACTACTTAACCCATCAGTAAATCATAATGATAAAATTAGTCTCATATCAATTCATCAAAAAAATTCAACAATAACTTTCATAATCTTCAATACACTATCAATCATCCTCAATATACCATTATCATCTTCAATATCTCATAAATCATCTTCAAATTCATCATTATCAATCTTCACTATACCATCAATCATCTTCAATATACAACTTCTCATCTTCAATTCAACATTCATCAATTATTTCTCTCTATCTTATATTCTCAATTCCATTCTCTCATCATTCAATTCAAATTCAACAACTTGCTTCACTATACCAAGGTACCAATTTCCTTAATACATAAAATTCTCAAACAAATTACTCTTCTATGTGTTAATAACAAACATTCTGTAGATATAACTGAAAAACACAAATATCTCACCTCTTCATAACCCTCTGCATACCTAGAGTCCAGTTAATGACGTTGAAGTCACTCTTTCAGAAAGAAAAATACCGCTCGAAATCTATTATTTCAAAGAAAAAAATTAACGAATAAATAAAAATCAAATTCTCAGGAAGGACTTATTTAGAACTTGAATGAAACAGAAATTACACCAGGAAAACAATGTCTCTATGCTTCAGTTTTGTATTCGAAATTTGGAGTCACCCTGTATACTAAAACCATATGCAGTTGATGCTAGATTGAATAAGTATTAAATGTCCAGCCGTCCTATGCAAGATCTCCGCGCATTGTTTTTATCGAGTTGTCTTGTGCTAGTGACCTTCGTGAAATATGATCTTACCTACAATAATATGGTGATATCATCAGCTGTGTGACCCAACTATAGCAGTGTGGATTGAACTTCGGTTGCGTTGACTGAATTGCAGAAATGAACATGTTATATTTTCGTTGCTATTTAGAATAAAATTCAAACATTGTTGACATCGCTGATGAATCGGAATTTGAAATGTAGTACTCGAACAAAAATAATATAAATAGGAAATATTGATTTTTTAAATTCTCTCCTGATTTGAATAGAATTATCTAGATCTAATGAAATGAAGTCAAATTTTTCTGAATGAAAATATATTACTCTAGTGATCTGATATAGTTTTTCATGAAGTGGCATTGCCAGGAGAAACAAAAAAAAATTGAGACAAAAAAAAATAATATTTATATGTACAGGGTGATAATGATATGGCGTGTGACTCAAAGTGAGGAGGAGCTGGGAAAAACAGACTTATTCTTCGTCTTTCTCCTCATTCGAATACAAAGAGGTTGGAGCACATGGATGGTTGTAGGGTAGTATCCTTCTATAATGCACCACGTCAGTTTTACTATTTCCCATGGGTCCCAGATTCATCTCGAAATCTTCATCATCGATTTTCCTTGATATATAATACGGCCCTAACCACTTGACATTTGTTTGTCTTTTACCCCTCAAGTACACCACCATCACCTCATCCCCTGTGTTGAACTCTATGATTCTCCTAGGACTCATTCCAACCAAGGTGCCCTGTGTCAAGGCCTGCTCAGTGGACGTCAAAACCAGATTTGAATCGTTTTGTGTAAATTTCGATTCTTCGGATTCCTCCGAAAGAAAATTTGAGGCCGAATCTGATTCATTTTCCTCAGTGGTTTTTTCGTCACTAAGCTGGGATGGTGGTGAAACTTACCCATCGTCCTCGAAAGAAATTAGGTCTGTCTCAATGGACGGGATGACAGGCAATTCGTCATCTTCGAAGGAAATCAGGTCTTCTACTTGCGGGGTGGTTAATGAAATGTTGATATATTCTCAACTGACCGTGATCTACATGAATTGTCAATTTGGGACAAGGCGCTTTTCAAACTTTCGAGACACACGTCCCTATACAAATTTCTGTAAGAGGAAGGTTTGTTATTGTTCTGAATATCAATGAGAGGTGGTGAGTGCCGGGTGGTACTAGTGGTAGTTTTCCTGCTTACTTGTTCCCTGGACTGTGAAAAAAATATATATTCAACATTATTCAGGAATTCCTCTTTGTACAATTTTCTATAAGACAAACAATACTTTGCTAAGTTCCTGTATTTCATTTCTGGTAGACTGGGTTACGTTAGGGTAGGTTACATTAGGGTGAGTAACGTTAGATATATCAAAAATTAGGTTTCGATTCATTCACTCGAGATATAATAGAGTTACCATGGGTTAATTCAAGTTGAATAAAATTCTCAAATAAGTCTGTATATTAAATACTGTCTGTAGGTTAATCGAGGAGGTGGTATATTCATTATTCCAAATTTTTTGGGATTTTCTCTCCTCGTTTCAATAAAATAAAAATATGAATATTATTTCAATGTACGTGTAGTAAGGACAAATCAGATGATTTGCCCCAAAATGTCACTGCGTTTAAAGAAATTTCCTATCAGAGAGCCTAAAAGAAAAATTCACTAGCTTGTCAGTGACAATTTGTATTGAAAAAATTTTTGGAGAAGGGAAATAAAGGTATATAGAAAAAATATCAAATTTTCACTTATCTTTGGACGTTTCGGGACCGGTTCTGCTCCCGTTTTCAACATGAGAAGAGATTATTTCAATAGCGAAGTCGTATAATGTCTTGAAGCTTTTCAGTTATCAATGACAATTGGTGACATTGGCAATCAAATGAGTTACAGGATGTTTTCATTAATTGATCTTGAATTTACCATTTTCATGTTCAGATTTTAGTAGTGAATACCATGTTCTGTCCATATCAACTGAACAAGAAGCAATGTTATTGTCTCAGTTCAGAAGAATGCGAGCAGATTCCTTGATTTTTCTCTTCTGGTTGTTATCTTCTTTTCCAATAATTTTAATATTATTCCACTCTGCCATATGTTGTCCGTCTTCAGTAAGGATATGTTCAGCTAGTTTCGATTTATCGATGTTTCTCTTCTTTATATTGTACTTATGTTCTTTCGTCCTTACTGAAAGAGGTCTCTTGGTTTCACCTGTATAAAACTTTCCACAAACACAAGGTATACTGTAAATACAATTTTTGGATGATTGTTCTTCATTTTTCGGCTTTGTTTGAGTTAGAATTGATCTCATTATATTTTCCGTTTTGAACACAGTTCTCACTTGAAATTTATCACCAACACGTTTTATTTTTTCAGATATGCCGGGAATGTATGGTATTATATTTGTCGTTATTGATGGTTGATTTTGTTGTGGTTGACCCTGTTTGTTTTCAATTCGATGAATCGTCCTATCGACAAAATTCTTTGGATAAGAATTGAGTTGGAGAACATTTTCAATGTGGTGGACTTCGTTATTGAGAATTTGTTGGTCAGATGATATTGATTTGGCTCTATCATGGAGTGATTTGATTATTCCTTTCTTAATACTTTTCTGATGATTTGATTGAAAGTTCAAGTATCTGTTAGTATGGGTCTTTTTACGATAAACACTCGTTACAAAGAAGTTATTTGATTTTTCAATAAGAACATCTAGAAACGGTAATTGATTATTAGATTCAATTTCCAAAGTGAACTTCATTGTAGGTTCGGCATTGTTCACATAATCTAGAAAATTATCTAGCTCCATAACATTGTGAGGCCAAATTATGAAAATATCATCTACGTATCACCACCATGTTTCAGGTTGTTTTTGGTAATTTTTGATGATGTTGTCTTCAAAATTCTCCATAAATATATTGCTTAAAATTGGAGATAATGGCGATCCCATGGCCATTCCAAAGTTTTGTTGATAAAACTCATCACCCAATTGAAAATATGTTGTTTTTAGACACAATTCCAAAAATTCCATTATTCCTTCGATACTTAAATTAGTTCTTTCAGTGAGACTTTCATCGTCTTCTAATTTATGTTTCACTATTTGTAAAGTTTTATCTATTGGAACATTTGTGAATGAACTTACTACATCAAAACTAACAAGAGTATCCTTTGTATCAAGGGTGATGTCATTAAGTTTTTCTAAGAAATGAGGAGTATTTCTGATGTAACTCTCACTTTTTCCTGAAATAGGATTGATGATATTCAAGAGAAATCTTGCTAAATTTTGACATGGAGATCCAATTGAACTCACGATTGGTCTCAATGGAACATTTGGTTTGTGTATTTTTGGAAGTCCGTAAAAATGAGGAGGTTTGCTGTGATATGTGGAGATATTCTTTCTTCCCGCGAGTGTCAATTGATTTTCGTGTTTCTTAATAGTGTTACGTATCTTTCTTTCGATATTTGCTGTAGGATCTTTATTCAATTTCGTGTAATTACCATCATTTATAAGTTGTTCAATTTTAGTATTATATTCAATTTTGTCCATGATGACTGTAGCATTTCCTTTATCAGCTGGAAGTATTTTGATTGTGTTATCGTGTTTTAGGTTATTAATTGACTGTTTTTCTAGTTATGTTTTGTGTGATTTTGTGTTATTTTTCAATTATAATTTTATTTCTAATTCTATACTCATTAGAAAATTCATCAGGAAGTCTTTGCGCAGTTTGTTCGATTGCTGTAATAAATTCTAATCTTGAAAAATTATTTGGAGTAATTGAAAAATTCATTCCTTTTGATAATATCAATTTCTCAGTATCTGTTAATACTCTCGATGATAGATTCACAACAGTTTTGTTCAAGAAATTCTGTTGACGACTTCTGAATTGCAATTCTTTTCGTTGTTTTTCATTAATGAGATTATTGAATTTTCGTATGTGAATCTGTTTGTTCTTGAAATTGAATCTAATAATCAATTACCGTTTCAAGATGTTCTTATTGAGAAATCAAATAACATCTGTGTAACGAGTGTTTATCGTAAAAAGACCCATACTAACAGATACTTGAACTTTCAATCAAATCATCAGAAAAGTATTAAGAAAGGAATAATCAAATCACTCCATGATAGAGCCAAATCAATATCATCTGACCAACAAATTTTCAATAACGAAGTCCACCACATTAAAAATGTTCTCCAACTCAATTCTTATCCAAAGAATTTTGTCGATAGGACGATTCATCGAATTGAAAACAAACAGGGTCAACCACAACAAAATCAACAATCAATAACGACAAATATAATATCATACATTCCCGGCATATCTGAAAAAATAAAACGTGTTGGTGATAAATTTCAAGTGAAAACTGTGTTCAAAACTGAAAATACAATGAGATCAATTCTAACTCAAACAAAGCTGAAAAATGAAGAACAATCATCCAAAAATTGTATTTACAGTATAATTTGTGTTTGTGGAAAGTTTTATACAGGTGAAACCAAGAGACCTCTTTCAGTAAGGACGAAGGAACATAAGTACAATATAAAGAAAAGAAACATCGATAAATCGAAACTAGCTGAACATATCCTTACTGAAGACGAACAACATATGGCAGAGTGGAATGATATTAAAATTATTGGAAAAGAAGATAACAACCAGAAGAGAAAAAGCAAGGAATCTGCTTGCATTCTTCTGAACAGAGACAATAACATTGCTTCTTGTTCAGTTGATATAGACAGAACATGGTATTCACTACTAAAATCTGAACATGAAAATGGTAAATTCAAGATCAATTAATGAAAACATCCTGTAACTCATTTGATTGCCAACGTCACCAATTGTCATTGAAAACTGAAAAGCTTCAAGACATTATACGACTTCGCTATTGAAATAATCTCTTCTCATGTTGAAAACGGGAGCAGAACCGGTCCCGAAACGTCCAAAGATAAGTGAAAATTTGATATTTTTTCTATATACCTTTATTTCCCTTCTCCAAAAATTTTTTCAATACAAATTGTCACTGACAAGCTAGTGAATTTTTCTTTTAGGCTCTCTGATAGGAAAATTCTTCAAACGCAGTGACATTTTGGGGCAAATCATCTGATTTGTCCTTACTACACGTATATTGAAATAATATTCATATTTTTATTTTATAGAAACGAAGAGAGAAAATCCCAAAAAATTTGGAATAATGAAGTCTGTATATACCATATTCTTTTATCCAGGGGTGATTGAACAACAACAACAAAGAATTGGAAAAATTATCAAAACTTCATACTCATTATTCCTCTCCAAAAAGTTCACTGAATTTTATCTGCATTCTCTCCTCAAAAGTCAGATATTTTCTCGTACTCTCAATAAGTAACGTTAATGGTATTTTTACCACTAAATTTTTTACCATAGGGGGGTATTTTTGTGCCTGTTCATTTGCTATAGATGCTTTGTATCTTTTAGCTAACATTCGCCTACTATTGTTCAGATGCAAAAGAAAGAAGAACAAGATAAAATGAAGTGACAAGCCAGCCCTATATCAGCACAGGCACCTGCTAACTATCAACTCATACTCAGGGGTTGAATAGTGAGCCAGCCGTTTATCAGACAGGTACTCTTTTGACATCAATAGGCGTGGTTGATGCTCAAAGTAGACGAAAAATCAGCCTGATGATGAGTTCTGACATTTGTTGTATATTAACTCTATTTTGTGAGTTGAATAGACAACCCGTCATATACCGCACAAGCACATATTTCTCCTCTCTTTTTACACCACCCGTATATAAAAAAGAAGGTACGAAAAAACAGCAGGGAGTTGAATAGGTAACCCGTCATTGACAGCACAAGCACGCTTTATCCTATTCTTGTTTTTTATATCACCTATATTCCCTAAGCATTTGATAATACAATTTCTTTATATTGTTCAAAAAACTGAGAAGAAAGATAAAAAAAATAAAATATGAGAAACTACAGTTGGCCTATTGCTGAATTACCTACCGACTTATCATCAAGTCCATTATGAAGAATGAAACCTGGGGGACTCGAGACAAGGCGCCTCCACCATATGTCACGGAGTAGGTTGCGGCCTCCAACTTCTGGGGCTGCTGACTTCCCCGTGATGGGCTACACCTCTAGCTACGTTCCCTTGTGGGATATGCCGAGCTGTGAGGTTTAGATCATTTGGGGGTCGTAGTGGCAATGCAAGAGGTGATCTGACCAAAGAGGAGTTGCAGCAAAGAAATGACGAGAGTGTGAATAAAGAAAAAATACAATTTGATTGAATAAAGAAAAAAGTTATATGTGTTTAAAGTGGAACAAATCAAAACGAGTGTACGTGTAAAAGGAATCAGCAAATCAAACAAATGTGGTTAAAGTAAAGTAAGTCAAGTTTGGAGAAACATCAAAAAAAAGATCCGTCATGAGCAAAAACACAGTGTAAAAATCAAGTGCTTCAACATTACTAACATTAGTCCCTACCAGGGTAACGTGTGACACGCCTCTTCATTAGTACATTACCTAACCTCATCCCTGGATTACTTAAAGTTGCCGGAAGGGCCTAGCACGAGATTAACAGCGTTCAAAGTGAGTACTGATCCCTATTTTCCCTAACTATGGGGCCAACTAATATTGGAAACAAATGATCGAGGTACTTACATTGCTACCAGTACTGCCAATACTCTCGCCGGGGGGATGATGTGTCCTGGATGGGCCATCTCGTTAATCTCGACACCAACTGCACTCAATCACTCAATTTTGAATTTAAACTTTTTTTCTAAGCTGGATTTGGAATGAATCTCGACTGAATTTCGAATGAATTTCGAAGAATCTGGGCTAAATTTCGACCGACTTCTGAATCACATCTAGACTGAATTTTGAATGCATCTAGGCTGAATGTCGACCGAATTCGGAATCACCAATAATAATCATCATGCCGGCCATTGTGTGGTCCGTATTTATTTGCGAACGATTTGCTATGTTTGCTAAAACTTCTCAAAACTACCTAAATTGGTGCCAGGTCGTGAAACTCCTGAGTTCAACGATCATTTTAATGTTTTGCCAAACCGTTCGATTTTTGTCGACGCCATCGATTCATTTGAAGTGAATTAAAATTTAATTGTTTGATTATTTGAAATGACCTGGATCTAAAGGTGTATTGACTCTGATATACTGAGTGGTCCCATCCGTGACAATAGTAATTATTGAATTGATTGGGAGAAAGGTAATCGCAGAGGTCAACTGGACTCTTTCGATTTGTTTGACGAATTTCATTCATGATATTCCAACACTCCTTCTGCTTGTTATTTGTGGCCGTTGGTCTATCACTGTAATAATTTTGTTTTAATATTTCAATTAGTTTTCTGTACAATTTTCTATATTCCCGAAAGTATTGTTGGAAATGTACATTATTTGTGAACTTTCTGATCATGTGCAGCGAACGAAGGTTTTCAGAGGAGGATTTTAGTCCTTTGGTTATCCATGGTTTCTTTCGTTTGGGTTTAATAATCTTGACAGGGAAAGCTGTATCAAATTTGGTAACTAATAGTTCGTGAAACGCGTGAATTTGATCACTAGCTGAAGGAATAGACGACCAGTCTATGTCGGAACATAGTTGATGGAACTTACCATAGCTGCCCTTGTTGTAGATCCTACCACGCTTTGAATGGGGATTGCTTGGCTTTGAATGTATGGAGAATTTGCCTAATACAGCCTCGTGGTCAGATAGACCAGCATTTATTACGGAGCATGATAGAATGTCGAGATTTGAACAAATATAGTCTATAGTTAAAGATGAAATTTGAGAGAACCTGGTAGGACCGTCAACATGCATACATATATTAAACGAGTCAATAAGATTTTTTAGTATTAGTGTATAAATATTTTTATTATCACTGAAATACATATTGAAGTCTCCTGTAAGAATGATTTTTGAGCGATTTGGTGAATCTCATATAATTGTTTCGAGCCTACTTAAGAATGCTGTCACACAAGAAGAGGGTGAACGATGAACACACATAATGTATAGATTTAGTTTTTTGGAAAACACCATCGACAATTCAGAACACTTTTCAGATATTTGTTCATCAAATTTATCGATTGTCTCGAATGAGTTGTTTTCAAGAAAGGTTGATTCTGCAAGTATCAGAGTACCGCCATGTATTGAGTTGGATCTACAGTAAAGAGATAGCATTTCATAATTCGGTATATAAAACAATTCATTAGCACTTAGCCAGTGTTCAGTTAGAAGGACAATGTCGGGATAATTTACTTGTTCCAAGAATATGAATAATTTATCTGCTTCATGTCTAAGAGACTGAATGTTCAACAGCAGTATTGATAGATCAAAATTATTTAGGTTTGGCTTGTTCGATTGTGGACTGGGAATAAAAAATCTTTCGTGATAGTGGTTTTTGTTGTTTGCGAGTTATTAAATCGTGGAGTGGATGAGTTCGCCTTCATTTCAAGTTTTTTGGTTTTATTTGCATGACTATTACTCAAGATATTTGTTATTATATTTCTAGCTAAGTGTTTTTTGCTGATCCAAGAAATATTGATATTTGTTTCCATAAAAAAAATGTGTTTGAACTGGTCGAGGTGTTTTTTTAGCTTTAAGTTGAATTCATAAATTACATTTTCAGTCCATTCATCGAATTTTCCAAAAGGTACTGAGAGAACGACAATATTGGTGTGGAAACATTTACTTAGTTTGTCTACTATATTCTTCAGTGGCGGAACTTTTCCATTTCTGAAATCGTTCAGTCCAGCAATCACAATGACAAAGTCATTAGGGCTATAAGTTGATGTTAATTCTTGCATATTTTCTATTACAGAGGGAAAAAGTGCTCCTGATTTTATGAAACTTTCAACTGAAAATTGGTTTGTTATGGATTGAAATATATTATTGAAATTCCGACCTTGTTGATCAGAGAGTACCATGAGTTTATTTTTGAGAAATTTCTTACACTCCTTGGATCCGACCTGTCTGTCACTTTTGTATTTCGATGCTTATGGTGATTCTGGATTAGCTTGATTCTTACCACTTGGTACACCCTGTTGTACTCTCTCCAACTTTCCACTTGAAACAGCCTGTTTCAATTTCTCCAACTCACTCTGGAACAACACATTTTCATTTTCAACCGTCCTGATTGTAGTTACCATATTTCTATTCAGTGCCATTAGTTCCTGGGCTTCAACTGCAAACTTCTCTTTTTCCTGATCTTTCGATTAAATTTCTATTAAGAGAAGATTATTTCGCTCTCCTATGTTGATAATCTCTTTTTCCAATTCAGCTATAATACTCTTCTGTTCATTGAGTTTTTCTTCGAACTTGATTTCGGTTTCGACAACCTCATCAAAAAAGTTTTGTGATCTCCTTTTTTCTTTTGCGTAGAAGGAATCCTTCTCTTCAATTTCTTTGTTTAGACGTGATATTTCTGATTCTAGCCCTTTCACTTTATCTTCCATTTCTATTTCAAGTTTCTTCAACAAATGATCTTTTGAATTGTTTGATTTCGTAGCCTCCGCTAATTTTTCTAGGAGCATGTCATTTCTGTAAATTTCGTCCTTGTCCTTTTGTTCGCAAATTTTTGAGCAGCATATTTTTTGGCCATCTATTATTTTGAAATTTTTGTTTCTTTCCGTTATACAACTTGGATGAAAAACATTTTGGCAAACTCTACAAATGTAATTGAGGAATTTCTTATTGCAGCATTTGAATTTATTTGTATTTTTATCTTCCATTTCAGTTTCCTAGTCTGAGTTATTATATACGATTCGAATTGACCTTTGGTGAAATAGTTTCCAGCCTTCACTTACTGGTTTTTTTCTGACATGATTCGCCAGTTGTTGTGGAATCTCCTCATCTAAACATCGATTGCAGCAGTGAATTATGCTAGGATAACACTCGTATGTATGCTGAAGCCACTGAACATTCACTTTTGCAACTCGAATCAAATTTTAATACTATATTTCGATAAAATTTCAAACACTTTTACAGTACCGATATTATGATGCGGTTTACTCTTCCACCTCCGATCCACCTTGTGTGAATTAGAGATTTAATCATTGGTGATTTCATTGGCGGAATTAGTACATTGGTTGAGTTGACAAAAGGTAAAATTTAGAATAAATATCTAACTGCAACTGCCTGCGCGTGGCTTCGTAAAGTTTATTTAAAGAACATTCAAGTCACGTGACAGTCATAGTGCATCACGCCATCAATAGACAAAAAGAGAAATATATAAAATAAATATAGAAACAAATAGCAACATGGTTTCCTGCAACAGGTCGTTGTTACATTAAAACTGTAAAATAAGCAAATGTTGCAATAGTGTGTAGACAATGTTAAATAGAACAACTGAGTTATAATATTATAATATTCATATACAAGGCGAATATACTATCATGGGTGAAACAGCATAGCAGTTCACAACACTTCCCCCTTAAAAAAAAATTTTAACTTCCAAAAAAGTTGCAATTTAATTTCACTTGACATGTTTTTTTTATTTTTAGAAATTTGCAATTCAATAGATTCGGCTTCATTTTCTGGGGTGGCATTACTCTTATTGCTAAAAATCAATTTTGAATACTTATGTTCATAGGAATTATACAATATAAGAAATAAAAACACTGTACATAATACAATATACATAGTAATATGGTGAACTGAAATTGAATAAAAGGAATTATCATCTGATAAACGAGTTTTAGATATGTCCTCCCTCACTTTTCTAACTTTTTGACTATATTTATCAAGGTTCAGAATCTGGTCTGTATGTATAAGAGATTTTGAAAAAGGCAATATTTCAGTCACATTAGTTTCACATATTTCACTGAAAATCGTAGTATTTTCAGGAGTGTAAATTATAATTTCTGGAGCACTTATGGTGCTTGAGAATATTTGTTCAGAGTGCAAAATAATCGATTCAGTGTAAGCGATTGAACCAGGTTCAAGTTTCAGAATCCCAATTGACTCAATATTTACTGATATTTTTGATTTCTTGAAATTGATATGTAGTATATCTGGTTTCGGACAAATGAACAACCAAGTGTTGCTCGTAGCAAGTTGAATGAAAATAGAATTGTTAATATCAATAACTCGTCGATCACATGAATCAGGAATGGATTTAGGCATATAAAATAACATTGCTTCACAATTTGACATATCATTCACAACATAAATTGGAAATCTTTGTCTACATATAAACCGTGATTGAAAATTAAAACACTTTTCAATAGTATTTCCATCAATTAAAAAATGATTATGCTCAAGTTGATCTATACTAATAAATGGTTTCTCTGGTAAGAGAATGGTATATGAGTTTTTCATACCTCTCATAGGTATAACAGATATTTTATACAATTCAAAGGTTTGAGTTGTGATGAGGGGAATTCTCAGAATAAAATTCAATTTGTCTTTATAAGAATAAATAGTAATATCGATAAATTTGTAAAAAACATCGATATTCTTCCTATGTAACGGAACAGGAAATGTTTCATCTTTTTTCAAGTGTGATTGAATTTTTTCTAGTTCAGCAGGAAGTTTAAGAGGTGTAATAATCAAAGGATGTAATTGACCTCGTTCCGGTTATAAGATAATATCTAGGAAGTTATTGATTTCCAATGTATATTTTTCAGTAATTGAAATGAATGTTGAGAAAATTTCGGAAACTGAAAAAAGATAGTTAGTAGTTTGAACTGAATTTATTTTAAATTCTTCTTCTCTTTCCATAAAACTTGATATTTCAGACAGTTTTTGTTTGAATGAGGTGATTTCTTTATCAATAATTTTGAAATTATCTGAGGAAGATTCAGAGACAGAAGTTTGTTCTTTTATAAGATTCAATAAATGATTTTCATCTGATTTCAAGAGTTTAATTTGCTCATCATATTATTGCGCGTCCGACTCTGTTGAAGTGTAAAAAAGTTTTTAAGATACTTCTCCTACAACATTATTAAGAGCTTGTAGCAAACTTGTGAAATTTGGAAAAATATTGTGAAGTTCAAATTTGAAAAAATGCATAAGAGCTTACAAGGCACAGCAGCTTTTCGTCTGGCGAGCAATGGTAGTGAATTCAGACTATTGAGTGACAGAGGGCGCCACTTGATTTGATAAAGACAAAACCAAGAAAGTTATAATAAAATTTAGTCTAGCTTCCTGAAAGAGAAATAGAAGAAAAAACACTGTGTGAACTCAGATATTGTTTAATGAGGATCAAATTCAGTTTTCAAATACCTACAAGGTAGATTGCTGTCTAAGTAATATGATAGTTTTCAAAAATATTCCCAGTAAAAGTTACTAGGTATGACCTGTGTATTTTTAAACCCTGAAAATCCCTTTTATAGTACTATAAACTGGATGCACATATTATTATTATGCTTAAATCATAAAATGGGCATAAAGCAACCTATTAAATGTCATAAAAAAATAATGGTGAAAAATACTAGACATTGAGACATCCTCAAGCGAAAATAATGGTGAATTCCATGGTTACTATTGACTTAAATTTTTGGGTGGCTTTCTTACTCAAGCCACGTGCTAGTAGGGCAACTAGCAGGGTGGCATCCTGATGGCGTTCTCAGCCTGTTTGGCCAGACTCTTCAATGGCCAGTCCCCAGAAGAAAGATGGCCCCTTCTGATGGAATCTAGCAGGTGAGGTCCAGGTCCCAACCAGCCAGAGGCAGCTTCCAAGGGATGACACTGCGAAGCCTGGTAACACCGCGAAGACTGATGACTCAGCACAGACGGATAAGCCTGTGAGGACTAAAGGGACAGGGCAGCCTGAAGATCTTGCGCAGACTGAAGGTACAGGGCAGCCTGAAGATCCTGCGCAGACTGAAGAGGCAGAGAAGCCTGACAATCCAGTGCAGACTGCAGATCCAGTGGAGCCTGATAAACCAGCGTCGCTCGAAAAGCCTGCGGGTCCTGAGATGTCTGCAGAGACAGAAGGGCCTGGAAGGCCTGCAGAGACGATGGAGCCGGAGATGCCTGCGGATATGAGATGGCCTGGAAGGCCTGCAGAGAAGATGGAGCCGGAGATGCCTGCAGAGTTGAGATGGCCTGGAAGGCCTGCAGAGAAGATGGAGCCGGAGATGCCTGCAGCGACGAGAGATCCTGCGACGTCTGATGAGGCCTCATATAGCCTCCTGCTCCAGATGGAATCTCTCCGTTGGGAGACTAAAATGGCCACGTGGTCGACACGGGGTACCAAGGAGGCCCACAGATCTAACGGAATAGATCCAAATAAATAACCAGCCTCATATCATAGGAGGAATTGACCGCTAGATTTTCAATGTTCAAAAACTTACCCCAAGCAGGAAAGGCTTCACTTTTGGAAAGGTTCACCGCAAAATAATGGGCGATGCCCATCTTGCCGAGGATGAATGTCGAAGTGGCGTCTCGACACTTTGGGAGGGATAGCCTCCTGCGCCTTTTCAGAAGTTTACATCCCAAAAACTAACAATAAAAAACAGGATACAACTCATATGCAAACTCTGCGCACTAGAGGAAATACAGGATGGCTTTAAGCGCCCTACATGTGACTAAAATACTGACTTGTGATTCGCGCAGAATGAAATGACAGCTACGAAACAACCGAGCATCCCCGACTTCTTCCGACTTGGATTCCACAGGGCCAGAATGAACAGATGCGACACGACCTTGACAAATACACGGAACGTTGGTCTGCGCCTTCCAAAGATGACTAGCGCCAGTACCCTGAAAGTCGTAAAACTATCCTGGCTGCAATAATTCACTTTACCGTCCAATTATTCGCTGCAGGTTCGGTGTAGATCAGGTGCAGGTTAGGTGTAGGTACCCTTGCCCTCATCATTTGACAATTGGCAATCAACTTGATGAAAACGTCTAATGAAATTCCTATATTTCGATGACAGCTCAACAATAGTAAACAAAACAATAATCATTGAAATTACTGATATAAGTATGAGGACCATCAAATATGGTAGAAAAAGGAAATATACCAGCTAAATAATGCACAGAGGCCAAACACCCATCAAAGTCAAGGTCTTGGAAGAAATCCCTGAAGCACAAAAATCCCACACCCAGACTGAAAGAACATCCTAAACCAGGTGAGTACTTCCTAATTGTTATTTGATCAAATTGTTATATTTGCTTGTATTCTCAGGTCGTAGAAGTCTGATCAACTAAGGGAACATCAATATTATCTAGTGTCATGTAAATATGTTATATAAATAAAGAATTTCAGAAACAGTGTCTCAATGCTTTTATATGTGAATTATAAAGATGGAACTGAAAATTCGAGGAAAGGCAATTATCACGTTACACTCACCCCCCAACTGAAAAAAAAAAAATTCTGCCAAAGAAATTCTTCGTCTGAATACTACCCCTAGCAAAGGTCGTGAAGTTCCTCATTTGAAATAGAGAATTCATTTTTACATATAAACAACTTAAGTTAGGCGCGCCCTATACCATCTTACTCCTAAATCTTAACTTTTGCTAAGTCCTTACCTACCCTTAACTACTATTATATACAACTTAGGTACTTCAAATCTGCGTTAAGCCATTTGCTGATTGGCAAAAAATTTTAATCTGATGCTACAGATCCCGTCTCTTCCTCAGAGAGATCGGACATCGACCCATGATAGGGTTTCAAGTCTTGTATGTGCCAAACTCCGGCTTCAGAGCCATCTTCATTTTTAAGGACATAAACTAATTTCGACTTTTTCTTTGCTACTGTGCAAAGTACAAAACGTGGAGCAAGTTTCTGAGCAAAGTTATTACCTGCATTAGAAAGAACAAAATTTTTATTCCACACTTTGTCTCCAACAAGAATTTCTTTATCACGTCTGCGTAGATTATAATACTTAGCGTTTTTCTGATGAGCAGCGTGAATTTCATTCTGAACATCTTCATAAATTTCTGAAATTCAACCTAAATTTTGAATCTAATAATCGCGATCAACTACATTAATATCCATATTACCCTTCCCATAATATTGACCACTACCTGGTACTTCTCTCCCAAAATTTTAAAATGCAGGGCTATATCCAGTCACCTCATGCACACTAGTTCGTAAAGCATAACCAATTTTTGCCAATTCTTTGTCCCATAGTTTATGATTTTTATTTAAACTACTCAACACTAATTTCGTCGCACACCAAAATGTCGTCCCTGTTATAATGTGAATTACTTTTTTCAGTTTAGAACAATTTGAATTTGGTTCACACTGTTAGATAGCCCAGTCCTTCAGCTATAATCTCGTACTTCATTGAAACATGAGGGTATTCACATAAAATCTCTACATGGTGTTTTCCGACACTGTGTAAAATTTCGGAATATTCAAAAGACTCTCAAATGGTAAGAAATTTATTTTTCTCAACTTCGACAACAGAGGCATGAAGATGATCTCATAACCTCGAGATATTTCGCGAATCAACTTCCTATCTTTCTTATTCACAGTGTGATTTAAAAAAATCAACTTTTTGGTTTTGCAGCCATAACTTTTTTCCACGTAAACCGATTTCAGAAATCTTAGGCTCATTTTAAAGATAAAACTCCAGCTAAAGAGATCTGAATATCAGAATTGACTCAAGATGGCTATCAGAGATCTAGAGTTTTCTTGAAAGTGACCCAAATCTGGAACGCCCTCCGAATCTCGGTTAAGAGGAGAATTGAATGAAAATCAACTTGTTCTCGGAAAAACAATTCATTCTGGATGCGTACAAATTTTCCTCGCTCTCAGTAGTCAAGAATTGTGCGTTAGAAAACACAATTGAAACATGTTCTTGCAAAAACATCAGACCATTTCTCCTCGGTAATGCATGGCCCGTAACCAACGTTACAAGAATCACAATGGACTGACAAACCCGACCAGCTAAGGCTCATCATATATGATGTACCAACAACCCTATGCGGTCTCGCATTGTCATCAACGAGAACAAAGTTGTCACCCACATTCGCGTTAGATGCGGCATCGAAACTATCGAAATCTGTTTATGATTCGAAAACGACGTCTTACCTGACTTGTCAGTCACTTACTGTGATTCTTGTAACGTTGGTTACGGGCCATGCATTACAGAGGAAAAATGATCTGATGTTTCTGCAAGAACATGTTTCATTTGTGTTTTCTCACGCACTTTCTTGACTACTAAGAGCGAGAAAAATATGGACGCATCCAGAATGAATTGTTTTTCCGAGAACAAGTTGATTTTCATTCAATTCTCCTCCCAATCGAGATTCGGAGGGCGTTCCAGATTTGGGTCACTTTCAAGAAAACTCTAGATCTCTGATAGCCATCTTGAGTCAATTCTGATATTCAGATCTCTTCATCTGGAGTTTTATCTTCAAAATGAGCCTGAGATTTCTAAAATCGGTTGACGTGGAAAAAGTTATGGCTGCAAAACCAAAAAGTTGATTTTTTGAGATCACTCTGTGAATAAGAAAGATAGGGAGTTGATTCGCGAAATATCTCGAGGTAATGAGATCATCTTTATGCCTCTGTTGTCGAAGTTAAGAAAAATGAATTTTTCACTATTTGAGAGCCTTTTGAATATTCCGAAATTTTACACAGTGTCGGAAAACACCATGTAGAGATTTTATGTGAATACCCTCATGTTTCAATGAAGTACGAGATTATAGCTGAAGGACTGGGCTATGGAACAGTGTGAACCAAATTCAAATTGTTTCAAACTGAAAAAAGTTATTCACATTATAACAGGGGCGACATTTTGGTGTGCGACGAAATTAGTGTTGAGTAGTTTATATAGCTGCGTATAGCTGTGCAAATTGTTCTATTTGTTCTCTCAACATAATTTGCCTGCGGATGATAGTAGGCTGTATAAAAAATGTTAGAATCATAACTTTCAACCAGTTCTTTAATGGATTCACTAATTAACTGCCTCCCATTATCGCAGATAATATGTTGTGGAACACCATAGACAAGAAAAATCTCGTTTTCTAAAAATTTAATTATACTAGCTGAAGTAGCTTTTCTAAGAGGACACAAAACCGGGTATTTGGGTAGCCAATCGCTAACTACTGAAATATACTGATAACCGCTGGAAGTACGAGGTAAAGGACCCATGAGATCAAGTGCTATCACCTGCCATGGATATCGGACCTTTTTCTCAGCCCCCATTAACCCAAATTCAGCATAATTCGGTGAATTCTGTGCAGAACAGACTTTACAAGTTTTTATGTACCGGAAAATGTCTTGCCTCATTTTTGGCCAATAATAAGTCAATTTGATTCTACTGGAAGTTTTGTAGTAACCCATATAAGAGGAAGTTGGAACATCATGACATAACCTGATAATTTCGGTACGTTGGCACTTCGGCACTAAAAGTTTCCAATCTGAAACATTTGAGCTAACAGGACATTTGGAAGGTACCAGCTTATAAACAAAATTATTTCTCACAGACCACTGTGGATAGTCCTCAGGGTTTTCTAGAATTTTGGTGCGTAGATTCTCATGAAACGGCTCTAATTTGTCCAAACTAATTTTAAGGTTGATACTTTCATCTTCCCTCTACTGGGCTTCTAGATAAAGCATCAGGTACAACATTCAATTTTCCAGCCTTATGCTGTATACTAAAATCAAATTGACTTAAACGAACACTCCATCTAGCAATTCTACCAATGGGTTCTTTGATGTTGAACATCCATTTGAGTGAAGCATGGTCAGTAATTAAAGTGAAATGCACCCCTTCAATATACCCTCTAAATTTCTCACGAGCAAAGATACATGCTAAACATTCCTTCTCAGTGACTGTATAATTGCGTTCATTTTTGGAAAGACTCCGTGAAGCAAATGCTATCACCCTCTCATGATCATTTTGAATCTGGGTTAAAACGCACCCTAGCCCTGAGTCAGATGCATCACACTGTATTGTGAATGGGAGTGAAAAATCCGGACTGGATAAAATGGGTGCTGAAACCAAAGCTTGCTTTATGTCCTTGAATGCTTGTTCTGCATTAGCTGACCAACTGATTTTCTGACCTTTTTTCTTGTTTTTCAATAAATCATTGATAGGAGCCATAAGGGTAGAAAAATGAGGAATAAATCTTCGGTACCAACTGCACATACCTGTGAACCGTTTGATTTCTGTAGTATTGCGAGGCTGTGGAAATTCAACCATCGCTTTGACCTTGTTAGGATCAGTCCGTAAGCCAAATTTATCAATGATGAATCCTAAATATTTCAATGACTCTCTGAAAAATTCGCATTTCTCAAAATTAACAGTTAATTTGGCGTCCTTTAGAGGCTTGGCTACTTCATGAAGTAATTTAATATGCTCTTCAAAGGTGGAACTTACTATGATTAAATCGTCCAGGTACACGAAAATATTTGGCTCTAATTCTGGCCCGAAAATGGCGTCCATTAGGCGCTGTTGAAACTGAGCTGCATTAGCTAAACCGAAAGACATTACCTCAAATTGAAAAAGTCCACGTGAAGGAACTGAAAAAGCGGTTTTTTCCTTGGAACTTTCGTCCAGGGGAATTTGCCAGAATGCGCTGCGCAAATCAACCGACGACATATACCTAGAATGGCCTAGCATTGACAAAATTCTATCAACCACAGGTAAAGGGTAACTATCTTTTTTAGTAACTGAATTTAATTTTCTTCCATCGAAGCAAAATCTAAAATTTCCGTCTGATTTCTTAACAAGGAGTACAGGTGAGGACAAATTACTTTTTGAAGGCTTAACTACGCCCAACGACAACATCTTGTCAAGCTCTTTGTTTAGATGCCCTTGCATATAAGGAGACATCACATATTGCCGTTGTTTGACTGCAGGGGCGTCCCCAGTGTCAATGTGATAATTCATCTTATCTGTCCTTCCTAAAGCTTTATCCTTGCCAAGATCTCTGAACAATGCTACTACATTATCAGCGAGTACTGATTCATTCTCTGATAGACTACTCAAGGAGAAAATAAAAATTTCAGGAGTTTCAGTTACATTTAAAGCTGAAACACAATTGATACTACTGATCGAATCTGAGCTAATCTCCCAGTTGTTTTCTTTAAAGTTGATCTTTAGTTCAAATAATTTACAAAAGTCGCTTCCCAAGATGAAACTATAGTTCAGTGAAGGTACTATGAGGAAATGAATTATTTTACATATTTTATTAATACAGATAGGCAGATCAACTGAACCTACTACTGCCTGTCTAACACCATCAGCAGTGCATACAAAACGATTTGATTTGTTAACTTTCAAACCGAATGACTCAATTAAGTATATTCCTTTACTACCAACAATGGAATTATTAGCTCCAGAATCCAAAAGAGCAGTTATCTCTTGATCGAAAATATTCACTGATATAAATGGTCTATTGTCTTGTTCTTTCTGAACAAAGACAGGAGCAGCTGAAACTTCTGAATTTAATTTATTTAAAAATATTTTGCAAAATTTAATCATATTGGATTGTTCTACAGTAGGATATTTTTTCGAAATCGTGGCCTGATCCCATATAGCACACGACGTCCAGTGGACGTCCAGTTCAGGTCCAAATAATGTCCAAAGGTCCATGAACCTAACATGGACGTTCAATGGATGTACAAATAGGGATATATTTTGTAACGTCCAGTACTGTACGCCTTATGGATGTCCATTGGGAGTAAGATATTCGACTTCACCAAAACATCCATATTCCTAGGTTTCAGAACGTCCAAGAAATGAACGACATCGGATCTAAATTGTACGTTCACGAATCGAACGTCTATGTACGATCAATGAATGTACGATTCCGGATATATTTTTCAAGTTCAAAATGGTACGTCTGATGGATGTACATGACTGGATCCAGTTTGTACGTTGACAAAATGGACATGAATGCACGTTCAGTGGATAAACGACCCTGGATATTTATTGTACGTTCAGTTTCGTGCGTCCAATGATTGTCAAGTGGATGTACAATTTTCGACATTATTAAACATCATCCATATCATGGCAGTTCTGGACCGACCTAGAAGAGTACGGTAGTGATCTAAATTGTATGTTCACAAATTGAACATCTATGTACGTTCAATGAATGTACGAATTTGGATATCTATTGTACGTTCAATGTTGTACGTCTTTTGAATGTCCATTGGAAGTTCAATATTAGATATTGTGAAAATTCTACAGTAAGAAGTTTCAGGACGTACATTATTGGATCCAGTTTGTACGTTTACAAATGGTCCGTTTTTGTACATCCTTTGTATGTTGAAAGCTGGACGCACGGTAGAGGGGATGCGAGATGGCGCTCTGATCGGAACATGAAGTGGGGCAACGGAGAGGATATCGATCGAGTCCAGCTCCAAAGTGAACATATTATGTAGACGGCAGACAAGGAGGTTACGCGATTTTGTGTGTTTTATACGTGTTTGTGATGAAATTTAGAATTCAGACTATTTGGAACTGAATCATCCAAAGCATGTATGATGGCACGTAGCATATGTTCCGATATTCCTTTTCATATAACTATTTATTTCACATGATAAATGTGCTCTGATAATGATTTGTGGCGTTGTAGGTAATGCGGAATAGGTATTCCATGATATTCTGTGGGTAACCTATGAGCTTGTGATTTGTTCAGAAAGGACGACTTGGATTTCATATGATATCAGAAATAGAGCTTTAAATTTGTATAGCACTAGTTGAAGTTGAGCTGAATTGCTGAATATGGGACTTAGACAGTTGATTTATAAACTAATCCTCGACTACAGAATACTATGAGTAATACTTTGTTTATCTCTTTTAACAGAAAGAAGAAGACTCAATATATGCCGCGGTGACAGATAACGTCACAGAAGATTCTGGAATGTTCTGGAAACAATCGATGGAACAATTAGAGAGAGAGGTTTGTTTTAAGAAGCTTCTAGAACAAAAAGAAGGAGACGGAAGATCATTCGAGAAGGTTCTCGAACCAAGCCTGTCTAGTTATCTCATATATAAACGGCCGAATAACTGCCGTCGGGGAGTCAAACAGCGAGTGTCAGAGAGACAGTTATATACCGCGTGTTATAAATCGTTTTACATAAATAGTAGTAATAAGTTCGATATAAATCAGTGTTTCTTCAGTTTAAATAAATCAGTTGGAAAATAAATAGTGTCGTGTTCGCTTCTGCACCCGAATAACGTAACAATTGGTGTCAGAAGTGGGATATTCCAGTGTGAAGTGAACAGACCGTTGCAATGAAGAAACTACACGAGTTAAAAGTGGTGGACTTGAAACGCGAGTTGGAGGAGAGAGATCTCGACACAGCAGGGATCAAGGCTACACTTCAGCATCGTCTCGAAGAGTATATGGTGAGCGTAGGTCAAGATCCAGAGACGTTTACCTTCGAGGAACCAGCTTCAGCAGAATCGATGTTGGCTGGGATCTCGGCACAGATTTCTGCTCAGCAATATCAGATCGCCTCTCAGATCTCAGCTCAACGGCAGGAGGTATTGGCTCAGATAACAGCTCAAGTCGCGACTCAGATAGAAGATCTGAAGAAAGAACTGCAGCTCGAAATAGATGAACTGAAGTCACAATCTCGCAGGAGAGCTGCGATGGAAGAGTCAGTGGTTACTACCAATCGAGTGAAGCCGCCTACATTCGATGGAAAAACATCGTGGCCAAACTACCTGAAGCAATTCGAAGCAGCTTCCAAAGCCAATGGGTGGACATCAGAAGACAAAGTGGTAGCTCTCACAGTAGCTCTACGGGGTGATGCACTAAACATCTTGCAAGCCATTCCGGAAGATAAATCCGATAACTACGATTATCTCATCGAACGCCTCAACATGCGCTATGGTCAAAAACATCTACAGCAAGTGTTACGATCACAAATGAAGAACCGTCGACAGGGAGACAATGAGAGCCTACAGGAATATGAAATGGAAGTAGCTCGGTTGGTTCGGTGTGCCTACCCATCAGCTCCTGAGTATCTGATAGACTGTCTTGCTGTCCAAACGTTCCTGGATGGATTGCAAGATATGGAAATGCGGAAAGCGGTTCGGTTGACTCGACCTAAAGACTCTCCCAGTGCTCTGACAGCTGCGCTAGAAATCGAGGCCGCGATAGAAGCTACACGAGAAGCAACAAAATTCCAATTCCAAGCCGTCGATGACAGCATGAACATAGCGGACAGTCCCAGGCAAGATCTAACTGAAGACCTTATAAACGTCATCAAGGGCCTCTCAAATGAGGAGAAGAAACCAGTTCGAGCAGCTGCAGGAAAACTAGAGCGGAATGATCCAAAAAGACCAGTTCACCGAGCCATAAGAATGCAGATGCATTGTCCAGAAGGCCATGTCTACCTGAGTGCTCACATTGTAGTCGTTTGGAGGATAAGGAAGCAGCCCTCTACAGAACCACCGTTGTCAATGAAGATTGGTTACCTGCAGCAATCAAGCAAGAGCAAGAAAAGGACCCAGAACTTCGCAAGCTTCGAGAATGGAAGAAAGCGAATCGCCGTCCTTCTTGGCAAGAAGTAGCACCATCTTCACAGACTTTGAAGGCGTACTGGAGTCAGTGGGACTCCTTGGTATTAGAAGATGACCTGCTCAAGAGGAATCTCGAGAGCGATGATGGGTTGGATAATCGGATGCAGTTGGTCATTCCTAGGAGCCGAGTGTCGGAAGTACTTGGATATGTACATGATGGAACTTCAGGGGGACATCTAGGAGTGAGGAAGACACTGCAGCGGGTACGAGAGCGGTTCTACTGGGTGAACTGCAGTGACGACGTCAGGGAGTGGTGCCGTAAATGCACCGTGTGCTTTGCCAGCAATGGGCCTCATCGTAAACCAAGGGCACCCATGAGACAGTACAATGTTGGAAGCCCTTTCGAGAGGATTGCTATGGATATTGAGGGGCCGTTTCCAGTGACTGATAATGGAAATAAATACATCCTTGTCTGCATGGACTACTTCACCAAGTGGGTGGAAGCGTATGCGATTCCTAACCAGGAAGCCGTAACTGTCGCCGATGTCCTAATGAATCAACTCATCAGTCGTTTTGGGGTGCCATTGGAACTCCACTCTGATCAGGGCCGGAACTTCGAGAGTGAAGTGTTTAAGAAGATGAGCGAGAAGTTGGAAATCAAGAAAACAAGAACAACTCCATTGCATCCACAGTCAGATGGCATGGTGGAGCGAATGAACCGAACCATAGGGAGGTATCTCTGCAAAGTCGTAGATCAACACCAACAAGACTGGGATCAACATCTTCCTTTCTTCTTGATGGCTTACAGATCTGCGGTACAGGAATCTACAGGGCAGACTCCGGCGAAGGTTTTATTTGGACGAGAGATGAGGCTTCCATGTGACTTGGTCTTCGGATGTAGACCTGGTGAGGACATAGTAGGGGAAGATTACGTTACGAATCTGATGAGAAAGATGAACGATATTCACGAATTGGTTCGTTCTAATCTGAAAATTGCCAGCGATCGCATGAAAGACCGGTACGACATCAGAGCTGGGGGTACAGGATACGCAGAAGGAGACTTGGTGTGGTTGTACAATCCACAAAGGAAACGAGGTATCTGTCCAAAACTACAGAGATCTTGGGAAGGACCTTATACCGTCAAGAAGAAGATCAACGATGTCATCTACCGCATCAGTAAAGAACCCAGTGGCAAACCAAGAGTCGTTCATTTCAACAGACTAGCACCATTCGAGGGAACACAAGATCAACAAGTTCAACAAATTTGTCCGGAAGAAAAGGAGCTTACATTCGACGAATTCATTGGGACATACAGTGATTCATCAAAAGCAAGGTTTGGCGTCACCAAGGAAGAGCACCGCGACCTTTTTGCCATTCCTGTAGAATACGCACTAGCTCACTGCGTCGCCGAGGATCTTCAGATGTCTCAAGGAATAGCGAACAAGTTCATGAGGAAGTTCGGGAAGTTAGAGGAGCTTCATCAACAAGGTCCCTCCGTCGGTCGAGCACTAGAAATAGAAGATATCAGCGCTGAAGGAAAAAGGTCTCTGTTTTATCTTATAACGAAAGGAAGATCTTCTGAGAAACCCACTTACAAGGACCTCTGGGAGACGCTAGTCGACTTGCGGAGCATCATACTCGAGAAGGACATACAGAAGATAGCTGTTCCAAAGCTGGGGTGTGGACTGGATGGCTTGAATTGGAGAATTGTAAGGAACATGCTAGAGGTTTTATTTAGATTCACCGGAGTTGAAATTCTGGTATGCTGCTGGAACTCCAAGGGAACTCCAAGAGAGAAGACAGTGCCATGCTATTTCTACCATACTGCACGTTGTAACAATGAAACCAGTTGTCCCTATCTTCATAGTGATCAGAATGCATTCCAGGAGGAATGCGTTTTAAGGAGGGGGCAGTGTAATGATATTCCCCTTGGAGGGGCTTTAGAAACATCAGCAGGAAGGCAGGAGTACAACGATCATCCTGTATCACGCATACCAGATTGCTCTCCTACCTCCCAATGCACTAGCATATTTCCGAACACTCAATATATGCCGCGGTGACAGATAACGTCACAGAAGATTCTGGAATGTTCTGGAAACAATCGATGGAACAATTAGAGAGAGAGGTTTGTTTTAAGAAGCTTCTAGAACAAAAAGAAGGAGACGGAAGATCATTCGAGAAGGTTCTCGAACCAAGCCTGTCTAGTTATCTCATATATAAACGGCCGAATAACTGCCGTCGGGGAGTCAAACAGCGAGTGTCAGAGAGACAGTTATATACCGCGTGTTATAAATCGTTTTACATAAATAGTAGTAATGAGTTCGATATGAATTAGTGTTTCTTCAGTTTAAATAAATCAGTTGGAAAATAAATAGTGTCGTGTTCGCTTCTGCACCCGAATAACGTAACAATATCATCTCTACTATGTTTGAGAAATCAAATCAGGGATATATCCAGCCTCTGCCTATATTCAGAAGTCATACAATATACAAGAGACTCATAATGGCTGGGCCATCCAGAAGTTCGACGTCCAATCAGGTTACGTCCAATGGCCGTCCATGTATGGACTATATGTATTGATGAATATATATTCATAATGTGGTTCTGAAGAGGAGTAATCATTGGGGTTCAGATAGTCACTGTACTGTATGGACGTTCATATAGAATTTGAACTGAACTGTGGTGAGCATCCAATTATACAAGAATACAACTTTATTATTCCTCTCTTTATATATAGGTATATATTATAGCTCTACCTTTTCAGTTTCATTTTTATCGAATTTTGTCTTCAAAAAATCAACTATATCTTGTCAGTTTCTTGAATTAATGCTTTTTCAGGTAGTATGTTTTGATTACTCGAATCTTTCATGAATGTCGTGAGTCGAGGAATATTTAGCCGCTAAATTATGCTGGAAAACCTATTAAAGATTCTGTTTAACTCGACATCATCCTAATTATGATGGCTGAACAAGAGCAGAATGACGAAATTCATGCAATAAATTCCAAGCATATGTTATATCTATATTGAATGATATTACACTGTACCTTATATTTTTTTAATAAATAATATTTTATATGAGTATGGATTCTTTGTTTGGATATTCATTGACTGCTTTCAGTTCATGTCCATTGAACATCCGTACGTCCATTGGACGTCTCTAATGGACATCCACTGACTGCTTTCAATTTACGTCCATTGAACATCCTGAATGTACGTTCATCGAACATCCTGAATGTACGTTCACTGTACATCCTGAATGTATGTCCATTAGACATCCTGAATGTACGTCCATTGAACATCCTCAATGTACGTCCATTGAACATCCTGAATGTACGTCCATTAGACATCCTGAATGTACGTCCATCAGACATCCTGAATGTACGTCCATTGAACATCCTGAATGTACGTCCATAAGATGTTAAATCCAGTGAGCTGTGGACGTTTTCTGGACGTTCCAATGTACATGACTGGACGTTCAATGGACGTCCACTATGTCCATGTTGTACATCCGTTGGACATTCATTGGTCGTACATGTGCTATATGGGATTAAAAGGAGGCGAATGTCGGCCAGAAGAAAAATATTCTACCTCCTGGGTACGTTTCCCGAACATTTTTCACAATTATTTTTAATGATTCCTGGCTCACCACAACCATGACAAAAAACGTTTCTCTTCAGAGTGCAATTATAAAATGTATGGTTAGCCAACTTACGATTCCAACAGATAACTGGCTTTTTTAAATTTTGTTCAGTAATAGTTGTAGCATTATTCAAAGCTCTAACTTCAGACCTATTATTATCAGGACGAGAAAAATTATCAGAACGAGAAGAATTGTTGTAACGTTCATTTTCTACGTTAGGTATATATCCTCAATTAAACACATTGATAAGTAACCTACCTCCATCAACTACCTGGTCATTCACTGTGAAGAGACATCATTTGATTTCTTAGCAACTTAGTAATCAGTTGGCCGATTCAATATCCACTGGGAGCAACGAGACAATGCTTAGCATACCTTTCAGTCCATCTGACTTCTATTGTGATATACATCTAATGAACGATCGCTACGTCCTGCACTGATTGAATTGTTGGTATAAAAGTGGGGCCGTGGGCACTGTATTATTGTTTACGTTGTTTGGAATTTTCGGGTTATATTACTCAAGTAAAGTTAGCTGGAAGCGGACTCGGAGCTGTTCTTCCTTTAGGTGATCATCGGTTCTCGTGCGTTCTCGCACGCCCTCGTGCTAACTGTCAGTCAGGGAACAGTACCTCTTGCACGAAGTGTAGAAATTGTGGGGTAGGGTAAGGTGCGGTATGTCGCAGAAATGACGCGGATTAAGGTGTGTTCGTGCTTGTTCCCAACAGAATTCGACGTTAATACTCAGGCGACCAAAATATACTGGAGATAAGGGTGTTGTTGACATATATAATTTCTTTATTTCTGGTCCCACCATTGATGGAAGTTCATCAAATTGAAGGCACGTTACACGACAGTAATTGAAATATTTATTTGGGTCATTCAGTCGCATTTATCAAATGAGGCTGTACAATCTTTTTATGCATTCAGAAATGCTTCCAACAGTACTTTGCTGATACTGTGAAATTGATTCGTGCAGGCGTGGACATACCTTTATCTGCTGCGCCCTCTCTCCTTGCATTCTGTCCCTAAAGGGATCGTCCCAGGTAATTTTGAATCGATGACCAGTGGATGACTTTGAGTGGGTGTTCTGTCTCTCGTTAGCTCTCTCTCTCTCTCTCTGAAAAGTGGCTTGATTGCGTTTGACTGGCGTCTTCAGAATTATATTTGATTTTCATAATCATCTTTAATTAGGATTATGTTCTGAGGCCGCCATTTAGTGATTTGGGTAGTGATAATTTGTGTGATTCAACGTGTGTTGAAATTTTTGATCGATGACCCAAATCTTTCTCTTGTGAGGATATATTGTCGCCGCAACATTCCATAACCTCACTGGACATCGTGAAGTAATTGACGAGATGGAGAAGTCCTGATTGCAGGTGGGTTGATTAGTTATGTTTTTTTTTTGTTATCATGAGAAAGGATTTCTAACACTTCAAGAATTTTGGGCTGTGTATATTGTGGGGTTAGTAATGGAATTTCGTTTGTATCAACAGCGCCTTAGGGACTGGCTAGATTTCCGATCATCCGTCAAATAGGACTGTCTGAAACTCTAGAAGCTAGATTGGACACTGTCTAGAGGCTAGGTTGGTCACTTTGGAAAACCTGGAAAAACTCTGGTGCCTGATAGAAAGAAACCCCGATTTTAAGGGTAGGTTGATTTAATTTGATTATAGAAGTCACTATCTATTGTAGGCATCAACGGTTACAATATTGATTAAACCTTGTATCTGGAAAATTGTGCCCTACAAAGTGGTTCAGAGAATTAAATTATATAGGTAGCTGATTGAAGTAACTAAAATCACAACAGGCTGTCTAATTGATCTTTGAATATGAGTCCCAGATAAATTTCAGCTAAGTTAATTGATCAAACTAATTCATGAGACATTCTATCAGTCGATCTGTTCATCTCAAAGTTAGTTGGTTCCTCTGTTCGTGGTCTCCTCTTGAATTCCAGTGTGATGGAACTTGACAACTCATTCTGTAGCATCATAATGTAAAAATACCTTCCTACCTGGTCAGTTTAGTGTATCAGTATATCAGATACTCCTAGAATATTTTGCATGTTGTCAAGCAACACATAAAAGTGTAGTGAGTTCTACTTCTGAATTAGAGATCAAGTCTGATTTTGGGAGCCAACTAACCTTTGATAATGCAGGTAAAAATCAGGATGTTAGCTATAATTTGACAAGGCTGTAAAGCAAGGGTTATTAGGTGTTGTTATACTTTTGGGGCAAATGATCAAAAAGTGTCTTATTGGATGACTGCCTAGTCACTGGGGTGGGTGATGGAATCTTAGTCCAGGGGCAAGGGGCTGTTTCTTGGTTTTCTTTTTTTTTTACTTTTCCTGGGGAATTTTGAAAATAGGGAATTGTGTCAAGGTACTGACATTTATCTTCCCCAGGGTTTTAGTTGCGGGTTTGGTTCTGGGACCAAGATTTCCTCGGGTTCGTCAACCCCAAGTACTCGGTGAGGACTATATACAGGGTGGCCCAATCGTAGTCTACATAAGGTGTCCCATGTGAAGCCCCTACCAGGTGGATCACGTGGACTCTATACAGGGTGAACCAGTTAGAGCCTATACAGGGTGGCCCGGACTAGGGCTATACAGGGTGGTCCTGATTCTGCAGTCGCCGAGGGATTTTTGGTGATGTTGACTTTATGTTGAAGTGTTGTTGAATTTATTTGTGCTCTCCCCCATTCTAATGACCTCTCCCTTATGAATTTGCTCAACCGGGATATTTGATTATTATGTTTATGATATTTGAATGATTTGTACCTGTTCTGCGAAACGATAAGCTACCATTAGGGTTTATGAATATCTGCGCATGCGCCTGAGCTCAAGCGACGCATTTACCCCGCACCCTACTTGAATTTTTCTTTTCTCCTGAACGCTTCGTGGAATGGTTCAGTAACTTCAAACTAACTTAGCCATTGTTTGTTTATTATGGTTGAAGGTCATAAGGGTGACCGCATCCCCTCTGTATAGGGTTATTACTTGTGAGTTTCATTAAATGGGGAATTCTTAAGGAACTGTCTTGCATTTATTTTCATTTGTTGGCCCATACAACCTTAGATTTGATAGACTACCACTTGGTAATTTGTGGTAGTCTGTAACGTGCACATTGGGTGTTAGTGGAGGTAATTGAATTACCTGGCGCCCATTTACCGAACCCTCCCATCTCCACTGAAACGCTAGCCGAAGACCTTGGACCCTCGGGTTAATTTCAAGGTCACATTTTTGGCGCCCAACGTGGGGCCTTGTTTTCCTAACTAGTGTCAAAATATTGGTCAAGACAGTTCATTTGTAGTGGGGAAAAAAAAATATTTTTTTTTTGCTTCGATTTCTCCAACTTAGATTTTTTTTTTCTCTTGTCATCTGGTGACTGTATTTGTTTAACTTGGTTGAAAAGAGTTCATCATGTCTCTAGGAATGAAGGTTAATAGATTGAATTCAGAGGAACTCTCTTATGAACTCAAGATAAGAGGGATTGCCCTTGGTACAGTAGAGGAGATGCGACACTCTTTGACCATGGCGAAGAGACTTGAGAAATCCGGAGATAGTATTAAATACCCCAAATATCCCTTCACCGTAGAGGAGGATGAACTCGCCATTGAGAGTAAATTATTAGAATTAGACCCACTCATTAAGGCATTTAACGATTTGGCTACTAGTACTCAATTTGCTAAGCTCCAAACTAAACTAACCCATGTTTTAAATCGCATTGAGCATCTTGATGAGGATAAGTCGGATAAGCGCCCACACTTCCTGGCAAAAGCTCTAGCTTTCCTTAGTGACTTGCAAAGGAAAGCTGATGATTTTGCCAAAATAGACATTCCACCTCAAGTTAGTATTTTGGGGCAGAGTAATTTTGGTAGTTCTATTCCTCCAGCACGTAGGTCCTCGAGTGCTGCGCCATCTCCTACTCGGGCTAGCACAAGCCAGGTTAAACCGGTGTTGCCCATCAAATGGGACTGTAAGTTCTCAGGAGACAAGAAGGGACTTTCACTTAGCGCATTTTTGGAGCGGATCGAGGAGCTCAGAATTGCTAGGCACGTTACTAAACAAACCTTGCTTGAATCTGGTATAGATCTTTTTAGTGGTAGGGCCTACCAATTCTATCTTGCCTATCGTGATGAAGTAGCTAATTGGGATGAATTTGTGAACTTATTAAGGGAAGAGTACTTATCATCAGATTATAATGAAAAATTGTTTGATGAACTACGTAAGCGCACTCAGGGGGCCGATGAGTCCATTGGCATATATATTGCGGTCATGACAGGCTATTTCAATAGGTTGACATGCCCTCTGACGGAGGCTATGAAACTCAAGATTTTGCTGAAAAATATTGCCCCTTTCTATCAAAACCAATTAGGTCTGGTCGACATCACATCGATTTCTCAGTTACGTGAGTTGTGTAGGCGCCTTGAAGCCAGGAAGGAGTCGGTGGAGAATTTCGTAGCTCCCTCAAGAAGAACTTGCACTCTGGAACCTGATCTAGCATATGTAGACGTTGCCGAGGCTTTTGTTGATAATTCTCGTGATTGTGTTCCTGTCGCTTCCAGTCAAGTAGGTAGGCAGCAGGAGGCTCCGGCAAATGACATAATATGTTTCAGGTGTAACAAGCCAGGACATAGGGCAATTGGTTGTACGGTTCGCAGTGGTATGTTCTGTTATCGTTGCAAGAGGGAGGGGGTCACGGTTAGGAGCTGTCCAGATTGTTCCAGGCAGGGAAACGGCAACCGGCGCTCCTAAGGAATCGAGGTAGGTGTGCCGGAGGTGGTGACTCGATTGAAAAACTTCAAGTTATATTAGATTATGTACTGGATCAGGCGGCCGGGGACGAACGACCTTATTTGAAAGTGGACATACTAGGAAAGCAGATATTAGGGTTGTTGGACTCTGGGGCGTCCCGCACGATACTTGGTGGTAGAGGGATGGATGTAGTGCGTGAGTTGGGGTTGCCTCTAGATCGAAGCAAGACCACGGTTTGTTCGGTGGCCAATGGTAATCGCTGTGCCAGTATAGGTGTGGTTGAGCTCCCTGTATCGGTGAAAGGGTGTGTAAAATTGATAGAGGCCATAGTTGTCCCTGAGTTGTCCCATGTATTAATCCTGGGCACTGACTTCTGGAGGACCATGGGAATCGTCCCAAATCTTCGCCAGAACGAATGGCACTTCTCTAAAGACCCCGTCCTGGTTAATGCTGTGGAACATGTGAGTGGGCAAACTCATTTGACGGCCTTGGAGAAAATGAGATTGCAGGCTGTATTGGATCGCAACATGTCGTTAATGGGTGGAGGTCTCGGTTGTACCACGAAGGCTGAGCATGTTATCCACACTGATAGTCCCCCCATAAAGCAGCGGTATTATCGTGTAAACCCTGTTGTACAGAATCAGATAGACAAGGAACTTCAGGAGATGTTAGAGTTAGGGATAGTGGAACCATCTAATAGTCCTTGGTCTTCTCCCATCCTACTGGTTAAGAAGAAGGACGACTCATATAGATTTTGTGTGGACTATAGGAAGCTCAACGCTGTGACAGTTCGAGATAGTTATCCACTACCCCTGGTGTCTGATACACTGGATAAGCTCCGGGATGCCAAGTATCTATCCAGCCTGGATGTGAAATCAGCCTATTGGCAGGTACCTATGGCAGAAACTTCGAAACAATATACGGCCTTCACCGTGCCGAATCGTGGGCTATTTCAGTTCCGACGGATGCCGTTTGGTCTGCATAATGCCCCTGCTACGTGGCAAAGGCTAATAGATACCGTGTTAGGTCATGACCTTGAGCCCTACTTATTTGTATATCTAGATGACGTAGTAATTGTCACCCAGACGTTGGAACAGCACCTGACAGTGTTGGAAGAAGTGTTTCGTAGGTTGAGAGAGGCCAACATCACAGTCAGCATCGATAAGTGTCAATTTTGTCGCCCGGAAATGAAGTATCTAGGTTATGTCGTGGATAGGAATGGCTTACATGTTGACCCAGAAAAGGTGAGCGCAATGCTAGAACTTCCTACTCCGACAAATGTCAGCGAGGTCCGCCGGATTGTTGGAACTTTCTCGTGGTATCGACGCTTCGTCCCTGATTTTTCTTCCATCATAGCCCCAATTACTGGCCTGCTTCGTAAGGGTTGCAAGTTTAGTTGGTCGGATGAATGTGCTAACTCCCTTCGTCGGATTAAGGAGTGTTTGGTGGCAGCACCGATTCTGAGCTGTCCAGATTATGAGAAGCCATTCGAAGTGCAGACGGATGCCTCTGGTTATGGGGTGGGAGCCGTCCTGACTCAGCCGTATCCCGATGGCGATAGAGTTATTTGCTACATCAGCCTTTCACTCACGCGGCAGGAACGGAACTTCACGACCACGGAACGCGAATGCCTAGCTGTACTATGGGCGGTGGAGAAGCTTAGACCGTACCTGGAGGGTGTGGCTTTCACGGTAGTCACCGACCATTATAGTCTCCTCTGGCTTCAAACACTTAAGGACCTGACTGGACGTTTGGCTCGTTGGGCTGTCAGGCTCCAACAATATGATTTTAAGGTTGTTCATAGGAAGGGACGGGACCATATTGTTCCGGATACATTGTCTAGGGCCGTTCCGGTTATCGATGCTGTGGAGGACGGGAATTCCGACACTAAATTTGAGTTCGAAGATGATCGCTGGTATTGTAGAATGTTGGAAAGTGTCAGGAGGAATCCGTTGAAGTTCGCTGGTTGGAGGGAGACAAATGGTCGTCTTTGGAAACATTCGCCCTCTCCATACCCAGAGTTGTCTCCACCTGTAGATTCTTGGAAATTAGTAGTTCCAAAACGTGAACGTCCAGCAATCGTTACTGCGGCCCATGAACCTCCAACTTCTGGTCATGTTGGAGTCTACAAGACACTGGCGAGGGTGGCTACGCAATATTATTGGCCTAAGATGAGGTTTGACATATCCAAACATGTCCGCCATTGTGCTGTCTGCGCGGCTTACAAGGTGTCCAATGATCTTCCTACCGACAAGATGGTTTCGAATCCGAAAGTTGATAGGCCCTGGGAGATGATTTCCACGGACCTGATGGGTCCTTTACCGAGGTCGAAACGTGGTAATTCGTATATATTGGTGGTGACGGACTATCTTAGCAAATTTCCCCTCTTGTTTCCCCTCCGAAAGGCAACGAAGGAGGCGATCATCCGCAAGTTGGAAGATGAAGTATTTTTGATATTTGGTGTCCCTAAGGTGATAATTTGTGACAATGGGCCACAATATCGAAGTAAGGAATTTGGTAAATTTGCTGAAAGCTATCAGTGTCGAATCAGGTTCAATGCTCATTATCTCCCACGAGCCAATCCAACTGAAAGGGTGAATCGTTCCATCAAGACCATGTTGGCTATGTATGTGTCAGACAACCATCGAAGTTGGGATGAAAGTCTCACTAAAATCGGGTGTGCCCATCGAACATCGAAACATGAGGTAACCAAACTCACACCATTCTTCATCAACTTCGGTAGGGACATGAAACTCTCAGGGGCTGACTATGTGTCTAGTAGAGAAGTAGGCATCGAGGACGGTACATCGGAGTGTGTCAGTAGCAAGAATGAGTCTTTTAGGAGGATGTTTCAGGAAGTACGTGAACGCCTTGAGGTAGCTGGGAAAAAGGCGTGCGATAAATATAATCTTAGACGTCGTCACGTTGAGTACTTCCCGAATCAGTTGGTTTGGAAAAAGAACTACGTCCTCTCAGATGCAGCCAAGTATTTCAACCAGAAGTTGGCTCCTAAGTATGTCGGACCCTTCGTGATACACAAACGAATTTCACCTTGGACCTATGAACTGCGGGATGCGGCCGGGAATGTGAAAGGTACCTGGCACACGAAAGACCTCAAGCCTAGTCCGGAAGATGAGTAGACCTCGTGAACATGGGCTCTGCAGGAAGGGGCCTGAGAATACTCCTGCCGGGGCACGACCAGCCGGTGGGTAAAAGTCCCACAACTGGCCACACTCAAACCTTTTTGGTCTGGTTCCCAATTAGTAGGCTATCACGGTGTTTGGTATTGAATCATGTTCCCGCTGGGTCTAGCAGTTCATGGCTTCTGGACAGTGATATTGTTCCTCCCGTTCTCGTCTCGTGTCTATCTGTTATGTAGGGTAGCCGTTGTTTCTTGGGTGGTGAGGTAATCGGCAGGCGACCTCAAAATTTTACTTGATTTTCGAAATCTTCCTTTACTGGGATTACATTTTGAGGGTGCCATTTACTGATTTGGGAAATGTTAGTTTCGTGGCTTGACGTGTGTTGACATTTTTGTCCCAAATCTATCTCTTTGGAGGATCTGATGTCGTGACGCCACCGCCATCTTTGCACCGACGGTCTACATATCGCTGTGTCGGGGCGGAGGTGGGATGTCTTGGAACACATAGTTTCGAGATAATCGACATTTAAGTTTTAAATTGGGGATATATTGAAATGATTGAATTTTGGGCATTTTTATTTCTGGATATGTTGTTGTTAATTCTGGGTACTCTCCCTATACTTCAGCAATATTTTCTCATACTCATAATCGAAACTGTTTCAAGATGTCGGGCCCTTGTTCTGGCACGGTGATATCGTAGGTACAGTTTGTACTGCCAATAGAGAGTTAGGAGTCCCTCGGGTTGAACCGTAGTTGGTATTCGAGAAGTCTATGATCGTAGTCACCTACTCCGAGCCGTTCATGTACCGTTTGGGTGTTTAAATATATTTTTTGTTTATTTGCGCGAGGGTTTTTGTTTGGTAGGGACCTATTCGTAGTGGGGGCGGGCAGGCCGCGTTCCCGGTTTCAGGGTTACGTGCTCGGGGCTGGAGAACGAATCCAGGAGCTGACCGGTCGACGGAATCGCGAGTTGCCTACGGGCGCCCGTCACTATGGCCCGTCAGTACTCCTGAATTCGGTCAAAGGTCCCTGGGCCGAGGGAGCGCGGGATTGTCCGCCGCACTGCGTTGTGGAACAATCCCGAATGTTTTGTTTGATCTCGCACCGGCATCAGCGCCGTTTCAGGGTGGTGGGCCCTCCTGTCCACTAGGGTTGAACTGGCAATCCTTGGGGTTACCCCTAAATCAAAATTTGATTTTACATTTTCGGCTTTCCATTGCGGGTGTCCAGTGCGGCACGGATGGCGGGCTCGGTCGGCCGTGCGCGTGTCGGCGCGTCTGAGGGTTGCTGATGTAATGTCGACCAGAGGGCTGGTCCACGACGCGTCTGACATCTTCGCGAGGGCCCCTCTGAGGCTCCCTTGGAACGCCGACACTCGGGCGATCGTCAGGATCATCCATCTGTGGGGCGACTGGGACCCAAGATGTCTTAGGACATATCTTGTACCAAGAAGGGTACAAGTTTAAGTGGGGATAACGGGGGTGATAGCAGTTCTGAGTTCCCGGTTTGCACATGTGCGCTTGGGGTGTAGAATTCCGTGTATTCGTTATTTGGGCCTTTCGTAGTTACTTGGATTGGCAATTTTTTGTTGTTGTTTATTTGCGCGAGGGTTTTTGTTTGGTAGGGACCTATTCGTAGTGGGGGCGGGCAGGTTGCGTTCCCGGATTCAGGGTTACGTGCTCGGGACTGGCGAACGAATCCAGGAGCTGACCGGTCGACGGAATCGCGAGTTGCCTACGGGCGCCCGTCACTATGGCCCGTCAGTACTCCTGAATTCGGTCAAAGGTCCCTGGGCCGAGGGAGCGCGGGATTGTCCGCCGCATTGCGTTGTGGAACAATCCCGAATGTTTTGTTTGATCTCGCACCGGCATCAGCGCCGTTTCAGGGTGGTGGGCCCTCCTGTCCACTAGGGTTGAACTGGCAATCCTTGGGCTTGCCCTAAATCAAAATTTATTTTACATGTTTCGGCTTCCATGGCGGGTGACCAGTGCGGCATGGATGGCGGGCTCGGTCGGCCGTGCGCGTGTCGGCGCGTCTGAGGGTTGCTGATGTAACGTCGACCAGAGGGCTGGTCCACGACGCGTCTGACATCTTCGCGAGGGCCCCTCTGAGGCTCCCTTGGAACGCCGTCACTCGGGCGATCGTCAGGGTCATCTATCTGTGGGGCGACTGGGGCCCAAGATGTCTCAGGACATATCTTGTACCCAGGGGGTACCTGGTACAAGTTTCAAGGGGTATAGATAGTAGGAATTTTAGTTTGTTTTGAGTCTAGGGAAAAATTTGCGGGCAAATTTCTTGAAGTAGGGGGGGGATTTGTAACGTTCATTTTCTACGTTAGGTATATATCCTCAATTAAACACATTGATAAGTAACCTACCTCCATCAACTACCTGGTCATTCACTGTGAAGAGACATCATTTGATTTCTTAGCAACTTAGTAATCAGTTGGCCGATTCAATATCCACTGGGAGCAACGAGACAATGCTTAGCATACCTTTCAGTCCATCTGACTTCTATTGTGATAAACATCTAATGAACGATCGCTACGTCCTGCACTGATTGAATTGTTGGTATAAAAGTGGGGCCGTGGGCACTGTATTATTGTTTACGTTGTTTGGAATTTTCGGGTTATATTACTCAAGTAAAGTTAGCTGGAAGCGGACTCGGAGCTGTTCTTCCTTTAGGTGATCATCGGTTCTCGTGCGTTCTCGCACGCCCTCGTGCTAACTGTCAGTCAGGGAACAGTACCTCTTGCACGAAGTGTAGAAATTGTGGGGTAGGGTAAGGTGCGGTATGTCGCAGAAATGACGCGGATTAAGGTGTGTTCGTGCTTGTTCCCAACAGAATTCGACGTTAATACTCAGGCGACCAAAATATACTGGAGATAAGGGTGTTGTTGACATATATAATTTCTTTATTTCTGGTCCCACCATTGATGGAAGTTCATCAAATTGAAGGCACGTTACACGACAGTAATTGAAATATTTATTTGGGTCATTCAGTCGCATTTATCAAATGAGGCTGTACAATCTTTTTATGCATTCAGAAATGCTTCCAACAGTACTTTGCTGATACTGTGAAATTGATTCGTGCAGGCGTGGACATACCTTTATCTGCTGCGCCCTCTCTCCTTGCATTCTGTCCCTAAAGGGATCGTCCCAGGTAATTTTGAATCGATGACCAGTGGATGACTTTGAGTGGGTGTTCTGTCTCTCGTTAGCTCTCTCTCTCTCTCTCTGAAAAGTGGCTTGATTGCGTTTGACTGGCGTCTTCAGAATTATATTTGATTTTCATAATCATCTTTAATTAGGATTATGTTCTGAGGCCGCCATTTAGTGATTTGGGTAGTGATAATTTGTGTGATTCAACGTGTGTTGAAATTTTTGATCGATGACCCAAATCTTTCTCTTGTGAGGATATATTGTCGCCGCAACATTCCATAACCTCACTGGACATCGTGAAGTAATTGACGAGATGGAGAAGTCCTGATTGCAGGTGGGTTGATTAGTTATGTTTTTTTTTTGTTATCATGAGAAAGGATTTCTAACACTTCAAGAATTTTGGGCTGTGTATATTGTGGGGTTAGTAATGGAATTTCGTTTGTATCAACAGCGCCTTAGGGACTGGCTAGATTTCCGATCATCCGTCAAATAGGACTGTCTGAAACTCTAGAAGCTAGATTGGACACTGTCTAGAGGCTAGGTTGGTCACTTTGGAAAACCTGGAAAAACTCTGGTGCCTGATAGAAAGAAACCCCGATTTTAAGGGTAGGTTGATTTAATTTGATTATAGAAGTCACTATCTATTGTAGGCATCAACGGTTACAATATTGATTAAACCTTGTATCTGGAAAATTGTGCCCTACAAAGTGGTTCAGAGAATTAAATTATATAGGTAGCTGATTGAAGTAACTAAAATCACAACAGGCTGTCTAATTGATCTTTGAATATGAGTCCCAGATAAATTTCAGCTAAGTTAATTGATCAAACTAATTCATGAGACATTCTATCAGTCGATCTGTTCATCTCAAAGTTAGTTGGTTCCTCTGTTCGTGGTCTCCTCTTGAATTCCAGTGTGATGGAACTTGACAACTCATTCTGTAGCATCATAATGTAAAAATACCTTCCTACCTGGTCAGTTTAGTGTATCAGTATATCAGATACTCCTAGAATATTTTGCATGTTGTCAAGCAACACATAAAAGTGTAGTGAGTTCTACTTTTGAATTAGAGATCAAGTCTGATTTTGGGAGCCAACTAACCTTTGATAATGCAGGTAAAAATCAGGATGTTAGCTATAATTTGACAAGGCTGTAAAGCAAGGGTTATTAGGTGTTGTTATACTTTTGGGGCAAATGATCAAAAAGTGTCTTATTGGATGACTGCCTAGTCACTGGGGTGGGTGATGGAATCTTAGTCCAGGGGCAAGGGGCTGTTTCTTGGTTTTCTTTTTTTTTTACTTTTCCTGGGGAATTTTGAAAATAGGGAATTGTTTCAAGGTACTGACATTTATCTTCCCCAGGGTTTTAGTTGCGGGTTTGGTTCTGGGACCAAGATTTCCTCGGGTTCGTCAACCCCAAGTACTCGGTGAGGACTATATACAGGGTGGCCCAATCGTAGTCTACATAAGGTGTCCCATGTGAAGCCCCTACCAGGTGGATCACGTGGACTCTATACAGGGTGAACCAGTTAGAGCCTATACAGGGTGGCCCGGACTAGGGCTATACAGGGTGGTCCTGATTCTGCAGTCGCCGAGGGATTTTTGGTGATGTTGACTTTATGTTGAAGTGTTGTTGAATTTATTTGTGCTCTCCCCCATTCTAATGACCTCTCCCTTATGAATTTGCTCAACCGGGATATTTGATTATTATGTTTATGATATTTGAATGATTTGTACCTGTTCTGCGAAACGATAAGCTACCATTAGGGTTTATGAATATCTGCGCATGCGCCTGAGCTCAAGCGACGCATTTACCCCGCACCCTACTTGAATTTTTCTTTTCTCCTGAACGCTTCGTGGAATGGTTCAGTAACTTCAAACTAACTTAGCCATTGTTTGTTTATTATGGTTGAAGGTCATAAGGGTGACCGCATCCCCTCTGTATAGGGTTATTACTTGTGAGTTTCATTAAATGGGGAATTCTTAAGGAACTGTCTTGCATTTATTTTCATTTGTTGGCCCATACAACCTTAGATTTGATAGACTACCACTTGGTAATTTGTGGTAGTCTGTAACGTGCACATTGGGTGTTAGTGGAGGTAATTGAATTACCTGGCGCCCATTTACCGAACCCTCCCATCTCCACTGAAACGCTAGCCGAAGACCTTGGACCCTCGGGTTAATTTCAAGGTTACATTGTCATGACGAGAAGAATTATCAGGACAAGAAAAGTTATTTGAACGAGAACGACCATTACCTGATCTGTTAAATTTTTGGGTATTCGAATTTCTAAAATTTCTGGATCTAAAATTTTGATTGAATTTCGATGTACTTGGTGAACTGCTAGTTCCAGCCTCATCACTCATTGCCATATTATCGTATCCCAGGGGACTAACATTAGACTTTCTCAAAAAAGATTTATCCTTATTATCTCTGAATACTTCTTCCAAAGTTTTTACATCTTTTATTAAATCATCTACTGAATTATTGCTGTTAAGAGACAGTCTATCTACAAATTCATTTCTTAAATTTTCCTTTATCCATTTTATTCTGGTAACAACTGCAGGAGAAGAACTAAGGCGGTTAAAAAGTTGTTCCATGACAGCTACAAATATAACAATTGATTCATCATCACTTTGCTTTCGATGTTTGATGGATTCTTATAATTCTTCATCGTAATCCTTGTTAAGAAAATCCTGCTCTAACCTAACAGTTAACGAATCCCAATCCTTAACATTCCCTGATTCTTTGATATGCCTTAACCATAGAAGGGCTTTTCCTGAAAATAAATCTACAGCTGACTCAAATAGCTGGTCATTTGAAACATGTCTAGCTTCTGCTAGTTCATGGACTCTCTCTAAAAATGACTTGACACTGTATGTCTTTTTAGTACCGTCAAACTTGACATCCCACTTGTACAATGAAACTGGCTTGAATGATGGGGTTGAAACTTGAGCAAAATTAATGGAATTCATGAAAGATTGTGATAAATCCATTACAGGGACAGGAGGCGCCCCTGGAGTCACAACACGGTCTTCAAGTTCAGACTCCAACAAAATACAGGTGGCATATGATTCCTGTTTAAAAGTAATTTCTTCCCTAACACCAGTTGATACATCTAAACGTTGAATACGGGCACTAACATGATTAAGTCTAGATCGTAGCCTTTGATATACAAAGTCACTAGTTGAGCCTTCAAAATCCATAATTGATGACCTAATATTGTCCAGCGATGCCTGAATTTCCACAGACTCAGTTTCGAATGGTACAGCAGGGCCTGTTAAAGAAATTGGAGAGGGGTTGCGCTTTGACATGGCCTTGGCAAGAATTTTTCTTTTATCGTTCATGTCCCGATCAGTTACAATTCCTCGAATCCTCAGTTCATAATTCAGTTCATTAATGAGCAAATGTTTTGCTTTAATTCCCTCCATCTTGGGGCAAGTAAAATTCAAATTCAATGAAAAAATTCAAGTTAATAAAGGCGTAGTTAAATTTGGAAAAAGTTAAGTCACAATGTTATCAAAAAATATTCAGATATATTTTGAATGAGCAAAATATTCCTAAATTTGGAAAAAGTTGAGTTACAATTTCAAAAAAATATTCAGATATATTTTATCTGATCAAAATATCCCAAAGTATTCATTTACCTACTGAAATTCACCCTGTAGGTTTGTTCAGAATTCAAAACTAAAATTGGTGTTCCAACAAATGTCAGAAATTTTCAAAAAATAAATGAAAATGTTCAAAAGGTGTTTCTTGTTCCACCTTGTATATTGAATTTTTCAAAACTAAGAAATCAGCCTGTGTAAGCTGAATAAATACCATGTTCAGTCTTAAATAACCAAAATCAAACAAAATCACCAAATCAAACTCAGTGACACTGAGTCCAGGTTGATATCAACCCCATTGAAAATTCAAAAAAATATAGAAATAAATGGTCAACCCACAAACTCTAGTGAGTTCAAAAAATAATAATGAATCCCAATTAGGTTGAAAGCACATAAGAAAATGAAGAAATAAAATCTCCCTATAAATTCATCAAATCACCCTGTATGTGGTCCAAGGAAAAAATATTTGAGTAAGAAAGCAAGTCCTATAATTAAAGTGAATGGTGTAATAATTTTTAAATCAACAACTTGAGTTCACAAAGTGTTATTCCAGTACTGAATTTTTGAAAATGAATAAGAAAAGTTATTTCACCCAATGGTCACTCGGGCCCCACGCTTTAAGGCGTCAAATTCTTGTAGCAAACTTATGAAATTTGGAAAAATATTGTGAAGTTCAAATTTGAAAAAATGCATAAGAGCTTACAAGGCACAGCAGCTTCTCGTCTGGCGAGCAATGGTAGTGGATTCAGCTTATTGAGTGACAGAGGGCGCCACTTGATTTGATATAGACAAAACCAAGAAAGTTATAATAAAATTCAGTCTAGCTTCCTGAAAGAGAAATAAAAGAAAAAACACTGTGTGAACTCAGATATTGTTTGATGAGGATCAAATTCAGTTTTTAAATACCTACAAGGTAGATTGCTGTCTAAGTAATATGATAGTTTTCAGAAATATTCTCAGTAAAAGTTACTAGGTATGACCTGTGTATTTTTAAACCCTGAAAATCCCTTTTATAGTACTATAAACTGGATGCACATATTATTATTATGCTTTAATCATAAAATGGGCATATAGCAACCTATTAGTCGCAACTCAGATGGTTTTGGTAGATTATTTGGCAAACGGCGTGTCCACCACATGTCGCAACTCAGATGTTGCCCTCCTATAGATCGCAACTTGGCTACTCGCTTGGCTTGATGAGAGGATTTTGATCATTTCACCACCCAACCATATTCATCCCCAAATGAAGAGTCAAGATTGTTTTCGTATAAAATTAACATTTATTGATTTAATGGGAAAGTCGTGAATAAATGCTTCTTGCCACATGACAAAGTAGCAGAGACAAACCATTGTAAATTACCAAAGGGAACACAACACAGAAAAAACAAATCAGATAGAACATGGAAAACAGTACTCACATCATGACATCTAACATGGGGTTGATCAGCAGGATCAAAGTCGGGAAGACGGTACACATTTTGGCAGCAACTCGTGAATAAGTAACTCATTTACGGAATCAAGTAAAGTGTTATCGAAATGCATAATAATAGTAATGAATTAGTAATCAGTAATCAGTAATGAATAATCAGTAATAATGAATCAATAATAATGAAAAATCAGTAATGAATAGCTTATCGATTCGGAATCTATTTATATTTGGAATCGATGCTAACATTGCAATTTTCCGCAATGGCAATGTTCGATACCGGGCGTCTAACTAAGCCCGCATCGCAAGCTAAGCGGTTTCATGCAAATTTTACCGGAACTAGAGTCTATGAACTCCGCTTTGACCTGATCGAAACGCTGTACAAGATGTTTTAATTTGGAAAAGTTAATTCATGAATATAGATCAAGAAATGAACGAAAGTTATTTCATAGACATTTGTAATTCTTGACACATCTCCCCTGTTTGACGAAGCTGGCCCCACAGCTTCAAGTGTCTATATAACTACCTATATACATGATACAAAACAATAATCAAATCGAATAATGAGTCAATCAAATGAAGTACCTAGGTGATCGAATGAAAAAAATAAAAAACATAAAATTGTGTGAAAATCATACCTACATCAATGATAAATAAAAACATTTCATAAAAAAAAATCGTTAGTTGAAACAGGAGATGAACAAATGAAAAGAACTTGTGATAACTGTCCATTAGATGAGTCTATTTTCTCCGCGTATGTAAGAGTTTCAAAGAGGACCACACTGAAAATCACTTGGTCCGGCACTACACTTTAATTGTTTGTTGACACTGAACTCTGTCCTTCCAGTCATCTGAGGTTGCAGTTCCATTTTTCATATGTTCGTAATGTAGGTCAGCGATGTTTTGTTTTACTCGTAACTTGATACATCCATAACATCGATATCATTACATGGTAGGATTGATGCACGAGAGATCTGTGAGAAGGTCTGACGGCGTCCAATCTCGCCTGGGAGGGAACACTAGCTCTCTGATGAGACGTTCTCTATGGCAGTGTACGGTTCAGCTTATAGACTGCGATTGCTGCGTACTTTGGATGCTGCGCTCTATCGTCTCTGGAGAAAAATCGAGAAGAGATTTAGGAGAGTATCTCTGTCTCTTTATATGCAGATAACGGAAATTGCTGAATAAGTAGTTTATCGTCCATTGCTACTAGTGCTTCGTTTTCGCAATGATTTCGGTAGTTCGGTACTATCTATACTTATAATCGGCGTGATTTTCGTATAGTGAGTTGTAGTGCGAACTTAATCGCTTGGGAATATAGACATTACTTTGGTTACTGTATTGACTTCCTGTAGTCGGGGCTCTGGTAAGTTTTGTCTATTGTGCACTTGTTCATCATAACCTCGTGGAAATTTCGTCTAGGTTTCGTGGATTTTGGCTGCCTTTTGGGCTCCTGTAGCGTCGGAAAAGCATATCGTCATGCGAATTGGGCAGCTCTTCACGGGGCAGCGTAACTACCATTTCGAGGCACATCAGGCGGGATACAAAGTAAGTTGCTTGGGGCATGCATCCTATAGTTGCGATATATCGACTCGGCTTATTCATTCCGTGATAACTGCATTTTCCAATTTTCCAGGGCTCTCTACCATTCGAATTTCATCTACTAGATGACTCCAGGAACGATGGAACTTCCCATGGACCAAAACACCTTTGACGTGGTATATGGGCCTATGACTGTTTGTGGTTCAGGTCGACTTCTTGGGCTGCATCTGAGTGGTGCCATCAAGTGTGGTTCTTCGTTTCACATGTAACAAGAGAGAAAAAATATCGGCAGTAAGTTCATACAAAAGAATACATATAAAACTACCTAACTAGTTATAAAATAATTGAATATTATCGACGTAACTTTCTCGAGTAATGATCTCTAAAAACTTCCTAAATTAGTTCAAACAAAATTATTTTCTCATGATTTTCCTGCTGCTTATCTTGAGTTCATCAAAAAGATAGGTCTCAGTACAGGAAAATCAAGATATACCTTCTTCTACTACCCTTTTGAAGAATCTCTTTTCCACTCTGTATGAAATTGTTTGTGTTGCCGAACAATTTCTGTTCAAATTATAAGAAAGAGATTATTTCTTGTGTAGGAATAGGAATGACACACCCGTATTCTTTAATTTCATTTTAATTGCTTTTTATTCTTGTTTTCATGTCAACGTGACTGCCTTGAGGAGTATTGCCTATCTTTATGATAATTTCAATATTACCAAATTTTCTTTTCGAATATCATAAATGGTTTGTCACAAAAAAAAACAAATCTTCCTAAATGATATTTATCATAAAACAACTACACTCCTGGCTAATACCTAACGACGAGCATTGAATTACATATGATGAATATCTAGGTATTTTGTGGAAACTTCATCTCGTACATCCTGAATATCATTAACCTTGTATCTGCCATTATTTACTCTAATCTGACAATTCACTTTGTCCCTATTTCTCTTCATATCGCGAGAAAAACATATTATTTCATACATCTATCGTCTCACTTTGAAACGAATACATCGATTTGCACTTTCGAGTGCCTTCACGTCATTATATCTCTCTTTCTTCACGCATCACATTTACTACGTGACAATAACAAAATAACATCTTTACACTTATTCATACACCATGGCTTGACAGCTGATTTGCAACTATTGTTGTTATTCATCTTCGAGGCGTCCCTCTCATCTTGCATTATCATCTGTCATAAGCGTATCATATTTCAACATAATGCTCCATAATAAATCTTACTTCATCAGATACAACTTTCTGTTATGTTCTAGTAATTCGCATATTCAGTATTTTTCCCGAGATTCTATTTCCAAGTACATATACATATTTAATCACTTACATAAAAAATTGAGATCTTGTCTTGGACATAACAATACATATACATAAAACAAACTATATTGACAAAAAGTATAGGTACGCATACAGGAATAGTTAGGTGGTAGTGTGGGTGTGTCATGTTCATATTCGCAATATGTTCAATATTTGGGGAGTGACAAAATTCTCCATTATTTTTTACACTTTTGTATATGTTTTATCTCCAACTTTAATTATGACTTCTAGTTGACATCCAATGGGACTTGGTATTGCTAAGTGCAATATACTATTTAGCTATATACAGAAGGTATATTTTTTAATTATTCAGTAGTTAATTTTTCATTTCTCAAAATTGCGTCGCTCTCGAATCAAAATTTCCATACTCATGCAAAGTGCATGACATGCTTTGTCAATGATTGCCAATAATTTTCATTGTAATTTATGAATTTATTGATTCTGAATATATGTACATACACCTCCTACTAGTTACGTTATTTTCATATAGGTTGACTACTCGATTCTGATTTGGCTATAGTTAGGCACCTCTTGGAAAATATTATTAGTATTATCAAACAATGAAAATCTCTTAGTTTTATTTTGAAATAATTGGTACTCTTATTTATTTTTTCTACAACAGATAAGTATACTGGATATGTAGAAGAAAAAAAATATGTTAATTTTGAAGAATTAAACTCAATACAGAAATTGTGTTAATCCGAGTTCAGTTGGTTTTAGCATTCCGAACTGAAATACACCAACAGAAATGCCTTATACGGAAAAAAATCCATATAGAAGCAATTAGGTTTTGGCATGCCGAATTGTGAGCAAATTCTAGCTAGTGCCTCGCGAAAAATACTCCTTCTGTGAATTTTGTTTATGGCTTATTTTATTATTTTACAGGTTATTCAGATGTTAGTTAACACAAAAGTCATCATTATAATGCGGTTCTTCATTATACAAATTGAAATTTCCTTAATCTTGTTTTCTTTCACAAAATAACTTGCACATTTTTGTTTTATTCAGTCTTTCAAATATTCCGATTCATTCATTCTTCATGTTATCATTCTTTTGACATTTCATACCTCATTCAATCCGATATTCTATCATCCATAGGCGATTCGAAAAATAGGCCTTTCAGCGCTGAACTTAGTATAATTATTATTCTCAATCTTCTACTTTTCGAATCCTCTATTTTTTTCCAAACTATACCTATACCATTCACCACATGTACAAAACATTTCATCATTCAAACTGAATTATCAACTTCGGTTTTATTTTTTAATATTTATAAATAACTTTTATGAAACTTTCTGCTCTTGAAAATGTTTTGTTCGTTATAGAATCATGAAAAAAAAACTTCATATCAACAATACTACCAAAATACGTACACCATAAAAAAATCTCTACTCATCACTCTTCAATAAAAAACAACATGCTCATAACTTTTTCATCTGTCTGTATTCCTTATATATCAACTTTTCCCAAAGATCTCATAGGACCTGATTTCATCAGATCATTCCTACGAAAACCTCTATGCTTCAATATCAATCATATTCATCTCATAAACATATATATCATATTCATCTCAAAAAATTATATATCATCTCATATCATATCATCCCATCTCATAGCATCGTAATAAAACGCAAATCAGAGGCAGTCGTTCAATCCAGTCATCAGGATTTTCTTCCACGACCAATCTCTGATATACCGCGCTTCTCCAAAAGTATATTCAACCAATTATACTCAATATTCATCATTATCAACTTATTGATAGACAAACCTACACGGGTGGACGTTCAACCTATACTTTAGGTCATCTGCCACGTTTGCCTGTGTAATTACTCGTCTATGGAAAAACTCTCAATATAAAATCAATACAATTCTTCAATTCTCATTATTCATTCTGTCAACAATATTCAACTTCACGGAATTTCGAATATTTATTGAATTATTTGTCTAGTAGCCAAGCACACGTGATTATAGAACTAGCTAGCTCAAATAACCCGATAAAATTTGTTATATTCTGGTAGTACGAAATGTTTCAAAAAATATATGTATCAGATATACACAAGAGCAGAAATGCAACAAATATACTCAAAAAATGCATTAGACACTTAGAAAAACTAAAAAACCATTCAAAAAATGCCGGGAGATATTTCAATCTCAAGTTTATATCAATGTTTCATTCACAAATTTCTCAACTGAATAACCTGTGTATTCATCAACACTTCGTTGATAATTATTAATTCTCAAGAAAAGAAAGTTGATAGCTAAATTCGAGTAATTTCACCTGAAAACAACTCGACCAATATCATAATTCAATATTTGGGTACATGCCTACTTATTGAAATTACTAACTCTTCAAAATTATTCTTATATAGTCTTAGTGACTGGTGGCTAACCATTATATAGCAGTCTGAAAAAATCATTGAAATCTCTAGGAAAGTATGCATAAATATAATTGTTCAAAAAAAACTACCTATGCACATCGAGATGTCATCATTAAATCCATCCCAGATCTAGTATCTTCATTAAATACTACACACATCATGGAAATGAGCGCCTGTTATTTTTCTATTTAGTTGAAAGTAAGCAAGGTCTATGAACTCATAGAAAGCAAAACTGTTGTCAGCAAAGTTGAATTTCGCAAGTGGAGGTATGCCTACTAAGGGCATTATGCTACAGACTTGCACTTATTCATTGCATCGTAGAAAAAAAACTATAATGTTCCAATCAATATTGACTTCGATTTTTTTCTTGATGGATGAATAAAAAATATCTACGTTTACCTAGCTGAAGATCTCTAAAAATATTGTTGAATCAAATTGAGAATCGAGTAGGTATCATGCATAATTATCATCCTGTGTATTGATTAAACAAAGCTGAAGATACCTATATGTTTTACCTTCAAAATATTCGATAAGTAATTGTATTAAAAAGTAGGTATGATTCAAAATAAAGTATATAGTTTAATAATTAGAATTGAAAGCACTTTTTGTAGGAAATACAGTAAATAGCATTATTGAAGCAAAAACGTATTGAAAAAAACACCTGAAATGATTTTCAAATGTACGATTATGTTATAGATCGTTATTAAAACCTAATGTTACCTATGTGTTGTGCCCTAAACGAAGAGGAAAAAAAATGTTTTTTTGAATAAAGCATTCACTAAAATGTTATCTTAACATAATATCAACTAGTAAAATATGTTAGCGAATATGTAATACTACGACCCTTTTCCCTACGAGCTGGAAAAATTATTCTTAAAGACACTAATTTATTGCCCTAACAAAAAAAATCTTATCTTGAATTCTGAAAATATACTAATACTAAAGGAATACTGAGAACTTGCTAGTCAATATTTCGAAAAAAACTCTATCAAGATTATGAGTGATTGCAAAAAATTGGTCGGTATTGAATCCGGATTCTGAAAATCAAAAATCAAAAGTTATAAATAAAAATTACTGAGCCTGCACGTTTGTCAGATATTTCTCAACCTGTTTTTCCAAATGTACCTATTTTTATCTACAAAATTCACGAAATAATCTTATTCTCAATTTTTGCTGTGCTATTTCTTCATGGGTTAGTTGAACTGTGGGGTTTACAGGGCGTACTGGCATTTGTTCAGTGGCGTAGAATGTATAGTTAGTTTTAAAAGTTTGAAATAAACGCGATTTTTGAGTTTTTTCCAAGTCTAGTTTTATTTTTCTTGCCTCAGTCAATGAATATCATCAACGACTTAGATTATTACGAGCCATTCAAAAGAAATTTTAGGGAAAGTGAATAGAGAATCTATGACGGAGTATCGTGCCAAATGTATGATTACAAATCAGAGTGAGCTGAAAGTGGACAGTTATCCTCCAATTAGGTAGTCATTGACTTATTTATGATACACAACCCCAAGCTGATACTGACGAGACAGGTATTGGGATGTATGTACCATTAACAAATCAGTAGGTTTGATTTAGGGTGGCTTTAATTGTACACAATTCTCAAAATATGTTATTGGTAATCGCTTAGAAGCTGGTACTGGCGATACAGGTATTCTTCACGATTAAACAATATCAATGATATATTTCCAAGCTGAAGTAAGACAGGTATTGGGCATAATCATTCATAACTCAAGAATTGTGACGTGGTGAGAGAACATAGGGATAAAATGAAATGTCAAAATTGAAAATAAAGAGTTGAATTTATGCATGTTCATTACTGAATATTGTCAAGGACGCCCTGTATCTTTGAAAAAAGTTAAAAATCTGAATAATTAGGTACACTTGGATGCTCTGTCAATAAGGGTTGATAGTGCGCAAACAACTTTTTTTTTTTTTTTTTTTTTTTTTTATCGCTTGGAGCGCACGAGAGGGAATCCCTATAATGTTCAAAGAACATCGTGCGTTCCTAGGGAGGATAGGGATAGGAGGTAGGTATTGGAATTTTTTTTGAACTTCTGGAGATTATATGTTGTTGGGAATACTTCCTCAGGCAATGAATTCCAGAGCCCAGCCGTTCTATGGATGAAGGAGTTTTGATAAAGTGCTGTTCGGCATCTTTCGAGGTTGACAACGAAGGGATGTGCTGACTGGGCTTGTCTAGTTCGTCTGACTGGTATTGCTAGTGAAGGGATGATAGCAGAGATTTCCGAAGAACATTTCCCGTGGAAGTATCGATAGAAGAGTGAAAGGTCGCCGACCTTTCTACGGTGTTCCAATGATGTCAAAGAGCGAGTGAGTGTGGCGTCACCCACCAGGCGGATGGCTCTTCTCTGGATGGAATCTAAGAGCATCAGCGTATGTTTCGGTGCTGAACCCCATATGTGGGAACAGTATTCTAGAACAGGCCGTATCTGCGCTTTGTAGATCATGAGGAGCTGTTGAGGTGTAAAGTAGCATTTCGCACGGAACAAGAATCCGAGTTTTTGTGAAGCAGCTTTTGCGATGGATCTGACATGATTATCCCATGAAAGAGTGTTGCTGATGGAAATACCGAGCATAGACATGGTGGGCTTGGTGGGGATGGTGGTGCCAGACATTACAATGTCGGGCATACTGAGTTCCGCCTTTCTAGAGAACTTGAAATATATATACAAAAAAAAACGAGATAAAAAAAATTGGGTTGTGCTCCATTTTGGTTGAAAAAAATTCTTAACGTAAACGTAAAAATCATATATGATATATCACCTATACTAATAAATGGGTAGCTGAAACTAAACGCTCTGTATCTCTGCATGAAAATCGAATGAGTTTCTCAAATACCCCACTTAACTAGGTATTTCCTGCTTCTTAGCGACATGCTCTGAAGTGTAATATATATTTATTTGTATTTGTATTTAATGTTATATATATATATATATATGTATATAGGACACTTAGATCTCAAACTTACTTTGAATGTACACCTAATACTGAATAAATTGAATTTGAAATTTGAAATTTGAAATTAAAAAAATTGCTTTATTTAACTTAATTATCTGAAACCAAAATTAGAATATTTAATGTTTCCTAGAAACTTCGTAGAAACACACCCCGTAAAATGAAATAAAATACACAAATTATCACCAGAGAATACTTTTCTGAATCACTTATTATACCATAATAGCAAAATTTCCCAGAATTTTCAGAAACAATGGTGCATGGTTGTATAAATTAGATCATTATTATTTTGCCTTTCAAGTTACGCATCAATGGATACAAAAAGGAAAATCAGTTATTCAGAAAATTCAAGAGAATCTATAAAAAAAGTTGAGTTGAAAGTGAATTGAAAGCAAGTATCAAGAAATCAATTATTGAAATCGATTATTGGATTTACGAAAACTTCATATTTTGAAATGAATCGTGGTTGGATGGGTGTAATAGCTTCATAAAACACAAAATTGACTGGAATAACGAAAATTGATCACAAATCAGAACGAACTTGATAGATTAACTATGGAGAGTTAATCTGTAGGAAGGAGCAAGGCGCCTCCACCACGTGTCGCAACTCAGATGGTTTTGGTAGATTATTTGGCAAACGGCGTGTCCACCACATGTCGCAACTCAGATGTTGCCCTCCTATAGATCGCAACTTGGCTACTCGCTTGGCTTGATGAGAGGATTTTGATCATTTCACCACCCAACCATATTCATCCCCAAATGAAGAGTCAAGATAGTTTTCGTATAAAATTAACATTTATTGATTTAATGGGAAAGTCGTGAATAAATGCTTCTTGCCACATGACAAAGTAGCAGAGACAAACCATTGTAAATTACCAAAGGGAACACAACACAGAAAAAACAAATCAGATAGAACATGGAAAACAGTACTTACATCATGACATCTAACATGGGGTTGACCAGCAGGATCAAAGTCGGGAAGACGGTACACATTTTGGCAGCAACTCGTGAATAAGTAACTCATTTACGGAATCAAGTAAAGTGTTATCGAAATGCATTATAATAGTAATGAATTAGTAATCAGTAATCAGTAATGAATAATCAGTAATAATGAATCAATAATAATGAAAAATCAGTAATGAATAGCTTATCGATTCGGAATCTATTTATATTTGGAATCGATGCTAACATTGCAATTTTCCGCAATGGCAATGTTCGATACCGGGCGTCTAACTAAGCCCGCATCGCAAGCTAAGCGGTTTCATGCAAATTTTACCGGAACTAGAGTCTATGAACTCCGCTTTGACCTGATCGAAACGCTGTACAAGATGTTTTAATTTGGAAAAGTTAATTTATGAATATAGATCAAGAAATGAACGAAAGTTATTTCATAGACATTTGTACTTCTTGACAATATCATAAAAATATAATGGTGAAAAATACTAGACATTGAGACATCCTCAAGAGAAAATAATGGTAAATTCCATGGTAAGTATTGACTTAAATTCTTGGGTGGCTTTCTTACTCAAGCCACGTGCTAGTAGGGCAACTAGCAGGGTGGCATCCTGATGGCGTTCTCAGCCTGTTTAGCCAGACTCTTCAATGGCCAGTCCCCAGAAGAAAGATGGCCCCTTTTGATGAAATCTAGCAGGTGAGGTCCAGGTCCCAACCAGCCAGAGGCAGCTTTCAAGAGATGACACTGCGAAGCCTGGTAACACCGCGAAGACTGATGACTCAGCACAGACGGATAAGCCTGTGGAGACTGAAGGGACAGGCAGCCTGAAGATCTTGCGCAGACTGAAGGTACAGGGCAGCCTGAAGATCCTGCGCAGACTGAAGAGGCAGAGAAGCCTGACAATCCTGTGCAGACTGCAGATCCAGTGGAGCCTGATAAACCAGCGTCGCTCGAAGAGCCTGCGGGTCCTGAGATGCCTGCAGAGACAGAAGGGCCTGGAAGGCCTGCAGAGACGATGAAGCCGGAGATGCCTGCAGAGGTGAGATGGCCTAGAAGGCCTGCAGAGAAAATGGAGCCGGAGATGCCTGCAGAGATGAGATGGCCTGGAAGGCCTGCAGAGAAGATGGAGCCGGAGATGCCTGCAGTGACGAGAGATCCTGCGACGTCTGATGAGGCCTCATATAGCCTCCTGCTCCAGATGGAATCTCTCCGTTGGGAGACTGAAATGGCCACGTGGTCGACACGGGGTAACAAGGAGGCCCACAGATCTAACGGAATAGATCCAAATAAATAACCAGCCTCATATCATAGGAGGAATTGACCGCAAGATTTTCAATGTTCAGAAACTTACCCCAAGAAGGAATGGCCTCACTTTTGGAAAGGTTCACCGCAAAATAATAGGCGATGCCCATCTTGCCGAGGATGAATGTCGAAGTGGCGTCTCGTCACTTCGGGAGGAATAGCCTCCTGCGCCTTTTCAGAACTTTACATCCCAAAAACTAACAATAAAAAACAGGATACAACTCATATGCAAACTCTGCGCACTAGAGGAAATACAGGATGGCTTCAAGCGCCCTACATGTGACTAAAATACTGACTTGTGATTCGCCCAGAATGAAATGACAGCTACGAAACAACCGAGCATCCCCGACTTCTTCCGACTTGGATTCCACAGGGCCAGAATGAACAGATGCGACACGACCTTGACAAATACACGGAACATTGGTCTGCGCCTTCCAAAGATGACTAGCGCCAGTACCCTGAAAGTCGTAAAACTATCCTGGCTGCAATAATTCACTTTACCGTCCAACTATTCGCTGCAGGTTCGGTGTAGATCAGGTGCAGGTTAGGTGTAGGTACCCTTGCCCTCATCATTTGACAATTGGCAATCAACTTGATGAAAACGTCTAATGGAATTCCTATATTTCAATGACAGCTCAACAATAGTAAACAAAACAATAATCATTGAAATTACTGATATAAGTATGAGGACCATCAAATATGGTAGAAAAAGAAAATATACCAGCTAAATAATGCACAGAGGCCAAACACCCATCAAAGTCAAGGTCTTGGAAGAAATCCCTGAAGCACAAAAATCCCACACCCAGACTGAAAGAACATCCTAAACCAGGTGAGTACTTCCTAATTGTTATTTGATCAAATTGTTATATTTACTTGTATTTTCAGGTCGTAGAAGTCTGATCAACTAAGGGAACATCAATATTATCTAGTGTCATGTAAATATGGTATATAAATAGAGAATTTCAGATAAAGTGTCTCAATGCTTTTATATGTGAATTATAAAGATGGAACTGAAAATTCGAGGAATGGCAATTTTCACGTTACAAGCTCTTTTTCTTTTACCACTTATCATAGTTCTTCCAGCATAGTCCAGTATCATATTCGTTTGTTGAGTAAGGTCAATGAAGGTTGAGTTCACGAGATTCAGGAAGTGTAAACATTCTCGTATTTCAATAGATTTTGCACAGAGTTTTGAACACATAGAATTCATTTCAGAATGATAATACCGTATATTTTTGTATTCTAAATGAATATTATTTGAATCAAGAAATGTAAGAAAATGCCAAAAATCGTTATAAAGGTTAATAGTTCCCAAATTTCCGTAGTATAAACCTGTCGAGTTTGTTAAGATTGTTATATTATACAGAGGATCTCCACTGATTTGGCAGATCTCAAAAAATAGTACAAATATTACCGGAAATAGCCTTATTGCACGTCTTCTCTCCATTTCTGCTGAATTTTTTTCGGTCTGTTATTCCTGTAAGATTAATTATTTATACCTACATTGAAATATTCCTGAAAATGGATGATTATGACTCAAAATCTACTCCACGTATATTTTAATCCTATCTATGTGTACTTTAACACGTTTATTTTGTGTAAGAATAGTAACATTAACATTCGAATTGATTTCGACAGTTTCGAATGGTCCTGTAAATACAGACATAAGCTTTTTACATTTACCTTTGTAGGATGATTCATCCTTCAAAAGTACTTTGTCTCTCACTTTCCACTGCGTTTGTTTACTTGTTTTGTCATAATGAGTTTTGCATTTTTCCTTTGAATTAATGAAATTTTCTCTCGCAATAGCGTGTGAATGTTGCAACCTTGCCTTCAGTTCATTTGAATATGTGTCATAATCCTTTGTCCTTTGTTCCTTTGTTCTATCCGTCAGTCGGTTGCCCCCTTACGAGCAACCCTCAAAAGTCTTCGAAAGTCTTGTGCGAGTAAGGAATGACGGGGGCCTCACCTTTTAACGTGTGATCCCAAACACTTTCTTGGGCCATCAGAAAAATTTCTGCAGTCGACGGGGATCGAACCCACGACCGGCAAGCGAATGCGAATTAGAATATAGACACTCTGTCCGCACGGCTACCTGGCCAGATAACATATTCCTGGTTATTTTGTTACAGCACTAGGTAGGTTGATTTTGAACCCAAACATAAGTTCATGAGGTGAAAAATTTGTAGCAGAATGAATAGTTGTATTATAACAAAATATAGCATAGTCAATCCAGGTATCCCATTCATCCTGTGATTTATTTATGAAACAACGCAAATATTCGGTTGAATTCTTATGGGATCTCTCTAAAGAACCATTAGATTGAGGCCTATAACTTGAAGTTTGGATTTTATGGATTTTCAAGACTTTGCATACATCTTTGAATATTTGACTTGAAAAGTTTTGTCCTTGATCTGTCAAGACATATTTTGGAGAAGTGAACTTCAAAATTACATTTCTCACAAAATTCTCGGCAATAGTAGATGATTCTTGATTAGGAATAGGAATCGCTAATGAAAATATTGTAAGATCGTCCATAAAGGTTAGTAAATATTTATTGTTATTATTTGTAACAGGTAAAGGGCCGTCAATATCAAGAGACACCTTTTCAAATGGCTTTGTTGCCGTAGTAGTTATTGTCATAGGTTGTTTATGAATTCTGGAAGACTTGTTTATCTGACATAAATCGCACTCTTTGAGATATTGTTTGATCTGATTACGCATATTAGGCCAGGAATGATATTGCTCAATTTTTTTATACGTTTTATTAATGCCATTATGCCCTCCTATAGGTGAATCATGGAATTCTTTCGGAATTTCCAAAATCTCTACCTGACTCAAATTGTCATCAATTTTATTATGATGAATTTTCACGATTACATCGGTATTCTGAAAGATAAAGCGTATCATAGGAAATATGTTCGTATATTTCAAATTACAATAATCAATATGATGAGTAGGATTTTCAAAAGACATACATTTTATATCATACGTTATTGAGTAGTAGCTTGATCAACAAATAATAAAATTCTTCATGAGTTAGTCTAGAATTACCATCGTGTGTAAGGAAATACAACACCTTGAAGTTGTTCATCTCTACTGGAAAAAAACTTGGAACTCTATCGCAATAAAATTCTAATATTTCTTGTATGTGTGCTTTTTGCTTTTCGAACTTATCTATGAGGATTTTGTTACAAGTGAGACTTCTATTTGTGAAAATCAACAACACAGTCAAATCAAATCAAATCAAATCATTTATTTTCCATAACTGACAACATACATTGTATAGGAATAGTCAAAGATACTAAGAAACTTACGAACTAAAAAAAGAAAAAAAAATAGAAAACTTACATACTAATGAGTGTATATGACAAATAGGAATATTACGTACACAAAAACTCGTTCACAGTATAAAAAACTTTGCCAACTAAAAATATTTTGATTTGTTTTTTGAATTCTGTTTCCTTTTCACAGTTTTTTATTGATTCAGGTAATTTGTTGAAGTATCTGTTAGATTACGCAAGTTGATGTCATCATTTATTTCTTGGATGTTTTTATGTAAAATTATGCTACATTCAAGTTTATCAAGATAATTTTCATAGGCTAGCGGATCTTGAGAATCATTATTTTCTTGAGAATTTGGAATTGCAGATCGTAAGGTCATAATGAATTCTCGATAATGCGTCGGCATTTACTGTTACTTACCCCTTTTTTGTAAACAATCTGGTATTCGAATTGTTCGAGTGACAGACGCCATCTCATGAGTAAAGAATTAGTGTCCTTACGATTGAATGAATATTCCAATGGTTTGTGATCGGTTACGATCGTAAATTTTCTGCCTTAGATCAAAATTAGTTATTTAAGATAAAGATAAGATAAGATAATTTATTCATCATTAAAGTTTTTACACAAAGTAGTACAGAAACTTATCAGACTAGTCAAACGGGAAATCAGACTTTACACAAGTCATGCTGAGGACAAAATATTTGAAAGAGAAAAATAAATAAATTCACACATTTAAGGAATACATTTACAATTCGGACAGTGATATTACATCAATACATTCAGCCGGTTTCGATAAAATGCTATACAAGTCCTGAAAGGGAAAAATATGTTAACAGATTTTTAAAATACATTCACAATACATTCACCGTTATTATTTATATCTAATCTCACTTTACTAACATTCTAAAAATTCTTCCATAGAGTAAAAAGCCATAGCACTCAAGTAGTTGAATAGTTTTAATTTAAATTCATTGAAACTGGTGATATTACCAAGAATACTAATCACACGGTTATAACAGATTACACCTTGATAAGTGTGTGAATTTTGTGCCACACCAAGTCGTGAGAATGGCACGCGGAGATCATCTCTTCGACGGGTATCATAATTATGGATCATATTGTTTCGTATAAAATTTGATTCTCCTTTTTTCATATTTAGTGATAATAAAAATATGTATAGACTTGGTAGAGTGAGGAGCGATAGTTTGACAAAGATTTGTCGACAGCTTTCTCGAGGGTGCGCACCCACCAGGCACCTGATTATTTTTTTCTGCATTATAAAAACCTTATGGGCATGACTTGAGTTTCCCCAAAAAATCAGACCATAAGTTACGATGGATTGCACTAACCCATGATAAGCAAGTTTGAGCACATTCAGAGAAACTGTATTCCTCAGCTGCCTGATTACAAAACAAACACTGCTCAATCTTGATACTAAATTATCTACATGCGGTTCCCATGTCAGCTTTTGATCCACGATAACACCCAAGAATTTAGCTTCAGGCACTTTTTTGATGGATATATGATCTATTTTGATCAAAGGACTATAGTCGTAGCTAATGTTCTTTGGTAAAAATAGCATATACTGTGTTTTAGATGTATTTACCAAGAGGCCGTTTTTGTAACACCAATGGTGGAATTCTTGAGCACAATCATTTGATTTTTTAACAGATGCTTCCAGATCGTTTTCAGCTATTATTTTATGCAATTGATTTTTTCTTTTATTTCATGATTTGAACTATTATATTTTGTTTCTCGCGACCTTGCCTTGAACAGCTTGAAATGAGTAAGAACCTACATAATTATTTGTACTCGGACCGAGTGATAAAAATCGTTAACACACCTGGAAGGAGATCGAACGAGAGAACATGATTAGTATCGTTTTGGCTCCGCAGGCATATATTATAGTTTTGTATGCCTCCATAGATTTCGCTTCGCCGGTTTCACGGGAAATTCATGTGGAATGGTTTTCATTGTTTTGGTTCCTATCTGAACAACTTTGTGAGTGTTTACATAGTTGGAATATCGCCGACACGCAATTACCTGGATTATCCTGGAAGGAGCCCGCAGCACACTTTCGCAACTAGAGAGAACTCTGAAGCATCCAGAAAGAGCATCAAAATTCAGGACTCAGCTGTTTAAGGATTCGATTTCTTACTCATGCAATGTGTGTTCATCTCAAGCTTACGGATTGCATCTCCGCCCTTTCGCTCCAATCACTGATCACTAATGCGCCCCTATGGTGAAAATCTATTCATCTCTCATTCCTGAGATTTTCGAATTGAATTACGCACATTTAATCTGGTCCTTCGAGCCGAATAAGGCTCTTATGGCATTGTCTGGAATTGGAAAAATACATATACTTATGTAAATAAATCTGAAATTTTATTTTTCTTTTTTGTCAGATTAAAATTGGGGAGATATGCATTCAATAATCTTGTACACAGGATTCTGATCATTTTCTATTCTTATTTCTCAATTCAGTTGAAAATTCAACAATTTGAGCACCTGAAAATCTTTGTTAGCAAATGGTAAATCATTAGCACTTTTCAACAAGCGCCATTTTCAGCACGCTTGCCGGTACCGGTATAAGCTCGTCAAAGCGCTTGCGCAGCTTCTGGTTGGTGCGCCAGTGTACTACTCCCCACCCTGCGCACGCAAATTTGAAAATCCATTCAAAATCGTAGATTTCCGCTATTCAAGGTCGAGGTGTTCGATATTGTATCGATACATAAATACCTGTACCCGTTGTTTTTATTCTGGAGTTTCTAGAGATGGCAGATAAAGCTGAAAAACTACGTCGTTACAAAGCCCTGCGTACCAGCTGTGGAAATGAGATAGCTGTTTTGACGAATTCAGCTGCCAATGCCAGATTAGATAAATCGCAAAGAATAATATTCTAAATACGATACGAAGACGCGGATGAAATGAAAACTGAATTTTTGAAGCAACATTCGAATATTATTACTTTATTATCGACTGATAACGCCGTAGATTTGGACGCTGGAGACGCAATCAAAGTAGCTTTCAATGAATCTTATTATCTCGCTCGAGCTATTTATGCTGAATTATTTGAAGAACCGTTGAGTGCTCATAATATGGCTGGTCCAAATCCCGCTTTCGCCAACCAGCACTTTCGACTTCCAAAAATTGAGTTGATAAAATTTTCCGGTGAATATCGGGGATTTCCCACTTTTCGGGATATGTATGAGGCACTAGTTCACAATAATGAATCTTTGCAAGATATTGAGAAATTTAATCATTTGATTTCCGCTTTGAAACGACTGCCGCTACATTTAGTTCAATGCTTACCCATGACCGCCCCCAATTATACTAACGCCTACGACACTTCGATGGAGAGATATTCAAATAGACGCTTACAAGCCAATTCATACTGGTCCGAAATTGAAAATTGTTCAAAATTACTCTCTGATAATCCGCAAACTCTTCGGAAATTGATAGATATTTTTAACGAAAATTCAGCCGGTCTCAAGAATATGCAATTTCCTACGGAATCATGGGATTTCATTCTTGTCAACATGATGCTTAAACGACTCGACGTAGATACGTTGAAAGCTTTCGAGAAAGAACATGGGTCAACAGATATCCCCACTTACGCCACTGTGGTAATGTTTTTAAACCAGCATTGTATTGCTTTAGAAGCCGCGAATTATACAGGTTTACCCAAAACCAAGAAAGTACCGTACGCTCCTGGACATCGTTTAACGGGTTCCCCGACATCTTCTCCGAGTACGTCCGCAAATTCTTGCTTTCGATCTCCATCTTCGCCTTATTCGCCTTCACACCCTACGTTTCTAGCTCGCACGAGTCAGACAAAACTCAATCATAAATGTATTTTATGTAAGGAGAATCATTCACTCTTCAAATGTTCCACCTTCTTAAATAAACCGCAAAATGAAAGATATCAATATTGTAAAAATCAACGATTATGTTTAAATTGCCTGAGTAATTATCATGAGACCCGCAATTGTGGGTCGACTTAAAGCTGCAGTCGTTGTGGTCGAAAACATCACACCGCGCTACATAACGACCTCATAACTACTACGTCACCATCGGAGACCTCGGTGCCGCCGCTCGGGGTCACTGCCGCCTCGCAGAATTTAAATTTCACCCACTCCTCTCACAAATGAACCAAAGGATGATCCACGATCACTAAACGTCAAACTTGTTCAACTTTTCTAAATCAAACTTTCCCAGTCCCGTTATCTACCGCACTGGTAGCTATTCAAGATAGCCGAGGTGCCTATCAAACTTTCCGCGCGTTATTAGATTGTGGGTCGGAAACATCTTTGATTTCGGTGAAATGTTTCAATCGTCTCAATTTGAAAAAAAATTATACTCAAACTAGAATACAGGGTCTTGGCGAAACCCAAAGTTTAGCGAATGCAGGGGGGTAACCTCAAACCTAGAACCCATTGGGAAAAGCCTCCCAATTGTCCAACTCGATGCTTCGATAATCACGAAAATTTGTGAAAACCTACCTTTTACCCCCATACCTGTGCACGAATAGCCACCTTATTCGGAATTATCTTTGGCGGACCCTACTTTTCATGTTCCGGGGAAAATTGACCTTCTTTGTTGGAGCCGACATATTCTTCCGTTTATTAATATCAGGTCGCGTAATAGGTTCCGCAGGTTGTCCCGACGCTCTCAATACTATTTTTGGATATGTTTTGTTAGGAGAAACATCCGATTCGGTACCTCCTAGAGTAAATACGCAGTTTTATTCCCTATCTGCAGATGATGGTCTGCAAGGAATCATGAAGAAGTTTTTTGAGTTGGAAACGGTTCCTGAGTCGGATCTTCTATCGAAAGCTGATACAAAATGCGGAAAGATCTCTTCAGGAAATTATCGCCGCAACCCCTACGGTCGTTGCATAGTCCCCTACCTTTTTGGGAACCGCTACCAAGCTTCCCAGAAATGCGATCCTTAGCTATTCGCCGCTTTTTCCATTAGAAAATCGCCTTCTCAAAAATCGTCAAGTCTATGACGAATATTGTGCAGTTTTGAAAGAATATCTCGACTTAGGACATATGGAATTGCTTCCTCGGGTAACTAATGATCTTGATATCCCGCTCACGTCCTATTATATTCCACAAACTAACGTTTTGAAACCAGAGAGTGTCGGCACCAAATTGAGAGTGGTTTTCAACGCTAGCGCTGGACTTCCTAACCAGAAGTCTCTTAACCAAAGCCTCTTGACAGGCCCTAAACTGCAACGGGACATTACCGCTATTTTGTTGCATTTCCGGTTACATGATTTTTGTTTCACCACCGACATACAACAAATGTATCGTCAGATTTTGATTTCATCTCAGGATCGCGATTATCAACGCATAGTTTTTCGATTTTCGCCTCTTGAAGAGTTGCGCGATTATAGATTAACCACGGTGACATTCGGCTTATCGTGTTCACCCTATATCGCAATACGCAGCTTGCTTCAATTGTCTCACGATGAAGAAACGCAATTTCCCGCAGCAGCCGAAGTGTTACGCCATCATACGTATATTGATGACGTCATATTTGGCGCCTCCACCTATCCTAAAGCGGCAACTCTTAGAGATGAGCTCATTGCTCTGTTGAATGAAGGAGGGTTCCAGTTGAGGAAATGGTCCAGTAATGACCCGTCATTGCTCAACATCTTTCCCCGCACTCATCTCGCTGTTGATCCTACCTCTTGGAATCCAGATGTAGAAACTACGCTTAAAGTACTAGGGCTACGTTGGAACCTTGTTAAAGATTGTTTTCTTTTTTTCAGTCAATTCACTCGACCGCGAATGTACCAAAAGAAATATATTATCTGAGTTAGCCCGCGTGTTTGACCCACTCGGTATAATCGCCCCAATAACTTTTTTTACCAAACATCTCATTCAGCAATTCTGGGTTAGGGGCCTAGGTTGGGATGAACCACCCCCAGATGATATCACGCGAATATGGCTCAAATATAAATCTGATTCACATTTACTATCAAATATTCGCTTACCCAGACGAATTTTGCCTGCTACTTTCGAATCCGTCGAATTGCATGGATTTTCCGACGCATCTTTCAAGGGCTATGGTGCCGTGATTTATTTTAGATTTATTAATCTCCAAGGTGAACTTTCCACTTCCTTCGTTTGTGGAAAGTCAAAAATCGCACCTATCAAACTCATTTCCATACCCCGGTTGGAGCTCTGTGGAGCCGTTTTACTTTCAAAATTAGTAAACTGGGCAAAAAACGTCTTTAGAGATAAACTGTCATTTTCCCGCTGTTTGGCTCTTTCCGATTCCCAAATCGCTTTGACTTGGATTCAATCGGACGCCGCGCGTTGGCCTACATTTGTGGCAGATCAGGTAGCTTACATTCAAGAAAAAATTCCTCCAACATCGTGGTTTTATGTCAGGTCAGATAAGGAATCCTGCTGATGTTGCGTCACGCGGGTTATTACCTGCCGAAATCGTTTAACATTCACTTTGGTTCAATGGCCCTCCTTTTTTGCGTGAGCCCGAAGTCGATTCTTTGTCTGAAACCTATTCGCCCCATTTCACTGACATACCTCTAGGAGAGCGTACGAAGTGTTTGATCACAACAGTTGATTATAATTGTGTTGATAAATTGATGACCAAGGTGTCCTCGTTCACCGCCTTACAAAGAATATTAGCATACGTTTCACGATTAATATTTAATTTGGGAACTGGAGCCAAAAAACGTTCTAGTTTTTTGTCGGTACTAGAACTCGATCATGCTCTCAAAGTTTTGAATAAACGCATACAAATATTGTCCTCAAAAAATGAAATGATTTCTGGTAATTTTCCCAAATCATTGAAAAAACTTAATGCTTTTTTCGACTCTGAAGGTATTCTTCGAGTGGGCGGTCGCCTAACTTATGCGCAGTTAAGTTACGATCATAAACATCCAATACCATTACCTCGCCAAAGTAGATTTACGTGTTTATTTATCGAGTATTATCACAAAAAGTATTTCCACGCTGGAAATCGGACGATACTGTTTCTTTTATCTCGAAGGTATTGGATATTAAGTGCCGAACGGGCAATACGCTCTACTCTCAGTCAATGTTTAAAGTGTTGGCGAACTAAACCGACTCCTTTGCAACCTTCCATGGGAAATTTCCCTATTCCTCGTATATCTCGAGTAAAACCATTTTCCCGAGTAGGAGTGGACTATGGGGGTCCGTTTTTACTAACTATGACTCGTCATAGAGGTTTGAAAACGACGAAGGCTTATATTTGTCTTTTTGTGTGTCAAGTTACGGAAGCCGTACATTGAGAATCATCGTCGGACTTAACCAGTGAATGTTTTCTGGCATCGTTTCGCCGATTCATTGGGAGAAGAGGGATATGCTCCGACATCTATTGTGATCGGGGTACCAATTTCATGGGGGCTTCTGAAATTCTGAAAGATTACCTTCAGTACGCCGCGGTTACAGAAAATATTACTTTTCACCCCTTGCCGGGAAATGCACCTCATTTTGGAGGTATATGGAAAGCTGGGATGAAATCAGTAAAATCCCATATATCACGGGTTATTGGCACGTAAATTTCATGTTATGAGGAATTCAATACCCTCTTGATTCAGATTGAAGCCGTATTGAACTCGAGGCCCTCAACCTCCGCTAGTTCGGATCCAAATGACATATCAGCTCTGATTCCAGGACATTTCCTAACCTTGGAACCTCTCGGTCGTATCATTGATCCCGATTTAACAGACACCCCTTTCAATCGACTTACACGGTGGCAATTGCTCCAGCGCCTGCACCAGGACTTTTGGCGCAGATGGCGCACCGAATATCTACACACCCTCCAACAACGCGCCAAATGGTATCATTCGGAAACTCCAGTATCCCTAGGCACTTAAGTTATAAATGAAAATGACAATTCGTTCCCCTTACACTGAGTTCTAGGGCGCATCTCCAAGTTACATCCCGGTGCAGACGGTGTGGCTAGAGTGGCCACCGTTGAAACGCAGAATGGGGAGCTACGACGTCCTCTCGTCAAATTGTGTCTGCTTCCAATAAAATGAAGGCACTTTACCCCTTATGTTTTGTATGTACCATGTGGTTGCAAGATTTTTGGGAGACTGAATCATCGATATTTATTTTTTAATTTTTTTTATTATTTTTTCTTCCAACCAGGGTATTTCTTAAAATGCTATCAATTTATCGCATTCTCGGGTAGGAATATGTTAAGCCTCAGATTAAAATAAGTTATTCTTTCATGCAATTGATTGTTTTCTTTATATTTTATTCCTGGTGATGCAATACCGTTTTCATAATTTGAACTATCATATTTTGTTTCTCGCAACCTTGCCTTAAACAGCTCGAAATGAGTGAAAACTTACATAATTTTTTGTACTCGGACCGAGTGATAAAAATCGTAAACACAGCTGAAAGAAGATCGAACGAGAGAACAGGATTAGTATCGTTTTGGCTCCGCAGGCATATATTATAGTTTTGTATGCCTCCATAGATTTCGCTTCGCCAGTTTCACGGGAAATTCATGTGAAATGGTTTCCATTGTTTTGGTTCTTATCTGAACTACTTTGTGAGTGTTCACATAGTTGGAATATCGCCGACACGCAATTACCTGGATCATCCTGGAGGGGGCCTCCAGTACACTTTCGCAACCAGAGAGAACTCTGAAGCATCCAGAAAGAGCATCAAAATTCAGGACTCCGGGGTAAGCTGTTTAAGGATTCAATTTCTTACTCATATTCATTTCAAGCTTACGGATTGCATTTCCGCCCTTTCGCCCAAATCACTGATTACTAATGCGCCCCTATGGTGAAAATCTATTTATCTCTCATTCCTGAGATTTTCGAATTGAATTACGCACAATAAGTACGGTCTATAGAATTTCGTGAAATGTACTATAGCTAAAAGTTCACGTTGTATAGTAGAATAATATCGTTCACTTTTACTGAGTGACCTTGACCCATAAGCGATAGGTAAATCGCTACCAATCTTACCTTGAGATAATATAGCTCCAATAGCTACGCCACTGGCATTCGTAGTTAGAATAAACTCTCGAGAAAAATCTGGATATTGCAGAATCGGCGGTCCTTGCAGTCGATTTTTCAATTCTTCGATTGCAGTTTTACAAAACGGTGACCAAATAAAATCCACGTCCTTTTTCAATGAATTATTAAGAGGTTGAGCAATTTTTGCAAAATTTTGAACAAAACGGTGATAATAACCAGCAAGACCTAAGAACGATTTGACATCTTTCGAACATCTAGGTATAGGAAAGTTTTTTATACAGTCGACTTTTCGAGGATCAGGTAAAATTTCTTGTTCGTTAATTACATGACCTAAATAACATAATGAATTTTGAAGGAATTGACACTTGTCCGGTTGTAATTCCAAATTACATTTACGTAAACGGGATAATATTTCTTTCGTTTTGAAATTATGTTCATCTGAAGTTTTTCCGTATATAACTACATCGTCCATGTATACAAATCAAGTCAAATTTTGTAGACCAGCAAAACAATGATCCATTAGACGTTGAAAAGAATTTGGTGCTGATTTAAGCCCGAATGGCATTCGTTGATACTCATAGTGACCAAAAGGAGTGCTGAAGGCAGTTTTACACCTATCATTTTCAGAAACTGAAATTTGATGAAATCCGTTAGCAAGATCTAATGTTGAGGAATATTGAGAGTTTCCTAATTGATCGAGAACATCAGTGATTTCAGGCAACGGATAAGCATCTCCAATTTTTTTTTCGTTTAGCTTACGAAAATCTACAACAATACGCCATCGTTTGCTGCCCGATGAGTCAGCCTTCTTCGGTACGACTATTAAAGGAAAATTTCAAGGACTTGATGAAGGAACAATTATTTCCTCAGCTAGCATTTTTTCAACTTAACCTCTCACCTCTTTCTGTTAGAAAAACGGTAACCTGTATGGTTTTACATGAATAGGAATATCGTCCGTTGTAGGTATTGAGTGCGTAGTACACTCTGTATACGTAAGTTTGTCACCCTCAATATAGAATAAATCATTGAATGCGCTACAAAAATCTATTATAAAATTGCGTTCGATTTGGTTTATATGGTCAGTTTTCAAATTTTCAATAACTGTTTGAATACGTTAAAAATTGTTCAAGTTTTCATTAGGATAGTCATTTGTTATTGAGAATATATTGAAGTTTTATATAGCATCGATATCTAACTTGACATCATTCAAATGAATATCTTTAAGATTTGAATTTACGAAAGTTACGTAGGTTGAATCATCTTTAACTTCAATGATACTGTTACCAATATAGAGTCCATCTACGATTTCTGATGACTTACAAAGATAGGTATTCGTTTGAGAAACAATATTAGGAGGAATTCGAATTCGTTTGACTACTTGAGTTCTAGCAGGAATTGTAATAGCCTTTTCAGAAAGTAAGTTCATTATCATATTTTTTGTATTATAAGTTAAACATAAAGACTTATTTTTATAATCTACAGTGCAGCCATATTTTTTCTAAAAATCTTCACCAATGATACCATCACATAAAATGGGAAATTTGTCTGGAACAATATGAAAATTATGCTCTATGACCTCTTCCTGTATATTGATTTCACCATTGCAAATACCATATGTGGTTATTACTTCGTCAGTTATGCCCTTTAACTGCGATAAGGAGTTTGTATCAATGGATTCGTGATCATTAGTGACGCTTAACTTCAATAAGGAACAAAATGAACCTGTATCGATTAAAAATGTTGCATAATTACCAATAGGTAGCGAAATAGGTACTTTAGTACACTCGCCGCCATTTTCTTTTAAATGCACTTGAAAAACTTGTAATTGGTTAAACAAGAAATTGTCATTATTTTTGTCATGAGCTGGAAGTAAGTTTGTACGATTTTTTAAAGGAGTTTGTAAAGAGTTTTCATGAGTTTGTGAGGATTTTGTATAAGTTTGTAAGGAGTTTGAACGAATTTGTAAGGATTTTGTATGAGTTTGTAATGAGTTTGCATAAGTTTGTAAGGAGATTGAACGAGTTTGTAGGGATTTTGTATGAGTTTGTAATGTGTTTGCATAAGTTTGTAAGGATTTTGTATGATTTTGTAATAAGTTTTCAGGAAATTGTAATAAATTTGAACGAGTTTGTGAGGAGTTTCTATGAGTTTGTCTGAAAATTTACTGGTGGTTTGCAGCAATTTTCATGTACCGGACCTGTGTATGAACAGCGCTGCTCTGTCCAGGTCCGCTCACGTTTCCCGACAACTGTGCGTTCATGGAATAGGATTTGTTGGATTTTTCATTATTGTTGTAATTATTTCTCTTGAAACAATCGTTGATATGATGCGCTCTCTTTTTACAATAACTACAGGTTATATTCAGTGCAAGCACATTTTCAGTTTTCATCTCTTTTGGAGGAAATCTAGGGAAATTATCTGTTTTGTTACCTCTAGCAAAACAGTTCTCATATTTGTGCCCTGTCTTATTGCGATATGTACATTTTACGTTAGAAAAATTTCTAGTTACGTGATTTTTTGATCTTTGATGAATAAATAGTAGATTGTTTTATTAGGATCAAAAGTGACACTTTGTTTGACGAGCTAATTTTGCATTTGCGAGGCAGAGCGTTTAGCGAAGCCAAGCGAAAGCAAAATTTGCGAGTCGAACTAAGTCACTTTTGATCCGAATGAAACGTGCTATTTTTTCTGCAATCGAAACAATTAATTCAAATGAACATGTGGAGTAACCACCAATGCCGTGCCATATGTATGCAATGCAACAAATATTGACAAATAATCCCTGTGGTGAGGATATTCTACCTGCATTAACAGCAGGTTAGGTTTTCTAGGATGTTCGAATTGTGGTTTCAATATAAATACAACCACATGGTGACATATTTCTGTATGGACCAGGTGCTCTAATGGCAAATACCGCGCCAGTGTCAGCTATAGGAACAAGACGTGGAAAATGTTAGGTTAGTGAGCATATCAAGAATGATAGTAGTGATTATTTATTCTTCTCCATACTACACTGTGTTTGAATTTATAATGAAATGGAGCTTAACAATATCGTTGTTTGAAACAAAAAAACTATTGTTTGTCGTGATTATTCAAAAACATGTTATCCATCCCGAGAATAACGAATGAAATACAGATCAAGCAAGTATTCGAATCTTGAAAGCTTCCCTGATCGAAACAAAAATACTCAACTGAGATGTTCATAATTCCAATACTAAACTATGAAAAGGTGAATTTATATCTCCAGCATGGGTATGAAATGCCAAATCTGCTGAAATCGGAAACAAATCAGGTATGCGTCTCAACCCAAATAACCAACCGTCACAATGTTGTTTATTCTGGATAACGTCCAGTAGATCCTTTTTAGTTCCTAGGAGCTGAAGTTCAACTTCAGCTCCTAGGAACTAAAATTCAACTTCAGCTCCTAGGAACTAAATATGTTGCCTATACCTATTTTTGTGTCAGTAATAGAAACGCCAATTTAAGAGCTAATTTTGTTATCAAAACGGACGACTTTTGTGTCGGTTGCAGAAAAACTTCTTTCTTCGTCTACCGCAGCTTCGATAGCTTTCGCTAGAGTAGTAAACCTACTTGCTTTTATCATGAATCGTATAATAGAGTGCAATCCTTCAACAAAATCTCGTAAGGCGGATTTTGAATTCAAATCTTCTATTGATTCTCTCGCGGTTTCGCCCTCGCTACTGATACATGCATCATTTAATTCATGAAGTAATTTTTCTATACGATAGCCAAAACTTTTAACATTTTCTCAAGTAAATTGCCTAACGTTGATCAACTCTGATTGAATTTTCGGGATCGTTTTTTTCTCGGAAAACTGGTTCTCAAGAATTTCCTCCATTTGTAACCATATTGTGTAAGTTTTGTGTTTCATTAAGTTGTATGCAGAACCGGTCAATTTGGTTTCAATTATGCTGACTGGAAGATCATCATCTATTCTGATTCCGGACAAAACTCTTGATCAACAATATCGCAACAAGTTTTAAATCTAATCTATTCTATCTAAATCTGCTCGATTACCATTGAATTCTGGAATCATTCTGATAGCTAATTTGGTATTCAGCTTTTTAGACATGTTTATAGAATTCCTCTCGAAAATTTTCAAAATTCCAGATGAATACCCTAGGCAATGAAAATCAAAGATAAAATAGCAATGATAAGTAAAAAAAAAGAAACGAATGATTATACGAATATATGGGTGAGTTGCAAAAATTTCGATAAATACCAATTGTCTTCAGGATGTCTTCTTCAGGATTTCTTCTTATTCAGGATGTCTTCTTCAGGATTTCTTATTATTCAGGAGTACGAATTCTGCCTTGAATTTTTACCGATGATGTACTCTCCAGGACTTCGGAAGTGCTTCCTTCTCGTCGCTGTTCCAGGATGTGACGGCAGACAGGCGTGTGTACCGTCCCTGATGAGTATCGTAAATTCTACGATGATGCGTAAGGTTTCCAACAAACTCTCCAGGCTAAGGTAGAACGACGTTTCTACCCCTGTTGTAGTGTTGATGATATGAAGCTCCTCCAGTTAATGATGATGAGCAGCTGACTATGGAAGACGTCTCCTCCGAGTGCTAACCACTTGCACTTCACTGGATCACTTTCACAATAATTTTGCTTAAGTCCACAACTCCACACCTTGACACCAAATTCATGTTGCGAGCGGTCAGGCTGGGGAAGGGGTGGTCGTAAGTTGTAGAGCAAAACACTGGATACTTATCGACTAGATTAAATCATTGGTGATTTCATTGGCGGAATTAGTACATTGGTTTAGTTGACAAATGATGAAATTTAGAATTAATCTCTAACTACAACTGTCTGCGCGTAGCTCCGTAAAGTTAATTCAAAGAACCAAGCCACGTGACAGTCATAGTGCATCACGCCATCAATAGACAGAAAGAGGAATATATAAAATGAAGATAGAAACAAATAGCAACATGGTTTCCTGCAACAGGTCGTTGTTACATTTAAACTGGAAAATAAGCAAATGTTGCAATAGTGTAGACAATGTTGAATAAAACAACTAAGGTTTAATATTATAATATTCCTATACAAGGCGAATATAATATAATGGGTGAAACATCATAGCAGTTCACAACACCTATTTCCAGCAACTGGTTTTTGCTAGGATTTATTATTATCGCTGTGAGTGGATTTCGGGGATCTCTGGAATTCTGAAGTGCATTATCGAATATATCTAGAGTGACACCGATTCAAGTAAAATAGCTAGGGGTTCATAGCCCAAGAATTCCTTGGAACTTGCAGCCGCATTTTATTTTGGGTAAGCCATTTATTCATGTGCAATTCTGGGTTCCATTCTTGATTATTATAATGTTGATATTCGAATATATTATAAGGTGAGAGTTTCGGCATGTAGTCCATTCGTAACAAGTCATGTTATGTCTGTTGTGGGATTAGGGAAGTTAAACAATCAGAGGTCAGAGTTTACCTTGTAACCTAAAATTCCACTGGTGTTACTGGACCACGATTGTCATGTGACAAGTGGGTATTTGCCGCTCGCTCTAGTGGAGATGGGGTGGTTCGGTAAGATTTCTCGAGTAAAGAATAAAATAGATGACCAATGGGCGCCAGGTAAATTTCATACCCCTTACAAATACCCAAACAATACCTCTCCAAATTTACCAAATGAGAGTAAAACAAATTAATCGTCAGCACATATATATATTGAAATTCCTGCGATCATATGGGTAGTACAATAAAATGATGAAAATATCCAATCTGAAAATTAAGAGTAGACCTGCTAGGCAAGAATGAGTTCAAATAAGTATCGGTAAGCACACACCGCAGTAAGCAATATCAGTAATCATGCAAGTGAGGAAGTGAAACATGAGATAATCAGAAGAGCCAAAGCATAGCAACAATAAAAGAATTAAAATGAGTACCGCGGTAGTATGCAACAATTAAACAAAGTATTTAGCAAATAGCACTATTGATCGATGAAAGCAAAAAAAATAGCGATAGTAGAAGCGATATTAATCATTAGCCACAAAAAAAAATAAAACTAATAGGCGGTAAGTCAGTAGCACCCTTAATCGCTAAATATGAAGAAAAATAATGTAGCAATATCAAGCAATAAGCATAATAAATGATATAGTAATATCAAGTAATAAGCATAATAAATAATATAGTAATATCAAGCAATAAGCCTAATAAATAATGTAGCAATATCAAGCCCTATCAATCGTTAGTCACAACAGAAGAAAAATAATAAGCCAATGGCAACTCTTCACCAACTAACTTGAGGAAAAGAAAATATATTAGCCGTTAGCCACAAAAAAAATAATAAGCCGCAGTAGCAATATCAAGCAATAAGCATAATAATAATATAGTAATATCAAGGAAGAAACATAAAAAAAAAATAAGCAGAGTTAAAGAGCGCAGGAATTAAGCAGATTTTATGATTTATGTAAGCGTCGCGTGAGCTCAGGCGCAAGCGCATTAAATTCACAACTTTGGTATAAGACCCACAACCACCAGAGTGCTTAATTTACGCTGTACAAAGTAACCAGACGCATGTATGGCTAATAGGAATAGGCAACACAGAAACATCTAATTATCAGCTAGTTATTTCCAAAAAAAACGGAGAAGCAAAAAAAAAAATAAGCAGGCTGTTCAAAAACTTGCGTGCTATCCTGAACGGTGAAACAGCTCACTGGATCAACCCCTGGAATGTAGATCACCATTGGCTTGGATCACCCTGTATAATGGTATCCTTGGGCCACCCTGTATAATAATATTCTTGGGCCACCCTGTATATGATAGTCTTGGGCCACCCTGTATATCCCGCTTCGAGGGTACCATTAAGCCACTAGGTCCCTGTGAGGTGACAGTAGATGATGCTTGGGGAGCACGACCAATCAAATAGCACCCAGTAGTACAGCCTGTCTGCTGCGGAAGTTTTCTGGTCCAAAAAAACCCTGTGGGAGAAACGCAGTCAACATTTTTCCCATAATGAAGAAGAAATAGATAGCAATGGCAGTCCTGCCTTCTCAAAAAAAAAAAAATGAAAATGAGAGTCGCAGAAATATTCAACACCATACTGACAATGTAGCTCCCAATAGATTTGAATAAGAAACCCTTCACCAATTTATTTCCCTTTTCAACAAACTGTAAGTGAGTGCCCTCCAAATATAATGGAAGTGGCAACACTGTATTACTAAGAAGCATATAAGCATATAAGTAGAATAGAGCCTATACTTCACACGATTAAAAAAACAAATAATTAACTTGTTTTAACTTTTACACATATTTCCAATCCAACAACAGAACTAGTCCCATTCAAATTGAGAAATTTATGATTGGACTTAATTTGCCTATAAATTGAATTTAAGTGGCACCACGCCTAAAGTGCAAAAAAATTAGGTCAGCCCATAGCATACTCTACTTAATTGAGTTGAATTACTCATGAGAATGCTTACCCTGGCCAAGGGGTTCTTCGTTTGTGTATGATTATTCCTTTAGGGCTCCTAGAGTGTGTTATTCCGCCCTGCACGCGACTATGGGCCTTATGGTATCTGACAATAAGGAACAAAATTGTAAGACTTGGAAACTAGCAATTGGTGTTGAGAAAAGGTGAAATAGCAGGAATTATAAATTTTTCTTTCAAGGAATAACCACATACCTGGAAATAGTTCTTGTTGGTCACTCAGAATGATCGATGGAATGGCGTCAGACAAAATCCTCTTCACGAGACAAATTTTGGGAAATCAACAACAAAAATACCAACGTCCATAGGCAACGACAATTCCCAAAATAAATTTGATCACCTCCAAAATGAAACCCAATAAAGGATGATTTCTAAAATCACAAATTTTTGGAGATAACCTCAGACGACCATACTAGGTTTTCAGTCCATCAGTAGTTGTACTTTTCACTCCAGTAACCAGTTCACGAATGATGCACCGAGCCCACAAAACACCAACATGTGACGTGCATGTGACAGAATGTCATAAACCTATCAACCTATACTTCATCTTTACCATAGTGGTCTTACCACGCTAGATGGCACTACTTACTAAAACCAATGAAATTCGTAAATTCCTGCGATTGTCAGGCAGCCTGGCACCAATACGCCACTTCCAACTCCTACTACCATAAAACAGTAAAGTCCTGATGATTGTCTCAATTTTGATTCATGAAATGATAGACCTCAGATCAGGATATTCCTAAAATAACTTTGGCAACCCCGCGCAGCCTGCACGAATACTGCTGTTACGGTTTTACGCCAAACGCGAAACAATTGGTACTCCTGCGATAGTCCTGTCAGAGAAGACAGAACTATAAGACAGAAATGACGGGCGTACAATTAACCTCAAGAATTATACAACAACAACAATAACTAATTAATAAACCAAATCAAAACCAGAAGGGCTTAGAGTGTATATGATCGCCAATTAAAATTCTGGTGAGTTAAATATATTTACCACTCGATAAAAACATCTTTTAGATACCAATAACACAGCACCTTACACACTATTTACACAACAACACCACAATTAACTTCATCTTTTTCAGGTCTTCAAATGAATAACAGGGGACGAGGAACACTTATCGACAAACTCCAGGGCCCCTCGAATCGCTTAAATCCCTATGCAGATGTTTATACAGGTATATACGTAGTTGAAAATTTATTAGCAATAACAGGTTATTATAAACAATCCGCATTCCGCAATACTGTACGCGAATGTTTTCAATTCCAGGCTGCGACGGAGAGGACGGTGCTCGATGTGTCGATGTGACCTGACACAAAAGAAGGTACAGTACCACACTCAAGAAATGTACCTGCCACCTGAATTCCTTGAATATCGAATAAAAATGCTTTGGTGTATCATTACTATTCCCACAGAATGTGCCTTCGATGTTTCTGGTAGAAAGTGGTCTTAACTAAAAATTTAAACGTTACAAATCCTCCCTTATCTTCAAGAAATTTACCCCGTAAATTTATCTAGAACGTAGCTAAAGAAAAAGAAAATAAACGAAACCTCAGCCCCTATGTTACTCATCTGGACCTGGCTTCAGGTCCTTGGTATGCCAAACACCTTTCGAATTGCCCTCGGAGTCTCTTAACTCATACGTCCAAGGAGACAGACGCTTATGGATATAAAAAGGACCCATGTAAGTCGGCGCCAACTTCCGGGAATAATACTTGGCCGCGTCAGAGAGAACATAGTTTTTCTTCCATACGAGCTGGTTAGGGAGATATTCCACATGTCGACAACGGAGATTGTATCTAGCACAGCTTTTCTCAGCTGCCACTTCCAAACGTTTTCTAACATCTGCTTACAACCGTTCGAAGGACTCATTACGACTCATTTCGACCGAATGACTACAATCCTCGATATCTAGAAGCTCATCCACAACATAATCCCTGCCAGAGAGTGCCATATTATGCCCAAAGTTCATGAAATACGGGGACTGTTTAGTAGTCTCGTGTTTCGAGGTCCGGATTGCACAGGCGATCTGGTTCAAATTTTCATCCCAGCAGCGGTGGTTGTCTGAAACATACATCGACAACATGGTCTTGATTGTACGATTAACCCCCTCAGTGGGGTTTGCCCTAGGGTGGTAGTTAGCGTTGAATTTGATGCGACAATGATATTTTTCTATAAAGGATGCGAACTGCCGACTTCTGTACTGAGGACCATTATCACAAATAAGTAATTTTGGGACACCAAACAGCAGCAAAACATCTCCTTCGATTCTACGAATGATTGACTCAGAAGTGGCTTTTCTAAGAGGAAACAGTAGAGAAAACTTACTCAGATAATCCGTGACGACTAGTATGAAGGAATTGCCATGTTTAGACCTCGGTAAAGGGCCGATTAGGTCTGTCGACACCATTTCCCAGGGTCTGTTGGCCTTGGGGTGCGAAACCATTTTATCCGACGGACGCTCATGTGATACTTCATGAGCCGCACAAACCTTACAATGACGAACAAATTTCGCGATGTCATTCCTCATCTTTGGCCAGTAAAATTTCTCGGCAACCCTAGAAAAGGTTTTATAAACTCCAGTATGTCCAGATGTTGAGGGCTCATGAGCTTCTGCTATTATACGTTGGCGATCATCTTTAGTGTTATATATAGACATTCTGTATATGTTCAGAAATATTATCCAGATAGCTCTTGTAAAGAGAGAGAGAGAGAGAGAGAGAGTATACTTTATTGTCATAAGAATAATCTTGTGGACAAAGTTTAACTTAATCTATAATATAATATATGTAAAAGTGCTTTTAAATTAATTAATTTTCACTTGATACATAATCAGTTTGTATATATAAAAAAAACACATAGGTCGTACAGGATACTGGTAAATAATAAACCAGCCTGTCCTAACATATAAGTAAATTAATAATAAAAATATAAAAGTCACATTGAGTGTATCACAAGCCAAATTTAAAATACAGCATTGATTTCAGGGATTATCATTATAAAATTCTTGTACATTATAGTATGGCCTATCACTTAAAAAACATTTCACAGCCTTCCTGAAGCATTGTAAAGATTGTATTTCTGTTATATTCTTTGGCAAATGGTTGAACATTTTACAGCCATTATAGATAATGGAATCCTTTATCACTGATGTCATTGGTATTGGCAACTTAATGTTGTTGCATTGCCTTGTCACATAATGGGTTGGTGAGGATGATTGAAATTTCTTCAAATATTTTTTAATTAAACATACTGTTTCCATTATAAAGATAGAAATCACCGTTAGAATTCCATGAGTGGTAAAGAGTGTTCTACAGGAATCTGTACGTTTTGATTTGCACATATATCTTACGGCTCGTTTTTGCAAAATTAAAATATTTTGTAGTAGATAACCACTACATACGCCCCAAAATGGAATTCCATATCTCAGGTGAGATTCCACCAGAGAAAAATAAACAGACCTAGCTGCTGTTAAACCAAGTTCATTTGCGACCACTCTGACCGCATAACAACCAGAGGACACTTTGTTACACAGGGCATAAATATGGTCTTCAAATTTTAGTTTTCTATCGATATGTACCCCTAAAAATTTTAAGCTATTTTTGTTCTCAATAATGTCATTTCCAATGGATATATTCTCAAGTTCGCATCTGAAAGCTACTATCTTAGTTTTCGAAATGTTTAGAGAAAGATGATTTGAATCACACCAACTCTTTACTTTCATCATATCGTTAGATATGATTTTAGTTAAATCATTTGCATTGTCCGATTGCCAAAAAATGGTAGTATCGTCCGCAAATAGTGTGAATTTTCCCGAGATATTTATACTTGTCAAATCGTTAACGTAGATGAGGAACAATATTGGCCCCAGTATTGAACCTTGAGGCACACCTTTACGTAGATTCCCAATTCCTGAGCGATGGTTCGTTTCCACCATCTGGCTACGACCCGATAAATATGAGCTGAACCAGCTCAGTATCACTCCTCTGAAGCCGTAGTAAGGAAGCTTCCGCAGCAGTATCTCGTGATCCACACAGTCGAATGCCTTCGAAAAATCGCAAAATACTGCCGCAGCAACCTCGCCACCATTGATTCCAGTATAAACTTTTTCCATGAGAGAGAAGATTGCATCATTAGTGCCTTTGCCGCTTTGAAAGCCAAACTGTTCTTTTATGACGATTTTATGTTTCGACAGAAATGCAGTTATCCTTATCTTGACTAATTTTTCTATAAGTTTTCCTAAAGTGGGAATTAGGGAAATAGGCCGATAATTCGAGGGGTCGTCCTGATTTCCACCTTTATATAGTGGTATTACCAATGATACCTTCAGGAAATCAGGAAACTTTCCTGATTGGAATGATACATTAATAATGTTCGTTAAGATTTGTAACGTATTATCTGGGAGATTTTTCAAAATGTTTGCTGTAATGTCGTCGTAACCAGATGACGACTTTTTTCCAATGGAAACTATCACCTGTTTCAGCTCATAAATATCAGTGTCATATAGAATGCAAGTTTCAGAAATAAATGGGTTTTTAAATTGTCCCAAAGGGTCGTTAAAAGTAGTCAATTTTTCAGCCAATCTTTCTGCAACAGAGCAGTAATATTCGTTAAGAATGTTTGGTGAAAGTGGAACTTCATGTACTTTATTAGATTTACCTCTTAGCTCATTTATTACTTGCCAAGTCTCTTTCGATTTATTTTCAGCTTGCTCGAATCTACTTTTATAGTAATTTTCTTTTGCTTGTCTGACAACTTGCCTATAGATACTGCGGTATCTACTAAAGTATCTTTGAAATAAGATATCACTATTAAACTTCCGAATATAGTGTAGCGATCGCATATTATTTGCTGAAATTTTTATGCCCTGAGTAATCCACTGTTTTCTCTGCTTGATTTTTAATTTTCGGATCGGAAATGAGCTATTGAAAATATTCACCAAATGACTGTAAAAATTTGAGAATGAATCTTGTTCATTGTTTGACAGTAAGTCAGTTAGGGATGAGAAAATAAATAAAACTTCAAAAGTTTGTCATTGAATATTATACATTGAATCATAATATTTTGGCGACGAGGAAATGGAAGCATTCCAAAAGGTAATGCTTGAGTTCATGAAGCAGCAGGAAGAGCAATCAAGAAGACAGCAGGATATTTTTCTTCATAACCAATCTCAATTGTTGGAACAGTTAGCTAACTCATTCTCCAAGGCAAATGATAGTGTAGAAGTACGACTGGAATCTTTAGGCAACTCAATAACGGAATTCATATATGATTGTGAAGGTGGACTAACGTTCGAGGCATGGTACATCCGATATGAAGGTCTATTCAATATTGACGCCAAAGACATTGATGATGATGCGAAGGTTAGACTTTTATTACGCAAAATCAATACCTCATGTCACCAACTATATGTGAACTACATTTTACCAAATAAACCTAAAGATTTCGACTTCAAACATACAGTGGAGACATTGAAAAAGTTATTCGGCAAGAAAATTTCTCTATTCAATACAAGGTTCCAATGTATGAATACAACAAAATCTGAATCACAGGATTTCATCGAATATGCAGCTAAAATCAACAGATCATGTGAAGAATTCAAGATCACCTCTATTTCTGCTGATCAGTTCAAATGTTTAATATTTGTATGTGGTTTGCAATCGCCAAGAGATGCAGATATACGTACTAAACTGCTTGCATTGATTGACTCGAAGAAAAACGAAAATGTCACCATAGATGATTTGACGATAGAGTGTCAAAGAATGATCAATTTGAAGAAAGACACTGCAATGCTTGAAAACACAAGCTCAATTTCAGCAATAAATGTAGTTGAATACAAACCAATTGACAAATTCAGGAAACGTCATGATGTTCCAAATGATGAATCAGTTCCAAAGTCACCATGTTGGTATTGCGGACAACTACATTTTGCAAAATATTGCAATTTCAAGGCTCACAAGTGTCAAGATTGTCAGAAAACTGGTCACAAAGAAGGGTACTGCGATGTTGTTAACAAGGCGAAATTCAAGAAATCTCATACAAATCAACATAAGTTTAAATATCATCATCAAGTGAAGGTGATTTCTAACGTTAATCAAGTCAATGCGCAGACCAAACGAAAATTTGTTGATCTTCATATGAATGGTATTCCAATCACTCTACAGCTGGACACTGGATCAGATATCACAATAATATCTCAAGATACATGGAGATATTTGAATGAGCCCATAGTTGCTGATACACACCATGTAGCAAATAATGCATCTGGAGATTCACTCAATCTCATTAAAGAGTTCAACTGTGAAGTTCAAATTGGTCAAACGATAAAAAAAATGAAATGTTTCATTGCTGACATTTCAAATTTGAATATTCTTGGTATCGATTGGATAGATCAATTCAATCTGTGGAATACACCAATCAATCAGTTTTGTGAACAAATATCAAGTGTACAGAATAGAATTGAACTCACTCTTGAAGAGATACAATCAAAGTTCAGAGACATTTTCAATGAAAAAATGGGATTATGTACAAAAGCACAAGTTTCATTGGTTTTGAAACCGGGTGTTCAGCCTGTTTTCCGTCCAAAACGCCCAGTTGCTTATGCGATACTTCCAAAATTGGATGAAGAATTATCAAGACTTCAAAATGAAGGAGTTATAACACCAACAGACTACTCTGAATGGGCAGCACCAATAGTCGTAGTGAGGAAGAAGAATGGATCCATCAGAATATGTGCAGACTATTCCACTGGATTGAATGATGCATTGGAGTTGAATCGACATCCATTACCTCTTCCAGAGGAAATTTTTTCAAATATATCAGGTTGCACAGTTTTTAGTCAAATAGACTTATCAGATGCATATCTACAAGTCAAAGTAGATGAAAAGTCTAGACAAATTCTTACCATAAACACGCACAGAGGTCTTTTCAATTTTAATAGATTAGCACAAGGGGTCAAATCAGCACCAGGTGCATTTCAACAAATAATTGACAACATGATCTCTGGATTGACAAATGCCTACGCCTATTTAGATGATATAGTGGTAGGAGGTGAAAATAGAATAAAACATGATCAAAATTTGTTCAATTTACTGAACAGGATTTCAGAATTTGGTTTCCATTTGAGGTTCCAGAAATGTTGTTTCTTTGCAAACCGAATCAAATATCTGGGACACATACTTGATAAACATGGTATACATCCTGATCCAGCAAAAATTGAACCTATTCTGAGTATGCCTCCTCCATCAGATATTCCAACTCTGAGATCCTTTCTTGGAGCAATAAATTATTATTCAAAATTCATCAAACAAATGCATTTATTGAGACAGCCATTGGACAACTTACTCAGAAAAGAAACTTCATGGAAGTGGACTCATCAATGTCAGCAAGCTTTCGATGATTTCAAGAAAATTCTGCAATCAGACCTGCTACTCACTCATTATAACCCAGCATTAGAAATCATCGTAGCAGGTGATGCTTCAAACACAGGCATAGGAGCTTGCATTCTCCACCGTTTTCCCGATGGTACTATCAAAGCTATAAGTCATGCATCAAGAACACTTACATCGAATGAACGGAACTATAGCCAGATAGAAAAAGAGGCATTGGCTTTAGTTTTTGCAGTCATTAAGTTCCATAAGATGATTTTCGGTAGAAAATTCATTCTCCAAACAGACCATAAACCTCTTCTGACCGTGTTTGGTTCGAAGAAGGGCATTCCCGTATATACGGCAAACAGACTCCAAAGATGGGCATTGATTTTGCTATCATACGATTTCAGGATTGAATACGTAAAAACTACTGATTTTGGTCATGCAGATGTACTATCTCGATTGATAAACAACTACGAGAAACCTGATGAAGATTATGTTATAGCATCTGTCAGACTAGAAGAAGAAATTTGGCAAATTTTATCACTCTCATTGAGCATCTTACCAGTCTCTTTCAAAATGATTCAAGAAGAAACGAAGAAAGATCAAGTTCTTCAATCAATAATTCAATATTTACAAACAGGATGGCCTCAAAACATGAAGATGCTCAGTCCAAAGGTCCAGGATTTTTATCATAGAAGAGAATCATTATCTGCTGTTCAAGGATGTTTGATGTTTATGGAACGAGTTATTGTACCTGAGAGATATCACAAGAGAATTCTTGATCAACTCCATAAAGGACATCCTGGTATTGAAAGAATGAAATCTCTTGCAAGGGGATACGTTTATTGGCCCAAAATTGATGACCATATCACACAATTTGTCAATAAATGTAGGAACTGCGCCCTTGCAGCCAAATCACCGATGAAAGTATCCTATGAACCTTGGCCTCTGTCAAAGAAACCTTGGGAAAGAGTTCATATGGATTTCGCAGGACCGATGAAAGGTCACTATTTTATACTCATCATCGATTCGTTTTCGAAATGGCCCGAAGTTTTCAGAATGTGTTCAATCACGGCTCAAGAAACCATAAATATTATAGAAAATGTATTTGCACGATTTGGATACCCTGAAACTTTGGTGACCGATAATGGTACTCAATATACTTCTGAAAAATTCCAGAATTATTGTATTATCAATGGAATTCAGCATCTACGAACACCTCCATTTCATCCGCAATCTAATGGACAGATAGAACGTTTTGTAGGTACGTTCAAATGTTCCTTAAAAAAGTTGCAGGGGGAAGAGCTGAACATCCAACAGCAAATTGATACGTTCTTGTTATCATACCGTTCCACTCCAAACCGGAGTGCTCCAGAGGGAAAATCACCGGCAGAATTGTTTCTTGGCAGAAAACTCAGAATTTCTCTCGATTTATTGAAACCCGTCAATGATAGACCAGTCTTAGTTGCTGGAACCAACTCCTGTAGCCGAGAATTCACTCCAGGTGATTTAGTGTTGGCCAAAGTTTTCAAGAAAAACTCGTATGAATGGTGCCCAGGTCAGATTGTAGAAAAAGTTGGGAAAGTGATCTACAACGTTTTGTTACAATCAGATATTCATAACCGATTAATTAGATCCCATGTGAATCAAATTCGAAGGCGATATTTCGAAAATAGAGAAACAAAACATGATCAGCTTCCATTCAACATTTTCTTGGACATTTTCAATAATACAGAATCAGATTCTCAAGATGACATAATTGGTTCGGAAATAGATCAAGATCATTTGGGATCTAACAATTCTCGAAATGTTGAAGGAGTTGTTGCGGTTCCTGGAGATTCAACACCTGAAAATTCAAGTCCAGAAGTCATCCCTGAAGAACCTGAATCTTTTGATGTCACTAGAGAACCAATACGACATTCCACGAGGGAACGAAAAGTTCCAGAATTTTATGGAGATTTTCAATTTTATTAAAAAAAAGGGAGAAATGTTATATATAGACATTCTGTATATGTTCAGAAATATTATCCAGATAGCTCTTGTAAAGTTTGACAGTAAGTCAGTTAGGGATGAGAAAATAAATAAAACTTCAAAAGTTTGTCATTGAATATTATACATTGAATCATAATATTTAGGGACTACAAGTGACCATGAGTCTACCAGCAACGACAACCCCGGATATTCGGCTCCGACATGTTTCCATAGCCGACCGTCAGCCTCCCTCCAATTCGGAAATTTCAAAGGGTTTTCCCGAATGTTCTTGACCATCGACCGGTACCACCTATCACCTGAAATAACAGACCTAATTGAAGGATTCTCAGTAACGGCAGCCACACAATCCAAAACAGGAACCGACCTTGATAAGGCATCAGGCACCACGTTGTCTTTACCCTTCCTATGCACAATGCTGAAATTGTACTGCTGGAGTCTCACTGACCAACGAGCCAGCCGACCAGTGAGATCCTTCAGATTCTGTAACCAGAGCAAGCTGTAGTGGTCTGTCACAACCGTGAAGGGTATTCCCTCCAGGTAGGGTCTCAATTTTTCCACCGCCCATAAAACCGCAAGACACTCCCGTTCCGTTGTTGAGAAATTTCTCTCCTGTTTGGTAAGAGATCTACTGGATAGGAGATAACGCGGTCCCCATCTTCATGGCTCTGCGTAAGAACAGCCCCAATGTCGTATCCGGAGGCGTCAGTTTGAACGACAAATGGCTTTGTATAATCAGGACAGCTAAGAATAGGCGCAGCTACCAAATATTCCTTGATACGGCGAAATGAACTGGCACATTCTTCCGACCAGTGAAATTTAGAATTTTTCCTTACCAATGCAGTTATGGGCGCCATCACCGAAGAGAAATCTGGTACAAAACGACGGTACCAAGAGAATGTCCCTACGACCCGACGTACCTCACTCACAGATGTGGGGGCAGGCAACTCCAACATGGCCTTCACTTTATCAGGATCGACATGAAGTCCATTCCGATCCACAACATACCCCAAGTATCTCATCTCTGGGCGACAGAATTGACATTTCTCAACACTAACGGTAATCTTTGCCTCCCTGAGCCTACGAAATACCTCCTCCAAAATAGCAATATGTTGCTCAAACGTCTGACTAACGATGACTACATCGTCAAGGTAAACAAAAACATGAGGCTCCAAGTCATGACCCAACACACCATCAATCAGACGCTGCCACGTAGCCGGGGTGTTGTGCAGCCCAAATGGCATACGGCGGAATTGGAATAACCCTCTATTAGGGACAGTAAAGGCGGTATATTTCTTCGAGTCTTCAGCCATAGGAACCTGCCAATAAGCGGATTTGACGTCAAGACTGGATAAGTACTTTGCGTCTCGTAGTTTATCCAAGGTGTCTGATACTAAGGGCAAGGGATAGCTATCACGGACAGTCACTGAATTGAGCTTCCTGAAGTCTACGCAGAATCGAAAGGAGTCATCTTTCTTCTTCACTAAAAGGATTGGGGAGGACCATGGACTATTCGATGGCTCGACAATTCCTAGCTTCAGCATCTCCTCCAACTCCTTATCAATCTGCTGTTGAACTACTGGATTTACCCGGTAGTATCTTTGCTTAATAGGCGGACTATTTGTGACTATAACATGCTCTGCCTTGTTCGTACAACCAAGATCTTTTCCCATCAAAGTAACATTTCTATCAATCACCGCTTGAAGCCTTATTCCTTCTAAAGGACTCAGAAGTGTCTGTCCACTGACATGCTCCACTGAGTTCACCGTGACGGGCTCGTTTGAGAAATGCCATTCATTGTGGCGTAGGTCTGGGACAATACCCATGAGCTTCCAGAAATCTGCCCCCAAAATAAGCAAGTGTGACAATTCTGGAACAATCATGGCTTCAATCAATCTGAATCTCCCCCTAACAATGACCGGCAATTCTACTACACCGACACTACGACAACGATTACCATTGGCCACAGTACAAGAGCTTGTCTCCGATGAGTTTATAGGTAGTCCCAACTCCTGAACAACTGCTAACCCCTTGCTTCCAAGGATAGTCCTCGATGCCCCGGAATCTAGAAGCCCTAGATAAGATTTTCCCAGAATCTCTACTTTTAAATACGGACGCTCATCGTTGACAGCGTGCTCCAAGACAAATTCGAGGAGTACCTGGAGTTTGCCGACCGAGTGTTCCTGTACGACACGCCTACCTCGGTCACTTAGGTGTGTCGACGGCCGTTTCCCTGAGAGGAACAATCTGGGCAGGTCCTCACCGTGACCCCTTCACGTTTGCACCTGTAACAAAATCTGCCAGTCTTGACAGTACACCCAATAGCGCGGTGCCCTGGTTTGTTGCAACGAAAACAGACAATTTCCCTCGTAGCTGCAGGAACATCAGGCGGGGAAGTCGAAGTGTGACAGCTATCTAAATCAATCTGGTCACTACCAACATAGGCCAGATCTGGTTCCAAAGTGCTGCTCCTCCTTGAGGGACCTGTAAAATTTTCTACTGCCTCTTTTCGGGCCTCCAAACGTCTACATAAGTCCCGAAGGTGCGAAATAGAATTTACGTCGACTAATGCTAGCTGATTTTGATAAAAAGGTGCTATGTTTCGTAACAGAATTTTCAATTTAGTTTCCTCAGATACACTACAGGTTAACCGATTAAAATATCCCGTCATGACTGCCAGATAAATACCAATCGATTCGTCCGGACCTTGAGTTCTTTTCCCTATTTCCTCGAATGATTTCTCGTTGAAATTTGACGAGAGGTATTCCTCCCTCAGTAATGCTACGAACTCGTCCCAGGTGCTAACTTCATGCCGATAAGCTGAATAAAATTGATATGCCCTACCTGAGAACAAATCGATACCCGACTCGAGCAGTGTCTCCATAGAGACGTGACGCGCAACCCTCAACTCCTCAACTCTACCTAGAAATGCGCTCAATGAATACCCTTTCTTATCGCCAGAAAATTTACAGTCCCATTTGTTTGGAAGAATGGGCTTTATATTATGCGAAGGACCCGGAGGTGGTGAAACACTAGATGACCTACTTTGCGGGTGAATCTGGGCTTGAAAATTAGTTTCCTCCAAGAGACTGAGCTGTGGCGGCACATTACGAAGTCGCTCATGCTCATCCACCTTCAACTGGAGTAACTCTAAAAGGGCGAGGATCTTGGCAAAGAGTTCTGGACGATCTCCAGACTCTTCGCCGATATGCTCAATTCTATTGAGAATATGAGCCAACTTAGTCTGATACTTTTGGAAAGAATTACTAAAGCGCGTATCATTGAATTCGGCAATAAGGGGTTCCAGTTCTGCCAGCTTATCTGTTACCGCTTTCACATCTTCCTCAACCGTGAAAGGTGAGAGATTGACGCATCTGTTCGACGGCGCCAGTAGCGATGCCCCGTATCCGTAGCTCATAGGAGAGCTCATCATGACTCAACCTATTAATTTGCATTTTCGTAGCCATTGTACTCAAAAGACAGCTAATTGTCAATTCCAATATCGCTCCCCAGTCTCCTCCTTTTAACCAAAACAACAGACAGAAGATACACACTAACCTCAAACAGGAGACGGAGGAAATCGACAGGACATAAAAATGATGTAGGCCAAATTTATTATGATTGTTGATGTAGAGAATAAACAATTTTATTTTTTTTATGAAAATGTGCGACTTATTCCATGATCACTTCCTACTCACGTGCCTCCTAGCAGGCCATTCCTTCGGAAAACAAGTACAAATAAAAAAAAAGTGTTTTTTTTTTCTTAGGCCCCACGTTGGGCGCCAAAAATGTAACCTAAAATTCCACTGGTGTTACTGGACCACGATTGTCATGTGACAAGTGGGTATTTGCCGCTCGCTCTAGTGGAGATGGGGTGGTTCGGTAAGATTTCTCGAGTAAAGAATAAAATAGATGACCAATGGGCGCCAGGTAAATTTCATACCCCTTACAAATACCCAAACAATCCCTCTCCAAATTTACCAAATGAGAGTAAAACAAATTAATCGTCAGCACATATATATATTGAAATTCCTGCGATCATATGGGTAGTACAATAAAATGATGAAAATATCCAATCTGAAAATTAAGAGTAGACCTGCTAGGCAAGAATGAGTTCAAATAAGTATCGGTAAGCACACACCGCAGTAAGCAATATCAGTAATCATGCAAGTGAGGAAGTGAAACATGAGATAATCAGAAGAGCCAAAGCATAGCAACAATAAAAGAATTAAAATGAGTACCGCGGTAGTATGCAACAATTAAACAAAGTATTTAGCCAATAGCACTATTGATCGATGAAAGCAAATAAAAAATAGCGATAGTAGAAGCGATATTAATCATTAGCCACAAAACAAAAATAAAACTAATAGGCGGTAAGTCAGTAGCACCCTTAATCGCTGAATATAAAGAAAAATAATGTAGCAATATCAAGCAATAAGCATAATAAATAATATAGTAATATCAAGTAATAAGCATAATAAATAATATAGTAATATCAAGCAATATGCCTAATAAATAATGTAGCAATATCAAGCCCTATCAATCGTCAGTCACAACAGAAGAAAAATAATAAGCCAGTGGCAACTCTTCACCAACTAACTTGAGGAAAAGAAAATATATTAGCCGTTAGCCACAAAAAAAATAATAAGCCGCAGTAGCAATATCAAGCAATAAGCATAATAATAATATAGTAATATCAAGGGAGAAACATAAAAAAAAAGCAGAGTTAAAGAGCGCAGGAATTAAGCAGATTTTATGATTTATGTAAGCGTCGCGTGAGCTCAGGCGCAAGCGCATTAAATTCACAACTTTGGTATAAGACCCACAACCACCAGAGTGCTTAATTTACGCTGTACAAAGTAACCAGACGCATGTATGGCTAATAGGAACAGGCAACACAGAAACATCTAATTATCAGCTAGTTATTTACAAAAAAAACGGAGAAGCAAAAAAAGAATAAGCAGGCTGTTCAAAAACTTGCGTGCTATCCTGAACGGTGAAACAGCTCACTGTATCAACCCCTGGAGTGTAGATCACCATTGGCTTGGATCACCCTGTATAATGGTATCCTTGGGCCACCCTGTATAATAATATTCTTGGGCCACCCTGTATATGATAGTCTTGGGCCACCCTGTATATCCCGCTTCGAGGGTACCATTAAGCCACTAGGTCCCTGTGAGGTGACAGTAGATGATGCTTGGGGAGCACGACCAATCAAATAGCACCCAGTAGTACAGCCTGTCTGCTGCGGAAGTTTTCCAGTCCAAAAAAACCCTGTGGGAGAAACGCAGTCAAGATTTTTCCCATGATGAAAAAAAAATAGATAGCAATGGCAGTCCTGCCTTTTCAAAAAAAAATATGAAAATGAGAGTCGCAGAAATATTCAACACCATACTGACAATGTAGCTCCCAATAGATTTGAATAAGAAACCCTTCACCAATTTTTTTCCTTTTCAACAAACTGTAAGTGAGTGCCCTCCAGATATAATGGAAGTGGCAACACTGTATTACTAAGAAGCATATAAGCATATAAGTAGAATAGAGCCTATACTTCACACAATTAAAAAAACAAATAATTAACTTGTTTTAACTTTTACACATATTTCCAATCCAACAACAGAACTAGTCCCATTCAAATTGAGAAATTTATGATTGGACTTAATTTGCCTATAAATTAAATTTAAGTGGCACCACGCCTAAAGTGCAAAAAAATTAGGTCAACCCATAGCATACTCTACTTAATTAAGTTGAATTACTCATGAGAATGCTTACCCTGGCCAAGGGGTTCTTCGTTTGTGTATGATTATTCCTTTAGGGCTCCTAGAGTGTGTTATTTCGCCCTGCACGCGACTATGGGCCTTATGGTATCTGACAATAAGGAACAAAATTGTAAGACTTGGAAACTAGCAATTGGTGTTGAGAAAAGGTGAAATAGCAGGAATTATAAATTTTTCTTTCAAGGAATAACCACATACCTGGAAATAGTTCATGTTGGTCACTCAGAATGATCGATGGAATGGCGTCAGACAAAATCCTCTTCACGAGACAAATTTTGGGAAATCAACAACAAAAATACCAACGTCCATAGTTAACGACAATTCCCAAAATAAATTTGATCACCTCCAAAATGAAACCCAATGAAGGATGATTTCTAAAATCACAAATTTTTGGAGATAACCTCAGACGACCATACTAGGTTTTCAGTCCATCAGTAGTTGTACTTTTCACTCCAGTTACCAGTTCACGAATGATGCACCGAGCCCACAAAACACCAACATGTGACGTGCATGTGACAGAATGTCATAAACCTATCAACCTATACTTCATCTTTACCATAGTGGTCTTACCACGCTAGATGGCACTACTTACTAAAACCAATGAAATTCGTAAATTCCTGCGATTGTCAGGCAGCCTGGCACCAATACGCCACTTCCAACTCCTACTACCTTAAAACAGTAAAGTCCTGATGATTGTCTCAATTTTGATCCATGAAATGATAGACCTCAGATCAGGATATTCCTAAAATAACTTTGGCAACCCCGCGCAGCCTGCACGAATACTGCTGTTACGGTTTTACGCCAAACGCGAAACAATTGGTACTCCTGCGATAGTCCTGTCAGAGAAGACAGAACTATTAGACAGAAATGACGGGCGTACAATTAACCTCAAGAATTATACAACAACAACAATAACTAATTAATAAACCAAATCAAAACCAGAAGGGCTGAGAGTGTATACGATCGCCAATTAAAATTCTGGTAAGTTAAATATATTTACCACTCGATAAAAACATCTTTTAGATACCAATAACACAGCACCTTACACACTATTTACACAACAACACCACAATTAACTTCATCTTTTTCAGGTCTTCAAATGAATAACAGGGGACGAGGAACACTTATCGACAAACTCCAGGGCCCCTCGAATCGCTCAAATCCCTATGCAGATGTTTATACAGGTATATACGTAGTTGAAAATTTATTAGCAATAACAGGTTATTATAAACAATCCGCATTCCGCAATACTGTACGCGAATGTTTTCAATTCCAGGCTGCGACGGAGAGGACGGTGCTCGATGTGTCGATGTGACCTGACACAAAAGAAGGTACAGTACTACACTCAAGAAATGTACCTGCCACCTGAATTACTTGAATATCGAATAAAAATGCTTTGGTGTATCATTACTATTCCCACAGAATGTGTCTTCGATGTTTCTGGTAGAAAGTGGTCTTAACTAAAAATTTAAACGGTACAACCTTTATATTCATTTTATTTTATAATCTTGGTGTACACTGTCGAATAAAGTAACTGTTTGGTGAAGAATATAGCACGCTCTATCTGAACAGGATTGAGTATTGTCTCTACCAAGTACCATTTCCTGCCACACTACCCCTTTCTGACGTACCCCAACCCTGAGCGAGATGCAGAGATCTTTCACACGGACGAGATTTACAATACTGTGAAGAGTTTGCACGATTTGAGGGTTAAGCAACAACAGAGCGATGATAAAGAACGTCAGCTTGCTGATGCCATTGCTTAAATCAGAACGGATCTCGTCAAGATTGTAGCTTCAAAATCATCGACTGTGACACTACCACCACCAAGAAGAATACCTTTTGTATGAATCATATGAACTCCTCATGGAAATTCCCGAGACATCGCATCATCATCAAAAGCTAGGATGATTTATTGCAATTGGATCTGGCCAAATTGAAATCCTATGCCTCTGTGAATAAGGATTATAAGCTGAAAATGGTCGTGATTGATTGGTTTTCCAAGTACCTATGGACTCGACCATTGGAATCAAGAACTGTTACTGAAATTGCTCGAGAATTTGCAGATATTCTATCAAATGCTGGCAACACCAGAGTTTCCAAGAACTTGCAAACCGATCAAGGTATTGAATTGAAATTGAAGAGAACTAAAAATTCCGATGTTCATTCAGTGGAAACATTTTTGAGAAAGAGGGATGGAAAGGTTCCTTTCACGTCGATCGCTAGAGAATAACAACCATTCCAATCAACCGGATGTTGTGACAAGTCGGCAGTGGTGGTATGAATAGTGAGGACAGACCCGATCCAACACATTGATTTGAGAGCAATGAGCATCGACTCTGGTTATTCGTCTTGTGTTGTGTTCTTCGAAAATGGTAGAACTAAACTACTCAACACTAATTTCGTCGCACACCAAAATGTCGCCCCTGTTATAATGTGAATAACTTTTTTCAGTTTAGAACAATTTGAATTTGGTTCACACTGTTCGATAGTCCAGTCCTTCAGCTATAATCTCGTACTTCATTGAAATATAAGGGTATTCACATAAAATCTCTACTTGGTTTTTCCGACACTGTGCAAAATTTCGGAATATTCGAAAGGTTCTCGAAGGGTGAAAACATTTTTTTCTCAACTACGACAACAGAGGCATGAAGATGATCTCATTACCACGAGATATTTCGCGAATCAACTTCCTATCTCTCTTATTAACAGAGTGATCTCAAAAAATCAACTTTTTGGTTTTGCAGCCATAACTTTTTTCCACGTCAACCGATTTTAAAAATCTTAGGCTCATTTTGAGAATAATACTTCAGGTGAAGAGATTGTTGTCGTTAATTTGATTTTCGACAATCTCAGTTTAGGTTATTGTTATATATTTAGGGCACTAGCTAGCTCATTCAAGAAATACACTGAGTATAATATTTCATGAACCATAACATTCGAAACGAGTAATAGTAACATCAATATACTGGACAACATTGAGTCTTCTTGCTCATTAACAACTCAAAAAAACTATCTTGTGTCGACTTCGACGTGAGCTCGACTACTGTCTCGACTCTCGGGGGAATTTCAGACGGCTGTGACCGTAAAAAAATAAAACACCGTTTCCGGACCTCGTCAGATGACCATGGGCGTAGGCAACGAATTTTGTTATTTTATTTAGAAAATTATTTTTCCTACAACAAGATCTGAATATCAGAATTGACTCAAGATGGCTGTCAGAGATCTAGAGTTTTCTTGAAAGTGACCCAAATCTGGAACGCCCTCAGAATCTCGGTTGGGAGGAGAATTGAATGAAAATCAACTTGTTCTCGGAAAAACAATTCATTCTGGATTCGTCCATATTTTCATCGCTCTCAGTAGTCAAGAATTGTGCGTGAAAAAACACAATTGAAACATGTTCTTGCAAAAATATCAGATCGTTTCTCCTCTGTAATGCATGGCCCGTAACCAACGTTACAAGAATCACAATGGACTGACAAACCCGACTAGCTAAGGCTCATCATAAATGGTGTACCAACAACCCTATGCGGTCTTGCATTGTCATCAACGAGAACAAAGTTGTCACCCACATTAGCGTTAGATGCGGCATCGAAACTATCGAAATCTGTTTATGATTCGAAAACGACCTCTAACCTGACTTGTCAGTCATTTTCTCTGAATCTTGTAACGTAGGTTACGGGCCATGCATTACAGAGGAGAAATGGTCTGATGTTTCTGCAAGAACATGTTCCAATTGTGTTTTCTCACGCACATTCTTGACTACTGAGAGCGAGGAAAATATGAACGCATCCAGAATGAATTGTTCTTCCGAGAACACGTTGATTTTCATTAAATTCTCCTCCCAACCGAGATTCGGAGGGCGTTCCAGATTTGGGTCACTTTCAAGGAAACTCTAGATCTTTGATAGTCATCTTGAGTCAATTATGATATCCAGATCTCTTCATCTGAAGTTTTATTTTCAAAATGAGCCTAAGATTTCTAGAATCGGTTGAAGTGAAAAAAAGTTATGGCTGCAAAACCAAAAAGTTGATTTTTTGAGATCACTCTGTAAATAAGAGAAATAGGAAGTTAATTCGCGAAATATCTCGAGGTAATGAGATCATCTTTATGCCCCTGTTGTCGAAGTTGAGAAAAAAATGTTTTCACCATTTGAGAGTCTTTTGAATATTCCGAAATTTTGCACAGTGTCGGAAAACACCATGTAGAGATTTTATGTGAATACCCTCATGTCTCAATGAAGTACGAGATTATAGCTGAAGGACTGGGCTATCGAACAGTGTGAACAAAATTCAAATTGATGTGAACTGAAAAAAGTTATTCACATTATAACAGGAGCGACATTTCGGTGTGCGACGAAATTAGTGTTGAGTAGTTTAGTTCATCGACAATGTTGGATTGATATGGGGATGATACGTATTTGAAGATGGATGAGCAAGCAGCGAGAGCCGAATCGTACCATCTGCTGACTTTATCGTTTCAGTTGTTATCCAACATGAATCAGTGCGGACTCAGTCCAGCTAGACATTATTCTTGAGGAACCCTTTCATTCAGCAAAAATCTTGTTCTCCACATATGAATGGGCCACCTTGATCGATTCGCTGTGAGGTACAACAAGATTTCTTTGTAGCACCCTTGCCCTGTTTCATCGATGAATCCGTTCCTGCCGTTACCACCTGCGGAGACTATAAGACCATTACCAAATTCGTTTGCCATGGTGTTTGAATTTTATCACTCACCAAATACCACATTACATTCGAATTGGTGAAACAGGATGTTACAGACATTCTGAGGGCTGGAACGTGTGTTGTTCCGCATCGAGCTGCGCTAATAAACAAATTGGACTTTTCCATGTATTATCAGAACATTTCGAATATTATAGCTGATTGGATTAGAAATGAACTGACTGGTTTAAGTGCGAAAGACCTTATATCTGGATTTTGTGATGTATCTGATAGTATGTCAAGTAATGCTCTCGGAGGATATTTTTATTATTGTAAAATTCGAATGGAATGTTGTGAAAAATGTGACTCGTTCTTGATTTCATCAGTCTACAACTTGACACCAGACTAGTAGCACCTGAAATATTTCGGCTCTGCTAAAAAAAAATGAAGTCTGAAGTGACTGTGTTCTTGGAGTTTATGAAATCTCTTGCTTTGACTCTAACGAAATCAACTGAACAAGAATTGGGGTATATCTCAGTTGAATGTGTCATTGAATATGCAGATCCTCATGGGGAATTGAGGGTGAGGCACAAACTTTCCCAAGAATATCGCGGCAAACATACAAATCAAAGTGCTGTCACCCCCTTTCGTTGAGAGTCGAAACTAGGGTCGTAGGTACCACTTAACTGGAATACAATCAACCAAAGGGGGCAGCAACTATTGATATTCCATCAATTCATGGTAGCTCAGTGGAGGGGGGAGTGGGTTTGAAAAGAAACCAAACCAAGGTTTGAACTTATTACTCAGAATATATTCAGGTATTTGCTCTCTGCAAGGTGCCACAGTCGGATAATCACAAATTATACTTAATATTATACCTATTGAGGTCTGCCTACCATTATGAATGACTATATGATAATATAGCAAATTTCCTAGGCCTTTTCGAATGAATAATTCAATTTGAAACCTCTACCTGACGGATGAAATCCATCGACTTCGGTATACCAAATTGCATGAAGGTGGCTCTCAGACTGAGGCAAAAAAGTATCACTTATTTGACAAGCTTGTTTGGGTTTCACTGCTACCATTATAATGCTAATCATTCCGCAAAGCGTAAGTATCATGACAATAGCTATATCTTCAAGCAATAATTCTACTATATACCAATTTTAGGTAAATACTGCACACAAGCACAAGCATGAAGCATACTCTAAGAGATTCATTAATGTATCATGCAGGTGATTTAAATCAAGAAAAATGATGTCCTATCTGTTGGTACGTCTCTGGTGAGACAGTACGCTATAATCCAGTCCTCCAGTAGACTGTTCCAGATGGGGAAACCTGGGAACAGATAGCAGGGTGAAACATTCCGTGGTCCAAATATTATTGGTGGAAATCAGGTCCCAGCTACAGATGTCCAGGGCTTGTATACTGGATAGTCTGATCTATTCCTTGTCTAGCAAAGACTAGGACAGGAGGTGTACCAGAGAGAGTATAAGAGGGAGAAGAGGCCCTAGAAGGGTCAAGAACTCAGTTGGTCCCTACTACAACTTTTATTGGTGAAAGGGGGTGCAGACTAAGAAAGTTACATACCTGGATGAAGGGTGGCCTCGCAGTGTGGCTTCAAAGAAGCTTCCTCAAGATAAACTGATTGGATTGTCACAATTATATAAATGCACCATTGAAGTGATAATCTGTACTAATGACTCAGATTGAATGAATACTTTTTTCGAATCCAACCAAATTTGAAGGCTAAAATCCGCAAAATCGCGATAGCTAGCTTCCACATGGACATCAGCAAAAAAAGAGAGGGCCCCCATTTTTTCCCCACCTTCTCACCGTATCTCTGGGGAATTCCTTCCTGAAACCACGATTAAAATGGACACCCTGTCTGATGTCAACTGACACTGTTGACAAGAACCTGACAGGGAATCCGACAAGCCGACCGTTAACGAAATCAAAGACCACCCATGTCTCTCGCCAGTCGTGCGAACATAGCAATGCTGTCGAGGGAGTCTCTAGACTATAAGGCTTCATACCTCAACCGATCAAGTCGGGTTACCCTCAGGAATAATAATTTAGGCCAGTACACAATTAACGTAGTGATGAAATCTCGAAAACGAATAATCGTTCTATGAATATCACCTAGCGTTCACTAAAGTTCTCTGCGACACGACCTTAATCCGTGCGTGGAGCCATAGCTGCAGCGTAGCGTAATGATCGGCACCGCCTCGACACTGAGTTCTCGTTGAACCTGTGTCATAAGAAGAAGGAAAAGACCCTACGGTGGGTTATAAGGATTTCGCAGTTAATGGAAAAGGAAGAAGAAGATATTTTGAGATGTCATCAAGGTTGACTGGCTGACAACAATGATATGAACGTCATATGAGTAGCAGTCAGCAGAGGTTATATTGATATTACTATCAACTTAGAGATCTTGCACTAATCAGTAATTGTTATTGTTTGGGGTCAGAGTAAATTCATAATGAAGGCCCCATTCCACCTTGGTGCCACCACTTGGCTATAGTTCAAAGATTGAAGACTGAACTCGGCTACGTCCCTTCAGAAGTAAGCGATACCTAGTTGAATAATGTATGGAATAATACTTGTAATGCCTGAATGCTATTGACGAATATTTTCGATTTTATACAATGATATAATTAAGAATGTTTTTCTATTACAGATGATAGGTTCTCATGGAGTTAGCCCTGGAAAATACAATGATCTGAACACCGAGTACCTGCCCTGACGAGGAAGTAGAACATCTTTATATTGCTTGTTATCGAGAATAAATGAATGAAGATTTAGTGAGTATACTCATTCGTTCACTGTCTTTCTCTCCGCCATTCAGGTTCTCAACAAATAACCCAACAGTCTTTGATGTGAACCATTACAGTGCCATGCTTCGTTCGTCATAATCGTACCGATTGGACACACTGGAATGGACCACCATCTTCTCGAAAGGCATGTCATTTTTGTAGAAAATGATAACTTGAATGCAATAGTTCATTATAATATATCCTTGTTACCGTATTTTTTCACTCCCCAGATACATCATATTGCAGACGTCATCTGTCATGTATTACATAGCATCAGATATTTTTTGAACATCTGACAACATTGTAGCGTCATCGACTTCATGAATGATAATTACCAACGTCTGGCAACAATGTGACGGTTATCGCTGCACACGACTCTCATCAGCGGAAGCTCCTTCCGGTGTTGCTGTTATCGCTGCACACGTTCAAGCCGACGACTCTTATCAGCTGAAGCTTTATATGGTGTTGTGTGTATATTGTCGATGGAACTTACATAGAAATACTTCATCATAATCTTATTTCGATGTAATGCCGTTTAATATCTTGAACGGATTCCTTGCTCCGCTTCACCCCGATAGAAACGTTGCAGAGATAATCACGCGCCAGCGATGAATATTATTCTCAGCTCAGAGTTTCTTATTTCTGGAATGCATCTCTCGCTTCGCCTTCTTCTTCTTCTTTTATGTTTCTTGGTTTTCTGGCTCCTTGCGGTATCAATTTCACCAGATCAGGTAAGGCTCCCGCCTGCCTCGATAGAAAATCTCCAAAGATCTGATTGGTTCAGTGGGCGTGGCCTCCAACCAAATGCTGGCCTCTGATTGGCATAAGCCAGAAACCCCATAGCCCCTCAACTCAAAGAGTTTAATGTATTGGCATCATCATAGTATCTCAAAATATTCTTATGAGATCGAATAGCCCCGGAGATCAATCACCCATTTCCATTTCTGATGCGTTTATCAGAGGTATGGAGTACTTAGATCCATAATTCGTTATCACATATTCCATTTGGCTATATGCCACGACGAATATTGAATAGTAAGTAAGTAAGTAAGTAAGTAATCTTTATTGGCCATATAAAAATACAAAGTACAGATGGCAGGTCATAGATGCACAAGTAAATCACATAGTAGTAGTTAGTATAGGTAAATTCATAAAAATTTGTGAGCTTGAACTAGGTACTATAGTAATCATACACATATGTAATGATATTGAAGAATTTGAACATTGACAAATTACAACACTGGGATAAAAAACATTTACAAATATCTGTGAGAAATGTATTCTTCAACGGAATAGAAACCGTTTTTTGTGAGGAAGTATTTCACCTTTGATTTAAAAATGTTGTAGCTACCCAAGTTCCTTAGATTCTCTGGTGAAGCATTAAAAAGTGTTATGCAGTTGGAAATGGGAGATTTTTTGAAGGTCGAAGTATTAAATTTGGCCATAGACATTCCATTGCATTTAGTATTGTGTCTATGAAGACTGTTCTGCAGATGAAATTTTTCAGGATGTAGCTTTATGTAAGTTACACATTTTGTGATATAGATGCAAGTGAATGTGAGAATTTTCTTCTTCTGGAAAGTCTGCCTACAGCTTTCACGGAATTCCATATCAATCATAAGACGAATAATTCTTTTTTGGGCAATAAATACTCTGTGCCATCCTGAGGCGGATCCCCAAGTAATGGCGACTTACTCCGACTAACTTGAAATTTGGCAGGTGTTCATAATTTCGAGGACAATACATTATGGAATTTTTGTTGGAATCAAAAAAAAATGGCTGCTTCAAGATGGCGGACAAGATTTAGTCCGATTCCATTCAAAATTGGTAAATGGGGGTTTTTGAGGTCGGAGATCATGATTCTTTTGTTAAAATTCATAAATTCGAGATGGCGGCTTCCAAATAATTTTTTGTTTTTGTATAAATGACGATAACTCCGTTGTTATCAACAAAAAACCATTACTGCGACATATCATCTGTAAGAGAATAAAAAGTTATTTGTAACTAAGTCATAGTGAGCTTTGACCTACATTTGAAAAACTGAAGTTGGTGCTGATATCTCAAATTCTAGATGAGTTGGTATAAATTTCATCTTTTTTTTTGAATCACCTTGAAAAACTTCCATTAGAATGTGAAATTCCTATTTGAATATTTTCATAAATAAAGAAGTTACGGAGGAGACATGAAAATGATCAAAATCTGTTTTTTGCGTATTAAACAAAAACGAATGGATTTTATCAGAATGTTTCTTCACATCATAGTTGGCCTTGACAAACCCCACATTTGGTGTCATTTAACCGACCTCGTATCTCTCACCGTTAAGAAGATACTCATGGTGAGCATGGTAAGTGGGACACACTGTATACAAAGCTGTAGTACAGTTCCATTAGTCTCTCTTGATCTAGATAGGATTTCAGTTGAGAAATAGCATAAAATGACTCGTTGAGATTGGAACAGACATGGTTTAAGTGGGTGCCAGAGCTTAGATTGGCGTCCAAGTAAGTACCTAGTAGTTTGACATGCTTATCAAGTTTCAGATAATGCGTAGTAGAGTAGGGTAAATGCTTCCTCATGTGAAAATTCATACAGAGGGTTTTACTTTTATTAAGAATAAGGTCATTCCTTTGACACCAGCTTTCCATGTCACTTATAGTTTGAACTATCTTCACTTGGAGTTCCTCAGGGGTTTTTCCAGCTAGGGTAATTGTGATATCGTCTGCAAATATTGTCACTTTGCCTCTGGTGATGAAGTCTGGTAAGTCATTGATATAGAGCAAAAAAATTAAGGGTCCTAGGACAGAGCCCTGTGGAACTCCAAGAGAAATGGAATGTTTCTGGGAAAGTTCGTTTTCAATTTTGACAATTATTTTCCTGTTATGTGAGTAAGATTCAATCCATCTCAGTGATCTGTCTCTGATTCCCAATGCGTATAGTTTCTCCAGAACTTCACTGAAATTGCGGCTGTCAAAGGCCTTGGAGAGGTCGAACAGGAGAGATACAACATAGCTTCCTGCATCAAGTTCTTAATAAATGAAGTTCAACATTTCATAACTCGCGGTTTCAATAGATTTCTTTTTTCTAAAGCCATGCTGATCGACTGTAAGGAGGTTGTATTTGATAATTAAGCTAACAATCTGATTATAGATGCACCTTTCAAGTACTTCAGAAAATTCTGACAGGAGTGAAATTTGTCTATAGTTCTCAATATTATCCAGCTTTCCTTTTTCATGCAATGGAAACACCAGAGGTAGTTTCATAAGATCGAGAAAGATCCCCTGTTCAATAAAAGAGTTCAGGCAAGTGAGGGCTGGTAATATACTCTGGCACATATATTTCAATATCTTGGAGGATATTTCATCTACACATTATCTCTGTCCACTAAATATTTCACTAGTTTGGTCTTACAAATACTTAAAGAGTGATCCGCAGAGTTGTTGCAAAGCTCAGTAGGATTTGTAACAAGTTCATCATTGTAAAGGATTTGCAGAGCTTGCTTTTCTTTTTTGTTTCTGCCCAATTTTTCAGAAATTATCTTCCAGGTTTCTTTTATGGTATTTTCTGCTTTCTCAACACTTTCAGTAAAGTAGATTCCTTGTTTTGCTTGTTTGATTCTGTATTCATAATCTTCTTTAATCTTATTATAATCATTTTTTAGTTCTAGAGATTGAGTGATACTCAGAAGCCAGTGAACTCCATTCATTTCATAGCGTTGGACCACTAAGTCATTAAAAAACCATGATTTATTTGTGAGTTTATTTTTTGGATTGAAAGAAACAGCAGGACAGCTTGCATGAATGCATCATTTCACATTAGGTAAAATTCCAAGGTACTTGTCATTTGAATTTTCAAGTGAGTTGAAGAGAGACCAATCTATTTTACTCAAGAGAAAAGAGAGCTCACATAAGATTTGTTGACTTTATTTATGTATTATTATAGTTGATTGTTCTGAAGAAATAGTGTTGCCTAGATTTGAGAGAGAATCTTCTCATGTTGGGATGTGTGCAAAGTGGTCACCTAAGTTAAGATCAGTTACAGAGGCGTTTATTGATTCATTTGTACTACAGGATGTTGTTCCATTTTCGTTGGTAAAGACCCGTGATGGTTCTTTTGTAACTATGTTGAGTTCAAAACAGTCAAGAATGTCCATAAAAATATTTCTCTCTGTTGATTTTACTTTTTCATAGTGGATGTTGAAATCCCTAGTGAAAACAACATATTCGTATTTTTTTAAAACTTAGCTTAAAGATGAAGTCGAATGCTTTCCGAATATTTGAAAATTTCCTTCACCTGGGCGGTAAACAGCAACCACAGCAATTTCTGTTTCTCCTATTGTGTACACTGCTCCACAAAGCTCAATATGACACTCCTCTGAAAGATTCCTGACAGCCTCAATCTCAGTAGCTTTGAGATCATTTCATCATAACATCTATCGAACAAACACGATCAGATAAGAATTTGAAATCAAAATTCTATGGAGTAGGGAGTTCAATATTTTTTATTATCTCGAAAACTGTGATAGTTGAGGTTGATACAAAGTGGGATTTCTGAACTCAGTATTATTTGGCCAATCAAACTGTGTTTCTTTTTTTCAAATAGGAAAGTGCTGATTTCTGACACTTCCTACATAGTTGGAGGACTGAAAATATTCCAGGTAGATTGAGAATGATCCATTATAAGTCTTCAATCCATCTGCAGAATTAGGAACTTCAATGTGTGGCCTATTTATGTCACCCTGGAATAATAATTGTGATCAAATCTTCCTTACATTCTCAGTTTGAGCTTCTGTAGTTGCTGAATAATGAATAACAAAATTCGACAAACCTTTGTTCATACTATATCTATCAAGATAATGATAGAATACGTCATCATTGCAAAAAATTGGAGCAAAAAAGTGTAAAACTGATTTGATTAGGAGTCATCAGAGGTGAACGTCACCATTCTCTGAGATCTTCCTGATTTCCTGGTACAATACAAACGAATATGCAGCCCTGATTATCTGAAAAATTAGATTATCAGGAAAATATGAGCGCTCGGATCTGGATTTCAGACTAACGTCCACGAACAGATTATTGTTGATTACTCGAATATTTCCGATAGTGAGTCCAAGTGGTTTTTGCACCCTGGTCATCATTATCGAGAGACTTTTCACAATTCCGGGATTTTGATCGTACCAGTTACTGTGAAGAATTTTCACGCTCAAATCTGTGCTCTGAAAATGCAAAAGCAATCACAATATCCCAGTAGACCAACTCCAGTGGCATAACTACTATCTAGACCATTATAATATGTTATGTCGCAGCAGAAGAAGAATCGCATTCAGATTGCTCGTCTGGAAACGCTTCTGCTCAATGCACAGAAACTCCCAAACTGTCATTCAAAACATTGAGACATGAATCTTGTTGTTCGGAGATAAGTATGCGCAATGCAACCTATCCTTTGACCCATGTTCAATATCGTAAATGAATGAGCTTTCAACATATGACATCGGCGGTCCAGTTAGTAGTTTATGTCAAGGGTAACCAAAATATAAAGCAGAGCTGAAAGATGTATCAATCAGAGATATAGCAAATATGAACACGTGCCTCACATGAAATTCTCGATGAATCACTTGAAATTTAGGTTTTATCGGATTTCATGGAAAACATAACATGACAAGTCAATAACGAAAATATGAATAAATAGATAGATGAATGAATGAATGAATGAATGAATGAATGAATGAATGAATGAATGAATGAATGAATGAATGCATGGATGGATGGATGGATGGATGGATGGATGGATGGATGGATGGATGGATGGATGGATGGATGGATGGATGGATGGATGGATGGATGGATGGATGGATGGATGGATGGATGGATGGATGGATGGATGGATGGATGGATGGATGGATGGATGGATGGATGGATGGATGGATGGATGGATGGATGGATGGATGGATGGATGGATGGATGGATGGATGGATGGATGGATGGATGGATGGATGGATGGATGGATGGATGGATGGATGGATGGATGGATGGATGGATGGATGGATGGATGGATGGATGGATGGATGGATGGATGGATGGATGGATGGATGGATGGATGGATGGATGGATGGATGGATGGATGGATGGATGGATGGATGGATGGATGGATGGATGGATGGATGGATGGATGGATGGATGGATGGATGGATGGATGGATGGATGGATGGATGGATGGATGGATGGATGGATGGATGGATGGATGGATGGATGGATGGATGGATGGATGGATGGATGGATGGATGGATGGATGGATGGATGGATGGATGGATGGATGGATGGATGGATGGATGGATGGATGGATGGATGGATGGATGGATGGATGGATGGATGGATGGATGGATGGATGGATGGATGGATGGATGGATGGATGGATGGATGGATGGATGGATGGATGGATGGATGGATGGATGGATGGATGGATGGATGGATGGATGGATGGATGGATGGATGGATGGATGGATGGATGGATGGATGGATGGATGGATGGATGGATGGATGGATGGATGGATGGATGGATGGATGGATGGATGGATGGATGGATGGATGGATGGATGGATGGATGGATGGATGGATGGATGGATGGATGGATGGATGGATGGATGGATGGATGGATGGATGGATGGATGGATGGATGGATGGATGGATGGATGGATGGATGGATGGATGGATGGATGGATGGATGGATGGATGGATGGATGGATGGATGGATGGATGGATGGATGGATGGATGGATGGATGGATGGATGGATGGATGGATGGATGGATGGATGGATGGATGGATGGATGGATGGATGGATGGATGGATGGATGGATGGATGGATGGATGGATGGATGGATGGATGGATGGATGGATGGATGGATGGATGGATGGATGGATGGATGGATGGATGGATGGATGGATGGATGGATGGATGGATGGATGGATGGATGGATGGATGGATGGATGGATGGATGGATGGATGGATGGATGGATGGATGGATGGATGGATGGATGGATGGATGGATGGATGGATGGATGGATGGATGGATGGATGGATGGATGGATGGATGGATGGATGGATGGATGGATGGATGGATGGATGGATGGATGGATGGATGGATGGATGGATGGATGGATGGATGGATGGATGGATGGATGGATGGATGGATGGATGGATGGATGGATGGATGGATGGATGGATGGATGGATGGATGGATGGATGGATGGATGGATGGATGGATGGATGGATGGATGGATG